>JARVGW010000136.1:2758660-2781749 GCA_031762495.1 Anablepsoides rubrolineatus
TTAAGGAGTTATTAAAGAACCTGAGACCTGAAAGACATGCAGACAAATAAATAAGATAAAAGAGGACAGAGACAGACGGGGAGGGGAGACTGAGACACAGAGACGAGGTGTGTGTGTGTGTGTGTGTGTGTGTGGGATGAAAGGTTGGGTTGCTGGAGGAATGTTTAGTGTAGTTCAAGTGTGTGTAGAGAAACAGGGATTTATGGCTGCAGCTTCAGAATTATTAAACTGCTTCAATTAAAGTAATATCAGGGAAGACCGTGTGTGTGTGTGTGTGCGTGCGTGTGTGTGTGTGTGCGGACAGGGGGCGGGGTGTCCTCACACCCACCCATCAGCACTGATTTATGAAGAACATCTCTCCTCCTCCTCTGACATCAGTTTATTTAAGTTTTTCCATCTTCAACCTTTCATTTGGTGTAAAAATGATTTATTTTCCTCTTTTTATTGTAGAAAAATAAGTTTTTTAAAGAAAAAACAGTTTTTATAATAGTCTGACTTCTTGGTTTGTGCTTCATCAGAAGAAAAGTACATTTCAGATCTTTTTTTATTTGGATCAAAGAGCAAAGTGTCAAGAAGCACATGAATCAAACTGAAAACAGAAAGTGTCAGAAGAGGAAGGAGCACAGCACAATCAACAAAAAGAGTCAACTTCACTGTTTTTGTTCCCGTCTGTGGCTGAAAACAGCTGATCCTGACAGAAAACTGCCACTCTATTATGGATTTAGCTGCAAAGCTGCTGCCGTTTGTGAAACCAGGTCAGGAGTTCAGCAGGAAAGTTTCTGCAGGATTTACACCGAAGGTTTGAAGAGCAGAACCTCTTTGTTCTGATCCAAATGTTCAGCATTATTAGAACTTTCTGTCTGCCTCTGATGTCTCCTCTTCAATGCTCATCATTTCTCTGAGCACAGTTTAGAAATGCTTTGAAATATTAACAAAGCAGCTGTAATTTTGTCACCATGAAAGCTCAGAAATCAGTCAGGTTTGTAGAAAACCCTCTGGATTCTTCGTAACAAGTCAGGGTGACAAGCCTGGACGACCCCCCCCTCCCCCACACACACACCCACCCACCCCTGGTCCTCCTGGCAGACATGTGTATCCTCATGTTGTGAGTCTGTCATGATGAAAGGTGATATATCCTCCAATCCTCCCTCAGGGACGTTAAAGCTGGCTGTTTTCAGGCCCTGGGATTTGTAGCATGTCAGCAGCTCACACAACCGTCAGGAGGAGAAAGTTTATGTAAATGTTTTTTTGACCAGCTAGCTCGCATGCTAACGGGCTCCACTTAGAGCCGTCGTTTGGAGGTTATGGGGAGAGGTTACGAGTCAACTGGGCCGAGAGGGCTCCCTGTGAGTCCTGATGCGTCTGGGAAGCGTGGCCTGCGAGGAGTCAGACTCATACCAGCAGAAATATTAAGCTGATTAATGTATTTACATAATTAATTAAGTGCTCTGACCCATATCTGTCGGAGACACAAACACTTGGCGTAAGAAGGTCCCTCGCAGACTTCCTGTTCCTGTGACGAGCCAGTCGGGGCGCCCGCCAACTGCTCGTCCAATCTGAGTGACTCTTGTGAGGGCCGGGGTTGGAGCGGCGCTGGAGGGAAGGACTTCTGGGGGCGATGGCACCGAGGCTAATTGCTATCATCAGCATCCAAGTCCCAGCTGGGATCAGACGGGAATGTGAAGCAGCTAAACGCTGGGGCTGCTGCGTGAAACACGATGATACGGCTTTTACACTTTCAATTCCTGCACATTGGCATGAAGACAGAGTCTGGACTCATCTACTGCTGATCATTTCTGATTTAGATCTGCTGGAATATTAGCGTCACGCCTCGTTACGGTGGAATAAAACGACGGACAAAGCTCTCCAGGAGTTCTACTTTCGTTGTCAGCTGCATGAGCTGAAAGCTACGTGGCTAACAGAGGCTGTGTTTGTGTTGATGTTTACTTAAATAAAGTCTCTGAAGTTTTTTCTGTTTTCGATTTCTTTTAACTTCCTTTAACTTCAGATCTGTCAGTTGAACCTGGACATGTTTTGTATCAAAGGAAAGCTAAGAATCTTGGTTAAAAGGTCAAGGAAAATGTTTTTACACTTACCAAACAGTTTAAACATCAAGCAGTTGAATGAGAAAGTAAACAAACTGTACAAAATGGTGTCAATAGTGCAAATCTGTAAATATACATTCAAGCAAATATGTGAAGGAAATTTTTGACATTATTTTTTCAAAGTAGATACCTAAATATTTAGTAAAATGTGTTGAAAGTTTTCCTTCACTTGGTTTTGAGTGAATATGATCCAGAATGACAAAACACAAAATAAGTTCTTTACTAAAACCTCTGTAACTTTACTCCAGTTCATTTTAGCAGCATGAATCTTTGCACAGGTAAGGTCCACAAGTGGATTTATGGTTTCCAAAAGTTTTTAGCCTGATTCATTATGGTTTTAAAAGGGTTATATACTGTCTAATGAAAAAAATTATTCAGGTGAGAGTGAATAAAAAGTTCAATATTATGTTCCATTCTCAATATCTCTAAAATCACAGCAGCTGTTTTAATACTTACACTTCTGATTAAATCTTCCAAGCTTTATTTTAATACCAAGATTATTTAAGTTCAGTTATATTTCAGCATAGGATTTGAAGCAAAAACATCAAGAAAACCCCTTGGGGCTGAAAAGGTTAATTCTGAGATAGGCCAGGAAATCCAGATCCTCATTTGTTTCCTCAACAGCATTAAAGTCAACATTTCCTCAGTCCAACCCTCATGTTTTGTGTTGATTAATAAAGTCACTCATAGTTTCTGAATTTTTAGCACTGCCACACTTTAAATAAGGTTTATAAGCAGTAAATTACAAACAGTTTGACCTGGTGGAGTAAATTCAGAAGCTAAACTCCAGACTGTGGTTGTTGGTTTGTCTTTTCCTGTCATTTCTCTACTTTCTGATTCTAACAGGGGGAAAATAATAAAAAAGCTGGAATTAAATCTTGTTTTTAGTTTAATTTATGTGTTTAGCCCTGATAAAATAAAATCCCATCTCTTTCAGAGCCTGATGTGATTTGTGCCGTCATGTTTTAAGATCCTAATCTCTGCTCTGGTGTTTCTCAGCTGCTTGTTTTCTGAAACATGAGCAGAGTTCTGCTGCTTCTCGGAGCCACGCCCGTCCATGTTTCCTTTGTTTGTTCCAACTTAGTGCCTGACAGTGAAACATGTCTTAATGTCACAGCAAGCATCAACACAAAGCTGCTCAAACAGCCTAAATCCCACCTCCACATGATTCTGGCTCGCAGACAAATTCCCCTGAAAGCCTCTGCCACAGAGTGTACACAAGAAGGAGACTGTCTATAAATCCATCATCTGCACCAATCACACTTCTTTTGTACCAGGAGGAAATGACATCATGGCATCTTTGTTTCAGTCAGTCGGCCTGCACACATCCTGCACGTCTAAAGGGAATTTAGAAGTGTACGTTATAGATATATTGTTACAAACCTTTCCCTCCTTTTGTCACAGAGTAATATATAATCCTGACCTGACTGAGTGAAGCAGTGAATCAGGAGGAGCAGTGATCCAGGCTGGAGCTCAGCGTCAGTACAACACACTGCTGTGTGGTTTGATTCTGAATGATGATAAACAACAAAAACTACAACACAAAACAAACAAAACCCAGAGACAGTTCCACACAGAAACACTTTCACTGAGCAGCAACTCTGCTCCGTATTAGAGTTGAGCTTAGGAGCTGAGGACTGAGGAGGTGAGGACTGAGGAGCTGAGGACTGAGGAGGTGAGGACTGAGGAGCTGAGGAGCTGAGGACTGAGGAGCTGAGGAGCTAAGGGACTGAGGAGCTGAGAGACTGAGGGACTGAGGAGCTGATGATTTTAGGAGCTGAGGAGCTGAGAGACTGAGGAGCTGAGGAACTAAGGAGCTGAGGGACTAAGGAGCTGAGGGACTGAGGAGCTGAGGGACTGAGGAGCTGAGGGACTGAGGAGCTGAGGAGCTGAGAGACTGAGGAGCTGAGGGACTAAGTAGCTGAGGGACTGAGGAGCTGAGGGACTGAGGAGCTGAGGAGCTGAGAGACTGAGGAGCTGAGGGACTAAGTAGCTGAGGGACTGAGGAGCTGAGGGACTGAGGAGCTGAGAGACTGAGGAGCTGAGGAGCTGAGGGACTGAGGAGCTGAGGGACTGAGGAGCTGAGAGACTGAGGAGCTGAGGAGCTGAGGACTGAGGAGCTGAGGAGCTGAGGACTGAGGAGCTGAGGAGCTAAGGGACTGAGGAGCTGAGAGACTGAGGGACTGAGGAGCTGATGATTTTAGGAGCTGAGGAGCTGAGAGACTGAGGAGCTGAGGGACTAAGGAGCTGAGGGACTAAGGAGCTGAGGGACTGAGGAGCTGAGGGACTGAGGAGCTGAGGGACTAAGGAGCTGAGGGACTAAGGAGCTGAGGGACTAAGGAGCTGAGGGACTGAGGAGCTGAGGGACTGAGGAGCTGAGAGACTGAGGAGCTGAGGGACTAAGGAGCTGAGGGACTGAGGAGCTGATGAGCTGAGGACTGAGGAGGTGAGGAGCTGAGGGACTGAGGAACTGAGGGACTGAGGAGCTGAGGGACTGAGGAGCTGAGGAGCTGAGAGATTGAGGAGCTGAGGGACTAAGGAGCTGAGGGACTGAGGAGCTGAGGAGCTGAGAGACTGAGGAGCTGAGGGACTAAGTAGCTGAGGGACTGAGGAGCTGAGGGACTGAGGAGCTGAGAGACTGAGGAGCTGAGGAGCTGAGGACTGAGGAGCTGAGGAGTTGAGGAACTGAGGGACTGAGGAGCTGAGGATTTTAGGAACTGAGGAGCTGAGGAGCTGAGGAGTTTAGGAGCTGAGAGGAGAACATGTCTGGTTGCTGTGAAGGTTCAGGAGAACACTGACAGTAGTTCTGGAAGTCTCCTGTCTCCAGCAGCAGCTTTAAAATCACCTTCATTTCTTTTTTCTTCTTCTTTCATCTACTTCTTGTTGTGGAGCAAAGACTCAGATAGTTCCTGACTGACAGGAAACGTTCCTCAAACCGTTCCAGCTGACGTTTGATTGATGTTTTTATAGACGTGGAAAACAAAGGGTCACCTAAAGACAAACCTGCAGAATCTTTTCTTTGGTAAAAGCTTCAGAGTCCAGAGCTGAGCGGAGCCACGTGACCCACAGCACACGTCTCCTGAACCACCTTTTGACAGCAGAATAATGAGAACCAATGATAGACATGTCTCTGCTCTCATTGGTTCCACTCACTGCTCTGCAGAATGCTGCTGCTGTCAACCGTCCCAACTGCAACTAATGCACTTTTTAATTAAAGTTTCTTTTTGCAGAGCTGCTTTTGTTTGTGGAGGTAACGAGTTCAAACCCGTCCCGTCGGCATGGTCTGAAGCTGCTCCTGACTCACGCTGCAGATATTTCTGTTATCCAGTTAGCTGCAGCTGCAGACGGTAGCAAACCACAAACTATTCCAGCCATTCCTGTGACTCAACACCTGAGCTGTGCTTTTATCAGAGCGCTGGGAGGCCAACGAGGACAGAAACTGAACCAGAATGGACCAGAATGGCTCAGAATCTTACTGTCGTCATGCTAATTTTAGCTTTTAGCTACCGTTCTGCTGCTTTTAGCTACACAGTTTTACTTGATTATGATGAAAAACCTTCAGGATTTGTGTCATTTTTGTCAGTTTTTCTCTTATTTTGTTTGTTTGGTTGTATTTTTATTTGATGATTCTTCTGTTTTGTTTCTTCTGTTTCTGTTCTTTCAGCTTTGGCCCCGCCCACTCTCACCTGTCCTCTGATGTCATTTGTTGTTTTTGGTTGTTTTTCTGCTTCTTCAGCCTTTTGTTTTGTTGCTGAAATCCTAAATGTGATGTTCTTCAGGAGCTGTTTGTGTTCAGTCTGTGCTGCAGCCCCTGCACACAGTCACAAACCCTAAATTCGGTGTATTTGTTGACAGTGCAGAAATCACGTTATTGTTGAATATTTAACTCTTTATTGAGAAGCGCTTGAATAAGTGATTGGAGAAAATGTGGGAGTGATGCTGACTCTAAGGTTTGTGTTAAGAGGTGAGAAAATAAAGAATGTACATTTATCAGCTGTGAAAAATGAATCCAAGCCTCGCGGAGATGAATTGGTCTCTGAGGGAAAGGAAATAATAGCTCAGGTTATAATAAGTAATTTAACCTTTATTTGTGCAGGAAGAGTTGCTGAGTGCAGCACAGGCCTGCTTGGCATTTCCACAGATGCATTAACAGCTGGAAGCTCCTTTGGCTCACACACATTTCTGAGTCTGACTGGCAGCAAATCCAAGCTCACTGGAACAAATAATGTTTTATCAGCTTCACACACTTCATCAGCTTCATCAAACAGGAAGAAAGGCATCATAAAACCCAAAGACACTGAGCCAAAATATAAAAATAACAAGAAGATGAGAGAAAGTTGCAGGTTTTAGTAGTTTTTAACGACACATCATTTGTAGACATTAATGATTCTGAGACATAAAAACGTGAAAAATCAGTTTCCTGACGTCCTGCGGAGCCTCTGTCTCACAGCATGAGGACACCTTTATGATTTCTACAACCAGATCTAAATGTGTCTGAGGTACAGCACCTTCAGGAAACCTTTCAGGTGAAGATGATCGAGATGTTGCAACTTTTTTAGTAGCTTTTCCTGCCATTTTCTCCAAGACATTCACCCAGCTAAACCATAGTCTGAGCAGTGGTGGACAGTAAGGGAGTACATTTACTTGAGTACTGTACTTAAGTACATTTTTTATGTATCTTTACTTTACTTGAATAATTATTTTTTATTCATATTTTATTATGACTTTCACTCCACTACATTTCTCGGAAGCTTGTTAGTTGTTACTTTTGGTTCAGCATAGTTTTATAATCAGCTGTTGCTGTTTTTCCTTTCTTGAAATACAATTGGCCACACGCTATGTTCTTAACAAGGAAAACCAATCACAGTCGTAGCTCACACCTGGGATAGATTTGGAATTACATCATCTTTGTTAACAGTCACGAGCTGAACCTGAGCTCCATCTTCATTTCAAACAGAACCCAGCAATGGAGACGGTTGAAGAGAGTAGAGAAACCAGTGCACTCATGGTCATATCTCAGCTTGATGTTTGAGATTTTAGGACTTAAAAATAGTTCCTATCAGTTTAAACATCTTATGGGTTCACTGTGAATAAACTACATTTATATTTAAAAACTCACCACTCACTTTATTGTATTTTTATGCTGAAGTCTTTACAGGTGGTGTAGTAGTTCTACGTGTCGATACATCAGGTGTTTCTGAGAGTTACAAGGTTCTGTAAAATCTCTGTAAACAATACAGCAATGTACTAATATTAGACATTTTAATTTGTACTTTTGAATACTTAAGTATTTTCAAAAGTATATACTTCCGTACCAGTGGTGGGCAGCACTAATCTAAAAATTAGTTGCTCTAACCCCAAAGCACTAACTTTAATATTTAGGTCCCCCTAATTCTAAAGCACTAACACACTTAAAAAATAGCAAAAGCTAATTTTAAAGCACTAAAAACCCAGCTGACCCATGGAACAGTCCTCAGAGTCAACATGAGAATATTTTCTGTGTGCAGAATATTGTTAATATTTCATCTTGTGTAGTGGTTCCCAAAGTTGACTTCTTGACTTGATGACTTCCAGACATCAATTTAAATGCAAAAATATGCTAATGGTATGTTTTCATCATGATTATTGAATTTAAAAAAAAAATAATTAGAAATGAATAAAAATTAGTATCACAGTTACTATGTTTGTTTATTCTCATGTTTAACAGAGTTATTAGCAAGGTTTGCTATGTAAACAAGTAATATCTGGGGTCACGAGGGTCTGCAACTGTTATTTTGTCAATCAGAAGCAAAAAAGTTTGAAAACTACTGATCTAGTGGAGAAGTGACACATGTGACCAACATGTCTGACAGATTTCATCCTCAGCTGTTGACAATAATGTTGATCAAAAAATACATTTAAAGAACTAAATTAGTGCTTATAAATTTAACCCATAAAGTGCTAATCCACTAACAAATTAAGAAATTAGCCCTAAAGCACTAATCAGAAAATTAGTTCCCCTTTTAGTGCTTTAGTGCTTTAGGAGAACTGTGCCCACCACTGTTCAGTACTTAAACTTGAGTAGATTTTTTGACAGAGTAACTTTTACTTGTAGTTGAGTAGATTTGTCCATGAGTATCAATACTTTTACTCAAGTACCAGAGTTGAGTACTTTGTGCACCACATGCTAACACAACGCTAACACAAAGCTGTGGTTATCACACCTGTGCTGTTGTTTAATGACCTCGTCTCAGTAATTCTAATAAAAAATGCTGCAGAACAGTCTGGGAGGAGAGATCCAGAGGTTTACAGGCCCCACAGGAAGCATTTTAATATCATGTTTTGTTAAAGATTTATACTTTTACTGCAGTAAAACTCTCTGCTCTGCAGAATCTTCAGCTCATATCAGCTGAAGCTGATGCTCCATGTTTTCTTAGCCTTAGAGTCACTTCTGCTTCTTGCTGCTGGGAGCGATGAGGCTCAGGTCAGAGGCTAAACTCAGAGTTTCATCATCTGTTTCGTGCAGCCTGACAGACTGAACTCCCTGTGGTGAGAGCTGGAAAATGAAATTACTCATCAGTAGGTTGGACCGTGTTAACCGGGGTGAGAGAATATTTATGACGGGTTTTTATTCTGCAGAGGAACGTTAGATGGAAACCCGGGAATATAATTAGAGGCGCTCACCAGCTGAGCGTCTAATGACCTGCGTGGAGCACGAGCAGCCGTTAAAGAGTCAGGAGGAAAGCTCACCTGAGTGACAGGCAGAGGAGGGTTCTGCTCATGTGAAGCAGGAGGGACCACTCAGTGCAAGGATTCACATTTAAAGAAGTGAAAAATGTCCAACTCAGTGGTTTCTCAGCTCACCTGAAGGTTTCTCTCTTCGCAGAGACTGCGACTGTTGGGGTGAAAAGAGAAACCTCCAGGTGAGCTGAACTTTCTGTTTTCTCAGTGTTTTCTCTGGAGTTTTTGAAGGATTTGACCCTTTTTTCCCCCTGGTCCTGTCCTCTCTATCTTTAGCAAAAAGTAGTATACTTGAAGTACATCTTAATAAGTATACTTGAGTATAAGTTTAAGTATATCAAGTATACTAGGCACCATGTACTTGTAGTGTACTAGAAAGTATATTGATTTAAAACTTGTTCGTAATAAATTGGGAAATTTTTAGTTTATAAAAAGTATACTTTAAGTATACTGTTATGTCTTTTTAAGTTACCAAAACTTACCAAAAAGAACTATACTTTAAGTACACTTCATTACGTATACTAAAGTATATAAAAGTTTATTTCCCTAAGTGTACTATTATTTACCATGTACACTGATATAAGTAAACTAGCAGTTTACTAACAAGTATATTTCTAGGTCTAAATTGGCCCACAAAAAGTTTATGAAAGTACACTTAGAAATATACTGAAAAGTAATCTAAGTATAGTTTTAGTTAAATCTTGAAATATACTCCAAATAAACCAGTCTGTGTGAAAGTGTACTACTAAAGTTTATCTTGGCCAAATGTTTAAAGTATAAACTAAGTATATTTAAACACTTAGTATACTTTTAGTACAATCCAAGTATAGTGTAAGATAAATTTGGTTGAGTATATCTCATATAAATACATAAAAAGTAAACTGGTTTAAAATGAGTATACTTAATGGATACTTGCATATAGTACTTTTCGCTAAAGGTAGAGTTACTTTCAGGTTTTTTCAGTAGTTTTCTTTGTGACATCAGAGGCACACGTAAACATCTGTAAATAACACGAGGTGAAGATGGAAACAGATACATCATGAAGCAGTGCTGTCTTTTCTGCTGAAAACTCAATATTTGCAGTTAGAGATGTAGGAGGAGGTGAAAAACCTCCAAACTGCTGGACTCTCCTGCTCCAGCTCGTCTCAGTCAGCAGGCCGGCCTCTCCTCCCCTCGCAGCTTCCTCGTAATAAAAGGTTCTGTTCTCAGAGAGCAGCAATCAGCGCTGCATGTTTATTTTTACAGGAGGAGCAGAAAATATAATACTACTTCCTGTTTGGCAGCTCCACTCTGAGGGGAGACCCCCTCTGTGGAGGAGAACTTGATCCTTTTTGTTGAAGCGTTCAGGTCAGTGGGGAGGTAGAGAACCCCGAGCAGACAGATCTCCTGCAGGATCTGGTCTGTGCTGAGTTTCAGTGAAACACACCGACCCGTGGTTCTGATGGTTCAGATGGTTCTGGTACCAGAGAGACCAGCAGCAAACAAATCTGCTTTCACTCAGAAACCAAACCGCAGATAAACATCCTGACTGTTTGCTCTACAAACAACCTGCTTTTTTTTTTTTTAAACTTTATTTAGTTATTCTTTTTTTAGCAGGACATTCTGCTAGTTCACTAGATTTTACATGAAGTGTCGGTACTTTCTACTCCACTACATTTCTGTAATGCGTTAAATCACAATTTACATTCATGTCACATTGCATTAGTATTTTTAAACTTTTTATGTGTTTGTTTTTTTTTAGTTTGAAAGTAAACATTGATAAGAGAGAAATTGCTGTAATTGGTCCATTAAACCACTTCAAAGCAGGGAAGTACCATTAGACCCTCCTTTAAGAAAAAGTGGAGCAATTCTGCATTATCTGCTGGAGCATCAGCAGCATCCAAGTAGGGGTCTCTGGGGAACATGTTGTCCTGGGGGCGGAGACGGCCCAAATTGTGATTGGCAGAGGTCTTAATGTGGGCGGAGACGTCCCAAGAGACGCGATTGATCAGATTTATGGTGGGGTTTGAAGAAGCTGGAGGCAGCAGGGAGTAGCTTGGTCGAGTCGGGCAAGAAGCAACATGTTTTTTAAAAACTAATTTTAGTCATAACTTAATAAAGGAGAGTGCTAGCTTCCCAAAATTTGAACGTCGTACATGTGAAGGGATGCATAACAATATAGCTCGGTTAAAACATCCCTAACCAGCGTGTAAAAAATATTGATTTTTAGCGATCTTTTTACAGGTTGTTTAGGGATGTTTTAACTGAGCCATATTGTTACACATCCCTTCACATGTACATTGTTCAAATTTCATGCAGCTAGCACTTTCTTTTCTCAAGTTATGACTAAAATTAAAATGAAAAAAACATGTTTCTTCCTGCCCGACTCGACCAAGCTGCTCCCCGCTGCCTCCAGCCTCCTCAAAACCCACCGTCAATTCGACCAATCATGTGTCTTGGTCCGTCTCCGCTCACATCAAGACCTCCGCCAATCGCGAGTAGGGACGTCTCCGCCCATGGGATAACATGTTCCGTAGAGACCCCCTTCTCGCAACATCAGCAGCATCAGCATCAGCAAAATGGATTCCACCATGAAGGAAATGCGCCACTCTTTGCCTTATTTAAAAGACTTATTGAAGTTACCTGGTTTAAAAAACAACTTGATGAGATTTGATAAAGGACGATGGTAGTAAATTTACAGCTTCTGTAGCTGTTGTCACAATCTGTGATGATGCTCAGAATCACAGGTCAGAGTGTGAATAAGTTTTATGAGTGAACATTTTTTGGTTCAGGTCCCCTCGGTGACATCATAAGACCAAAGTGCCACCTGCTCTGTTTGGACCTGAGACCAGCTGTATCCAGTTTACAGGTCTTCATGTTCCGGTTTTCATGTTGGATTATTGGATCCAGAGTCTGAACTTTAACAAGCTCTAAGCCCCGCCCCCTCCTGTACACAAACACAGTGTCACATAACTTCTCTCTAAATATCACCCCGTCAAAGTGTTTCTCTAAACTCAGCACTATCTGCTGCAGGTAAGATATTAACCATGTTTTCCTCTGAACTCCTGACTGGAGCCAAACATTCGGCTGCTGTTAGTCGCAGCAGCGAGGGCCTTCGGCTGTAATTACACTGGGGTCAGGAAGGATGTGTGTTTGTGTGGATTAGGTAATGAGACAAAAAGAAAACACAAACACTAAAAGAGTCGGAGGACAAGCGGAGAGGTTCTGATCCGGCTGAGTGTGGCACACATAAACAGCCGGAGATTAGCTGCGATGGTTTGTTTGCTCCATGTGGAGCGTGCTGCCAGAAGAAAAACACCTTCAAAACACATCAAACTGTCCTGCTTTTATTATCAGATTCTTTCATCCTCACTTTATTTTTACTGCCTTTTCTTTTTAAACTCCTCACAGGTGGACGTCTGGCTCCGACGCTTCTTCTTCATGTTTCCTCAGCTCTCAGACCCAAAGTGTTTTCTCACCTTTTTCTAAAACTAACCGGCAGGATCCAGCTCTCACCAGCCAAGAATCATAGGTTTTTATTTCTTCTCCAAATATATGTGAGCCGCTGACTGTCACCGTGCTCCAGCTGCACTGATTTAAAGCTTTGACTCCGCTTCACAGTAGATTTAATAAGCTTTATTAATAATTTAATGTGAAACAGAAGTTCGTTTTTTTTCCTACAGGTTAAAACATAACCAGTTAACCTCAAAAACGACCAAAAACAGGAAGAAATTCATGACAAATTCTCAAAAAAAGTGCAAAACAAACAAAATAACTGATGAAAAACAGTAAAAATACATCTCTAAATATGACAGTTTGTAGTTTTTAATGTGTCCCATCCTGGTCCAATACGTCCCTCTGAACCACAGTTAGAGACAGAGCAGAATGCTAATGTCCATCGATCCTTCAGAGACACAAGTTTTCAATCAGCAGAGCAGCGTCCTCCAAACCTCCACTTTATTATGATCAATGTGCAATAAGAGTAAGAGCAATAGAGACACGCCCGGGACAATCATCTAGATCTAAAGGTTGGACAGCAGACACGTCCCCCAAAGACCTGTCCAACTGAGAGGAGACAGACTTGCCCAGCTGAGAGGAGACTCATGGAGACAAAAGGCAGGGACAGTTTGTGTTCACAATATCAGAAGACATCTTCAGTGAGGATGATGATGATGCACTTGATTTCAGAGCATAAAATAAAGAAGGGAGCGCTACGGATGCAGGATCTTCTGTCCAGGAACAGGATCTGCTGGGGGACTCATATGTCCTCAGTGTTGTCTCTGAGTCTCTTCATGTGTCCTCAGTGTTGTCTTTGAGTCTCTTCATGTGTCCTCAGTGTTGTCTTTAAATCCTCCATGTTGTGGTTCCATCCTAGCCCTACAGCCGGTGGAGGTTGTTTAATTAAACTCTCAAATCATCCATCTGCTTCTGGCCTTTAATTTATGAGTCAGTCTTTTGTCGGCCTTGATTGCTGCTGGGAAATGTTTTCATGTGACTGTTAATAATGAATGCAGCAGGAGGGGTTTCTATTCACGCTAATGTTTCACTTAATTCTGCTGCAGCATAATGGATTAAATAAATATAACCTGTCATTTTACGGCTCTTATCTGCCGCTTGTTGTTGCTGGTATAAAAGGTGCTCCTGTTTTACTGCCTCGCCAGATTAAAAGCTCAGACAGGAATGTGTGCAGAATAAAGTTTGGATCATGGAGATGTTTGTAAAGAAAAACCCTGTTTAGACAGAATCTGGGGAAGGTTGCACTCACTCATTTTAATGAGACTGTTAAGTTGGCAGAAACATGTAAAAGCTGCTGTTCTTCAGAAATCCTTTAAGATTTTAACGTGGAATAAGAACGAGCTGCAGGCTGCGGCTGACTCTAACTTTGACTCTAACTCTGCACACAGATTTACAGGATGGGACTGTGATCACACAACAACCAGACCACAACTTCTCCAAACCACTGTCAGCCTCTGAGCTCAGCCTCATGATGTCACATGATCTACTGCCTGTTTATCTCCTAGCTGATGATCAACAACAACAACAACAACAACAACAACAAAGAAGGGTTAGCTGACAATTCAATAATCTATCTTATTTTAGGGATGGTCCTGGTGATTTTTTTTGCATGTTTTAGTATTCTTTTCTACTTAGCAAAGTGTTTACTTGATTTTATTTGATTGTATTTTTATTCTGTTGTGGAGCACTTTGGTTGGCTGTGAAAGGTGCTATAAGTTTTGATTGATTGATTGATCAATCATGAGTCAACTTGACTGTTTTTAAAATAAAAACGGTTAAAGAGGGTACATTAGATGCAAATCTGTCTGGTTTTCAGGCCTAAAACCCTGATTATGCAGCTTTAAGTTGGACAAATGGAAGAAACTAAACCATGTCTTTATCAACAACATCAGTCAGATTCAAAAACAGTATTTTCCCAAATGCTGTACGCTCACTAAACCAGATCATTAACTGATATCTTTAAGTGCAGCCATTGTTTGTATTTTTGTTTGTTCTGACACAGAGATGTGAGCATGTCATGCTGTACCGGAAGCAAACGTGTTGCCATCAAACACCCAATCACATTTTGTTAAGAGGGAAAGCTGCTATAATTTGAAGGGATTACAAATGTTTGTTAAACCATAAATCAGAACAGATTTGAAGGACAGATGCACTTCAGTAATGGTATAAGACTATGGAATAATATGGAGAGTGACTATAAAAGCATTGGATCGGTTAATTCCTTTAAGAAAACAATAAAGGGAACATTGTTAAAGAAATATAAAATTGTTTAATTTGTATTAGTTACTATTTGAGGAGTTTATTTTTTTTGTTTTGTTTTATTATTTGGTGTATTATTGTTTTAAATATATATTTAAAAAGGAGCTGATATAAGAACTTTTTTCTTCATCTGCTGCCTTTCATTTTATTTTGTATGTATTTTTGTATGAAATGTGTTTTGTTTATATTTTAATGAAATGAATAAAAAAAAAAAAAAACAGAGAACAGTGTGGCTAACAAGAAAAAAATCCACCAATTTGCTGTGTGGTCATTATTAAATAAATCTGAATGTGTGTGTGTGTGTGTGTGTGTGTGTGTTCATGCTGAAACTGTATGACCTCCTGCCACATGTCCGTCAGCTGCTCACAGATAATCAGGTCAGAGTCACAGTAAATTGGACTCCAAGAGTTTAAAACTCACAGATGACTCTCTGAGGCTGAAACATCAAAAACAACCAGACTGCATGTTCCTGTAATCCTGACTTAATCCTCAACATGTGATTGATCATTAATCACTTCCTGTTTCACCATGTCAGACGTGACTTCTGGGTTATTTGAACAGATTTATTGGTTTTTGATGTTTTTTCTGTGGTTTTGTCATTAGTTGAACTGTGGTCATCATTACTTCCTGTTTTTAACTCGTCTTTATTCTTTAGTTTCCTCCTGCTGATGGTCTCACGTGTTCCTGACCCACAGGTTCGGAGCCGTGTTTGTCCAAACATTCAGTTCTGGTTTGAGATGAGTTAAGACCCAGAGCAGCAGAGCTGACCCCACCTCCAGAAGAAACCAGCAGCTTCAGAGAACGTCCTGTTTAAAACCAGGTTTCTGATTTGATTCTAGCAGGAAGCAGGGTTTTATTTGTAATTTATTATGAATTTTGGATTTTGAACTAGTTTGAGGGAGTGGTGTCCTCCGATACAATGAATAAAACTATGAATAATCTGGAGAGTGATGTCAAAAATGCCAGATCAATGTTTATGTTTAAGAGAATGATAAATGTCACTTTGTTAAAGGAATATAAAATAATATAATGTGGATTCATACAAATTGTTGTTCATCAAGCATATGAGGATGTTTTTGTTTAGTTTTTCTTGTTATTATTGTTTAAAAATATTAATTTTGGGAAGAAGAAGACGCAGATATAAGATTTTTTTCTTCTTTCTGCCGCCTTTTATTTTATTTGTGATTTGTATTTTCATTGTATATACATTTATTTAGTTATTTTTAAAGAAATGAATAAAGTTAAAAAGTACATTTAATATCGCTGCTGAAAGATGACTCATTGTGTTATCAGTGCTGCTAACACCTAAGAAAAGATCGGTTTATGAATCTGATCCTGTGAGGCTGCAGGTTATTCTGAATGTTGTCCTCAAACAGCTCAAATCTAAATTTAACTCTTTATTTGTTCATCATGAAAGGAATGAACTCTGTCTCTATTTTTAACACCTGAGAGGTCGAAGGGAACGTTTGACCTGTTTGTTCCTCTGTCTAACCCTGACACAGACCCGGTCCAGACCCTCTGAATAGGACCACGTGCTGCGGAGCTCCCAGGCTGTGTAAGCAGCAGAACAGTGGCGTGTCAGCTCTGTGAACTCTGTGTAATCACTTCCTCATAATAAACAATCCCAGCCTGACATTCTCCCTCAGCTGATAGCATCTCTGGGCTTTCATCAGTCTTTGTTCCTCTGGATGCAGAGACACGCCGCAGATAGCAGCGTGTCAGACTTTACGGCTGTTCTTCATCTGCAGCAAACTCTAACCTGCTCTGATTTCCTGATAAGAGCCGGCGCTCTCAGCTCCATGTTGTTAACACCACGTTCAGCTCGGTGGGATTCCTCTCTCCAGCATGTTCACAACATATCTTCAAACAGGCCTCCAACCTCAGGATTGTTGACTCTGATAAGAGCCTCAGTCAGGTGAGGAGTGGGTGTTATGATTAATATTAAATTATTCTGAAGAGAATAAAGTCGAAACAGAAAAACACCAGAGTGACCTTTCTTAACAGAGACCTCCTCTCATCCAGATGAGTATAAATAATAAACTAAAGTGTTTTTTTTTAACTCTGAATGGTTCAAATTAAAGTTAAAGAACTTTACCTCTGCAGTCAACAACAGTAGATTCAACTGAACGTCCTCTAAACAGGTTCAAAATGCTGCAGTTTTTATTTTCAGTTCCTCCTGAAATAGAATAGAAACAGCCTTTATTATCAAAATTCAGGTGTAGTAGCAGCAGATACATTCATCAGTCCACAGAAACAGTATTGCTATGTGACATTATCAACTGTAGCAATAATAGAATTAAAGATAGTAAGAAAGAAAACTTTATTTCTATAGCACCTTTCACAGACACAAACATCACAAAGTGCTTAACAGAGAGCAAAATAACTAAAAACTGTCTGAATAAAAAATGTCTTTGTTAAAAGATTCAGTAGAATCTGAACAGCGAAGGGACAGAGAGAGAGAGCGTTCCAAAAAAAATAAACAATAAATAAAAATAAGAAATAATATAAATTTAGGAAATGGATAAAAATGATGAGTTTGGGAATGAGCTCATGCTACAGTAATTGTGCTGCTGCTGAGCTTCCTGTCAGATGATGAGAGTAAAGAGCTGCCGCTCACACACTCAACACTGCCAACCCTTTAGGCCCAGACAACATGATATAAGAGGCTTATTAGCTGTAACGCTGCTGTTTGCAGAAAGTTTCAGAGCAATGCAAACCATGTAAACAGACGTTAGCGTGCAGGTGCTGCTAAAGCTGCTATTAAATGAGCTCAAACAAGTGTTTCTGTGGCAGAGCGCTGCCAAGAATAACCTTGGAAATAATAGGGAATAAAGCACCTCTCCTGTTCTCCGGGGACTCCCGCGGCTCCTGCTGATTTAGTGGGCTGAATATTCACAAACACACACGTGCACGTCCGGCGTTTCCCCGAGCGTGCTCTCCACGCCGCGGCCCTGATAAATGAGCTGCTCTCGGAGTGAAGAGACACTCGTCTTCAGCTTGGTTATTTGGGTTAAATAAAGCATCCGCAGCTCGGCGTTTTAATAATTCACTGCGTGCAGCTGCGCGCCTCCAGGGAGGGCTGCATTAGATTCCATTTCAGCCTGGTGTCACACAGATTTAGGCCAGTTCTGCAGATGGTTCCTGAAGCAGAGCTGGACTCTGGGTGTCTTTGTGAATCACTGTTCTGGGCTGGTTTTCATCATCTGGAGGGACACACTCAGACCATGGAGCAGGACTGGACCGACTCTTGGACCATTAACACCCTGTAGATGGAGTCCAGGAGACATTTGTCCTTCAGCTTCCTGTTTCAGTTTGTGTTTGGTAAAAGTTGAGGACACGTAGCTGTGAAGATGCTCAGCTCGGCTCAGGGGATCAGGACGTGTCTGATGTGTAAAATGGTTTCCACATGCGTGGGAATCCTTACATGTGTTCCCATCAGCCCCTCGCTCTCTCTGGGGGGGTCACAGGACTGAAACTCCTGACACCATAAATCCAGAGTGATGCAGTGATGAAGCTCTGCATGGAGAGCTGATTTATGAGCTGCTGAGCTGTGATAGCTCTGTTTTTGACTTTACAGCCAACATCTGGAGGACACCATGAAACTGCAGCTTTCAGAGGCGGGGTGGGCTGTGTGTGTGTGTAGGTGTGTGTGTGTGTGTGTGTGTGTGGGGGGGGGGGGGGGTGTATGTGTGCCAGCCAGCAGCAGGTTCAGAGTGAAGGCCAGGTAACAGCTGGTCACAGAGAAGAGTCTGGATCAAGGTTGGAGGCAGAACAACAACAGAATCAGAAAATTCAGCAGGTAAAAACTAATAGAGAAAATGCATTTCCTGTGAAAATGCTAGCATGGATGCTTTTTCCTGAAAACTTTGGTTGAACACTGCTGAAATTGAGCTGAACATATTTAGTAGCAAAACTGTTAATGCCAGTTCAAACTGAAAGAAGGTAAAAAAACATTGCAAAAATATAGCTGAAATAGCATAAAAATGTTAAAAGCTAAAATAGCTGATAAACACACAAAAAAGCAGAAGAATAGCAGAAAGGAGCAGAATAATAGCTGAAATAATAGAAAAAAACTACAATTAATAAGTTAAAATTAGCACCCAGGTAGTAAAAAAGGTGTAAAAAAATATTAAAATTAGCAGGAAAAAGCACAAAAGTACAAAACACAGACAATGTGTAGTAAAATAACTAAAACGGCTGAAATTTTCAGTAAAACAGCTTAAAAGTAGCTGGAAATTCTTTTATTAGCAGAAATAAGTTGTAATAGCTACAAAATTATGTATTTAGCTTAAAAAGCTAACTTATGCTAATAACTGATGAACATTAACTAACATTGCAGCAAATAGGTAAATATATCAGAGAGAAACTGTAAAAAGTGTAAATAGCAAGAAATAGAAAAAAACACAAAAAAGTTAAAAAAGCAGAACAGCAGAAAGAAGCAGAACTACAGTCAGCTAAAATAGCAGTAAAAAGCTAAAATTAGAAAAAAAAAAAAAAAAAAAAGGACAGTGAAGATTTACAAATATTTTTGAAGTGTTTCGAGGAGTTAAAACTTAGCTCCATTCATTTTAATGGCAACAAACAACTTAAAATTAAAATAGCTAAAAAAAGTATAAATACCAAAAGTCAAAGCAATAAATGAGGCAGCTACACTATTAACATAAATTAACTATTTTGTTTTTTGGAGCTGCTTCCAAAAACAAAAGGAAGTTTTCTTTGGTTTATTTTTCTGTCTGCTCCCATTAAACCCCACATTCCTGAAAACTAAACACTTTCAGTCAAAATAAACTCAAAAACACTTCATGTAAACACAAAAAAATCCAAGTTTACATGTTAGCCAATGGTTATATTATTCCTGTCCTCCTCCTCCTCCTCATACAGGACACAATCCCAGCTAAACCATGACTGTTCAGAGCACAGCCCATTGAGGTTTTACTGTAGTGCTCACACAGAACAAGAATTAAAGACAACAAGGATGGAGGAGGGGAACAACAGGAAGTCTTCTTCATGTAAACTGGCCTCAGGTTTCTGTAAAGGAGAGAAACTTTTTATTTTCTTCCTCAACTCCTTCATTGGAGCTGTTGTTTCAAATATTTTAAAGGTTGGAAACCATCCAACAACTGATTCAAAACACCCAAACTCTGCTAAAAAAGAAATTAATATTCGGCACGCAGCGTGTCCTCACTAATTGTTTTATTTCCTCTC
Source organism: Anablepsoides rubrolineatus (assembly GCA_031762495.1). Taxonomy (NCBI): domain Eukaryota; kingdom Metazoa; phylum Chordata; class Actinopteri; order Cyprinodontiformes; family Rivulidae; genus Anablepsoides; species Anablepsoides rubrolineatus. The sequence goes on from JARVGW010000136.1 coordinate 2,778,445, forward strand.
AAATGTCAGTGCTTCAGATAATCAGGTGCTACACTTTAAAATGCCAGAGATTAGACTGCAGCCAAGCCTTCAAGGCAAACACAACCTGCCTGCTCCAAATGGCAAACCTACAGATAATCACACCACTTTTATCTAGTTTATGAAACGCTGGATTTAAAATATCTCTTATTTAACAGCTGCACAGTCAAAAATACTGTCATTTTCTATAAATTACCAGGACAAATTCTGATAAAGTTTTCAACAACTATTAGAGATGTGGATACATGTTTTATGCTACACCAATAATAAATCTGACAGCTGATTCCAAAAGAACATTACAAACTATACAAAATAACAGCAAAAATCATGTGATTATCTGAAGTATGAGGGAAGTTATTGATGTTTGTTTAGGTGAAATCAGCTCAGGTTGTCTTGTTCACAGCAGAACCAATGTGATCATTTCACTTTGTTCTTATCTTTTTTTGCTCATAACTTCCTCAGTGTTCAAGATATCACCGTGAAATTTTAGTTAAAGATTCACAATCTGTTTTTATAGGAAGCATCTTGTATCCTAAAAACTAATAAAACTTAATAATGGTCAATGCAAAAGTAGCAGAAAAGGTATATATATAAAATATTACAAGGCAAACTGCAGCATCAAATCAACTTAATGTGTCTTAGAAAGTAAGGAAATTAAAACAATTTAAAACCACGTGGACATATGTTTTGTAAACAAAGCTCTTCAACCAATGACAGCGTGTGAAAGTGTCAGGTGATGAAGACGAGCGTCAACACACTTTGCTAACAAGAGCTATTCTGGATTAAAAGAAACATACTTCAACATTTCAAATCATTATCAAATTTGTAACAAAAGCAGATAAAATAATGTTCTTCATGGCAGCTGATCTCTTTAAAGTATAGTGACAGACTGCTGTATCCGAGGTGCACAAAAGAGCGTTATCGCAGATCCTTCCTACCTGCAGCTGTCAGACTCTATAACCAGCACCACACCCAAAAAATACAGTGTGTTTACAAAATCAAAATCACAACAAGTGTTTACAAAAATTATAAATAAGTGTTTACAAATATTATTATTAAAAGAAAATGTTCGTTAAATATATTTGTGAATTTTATAGTGAATAAATCTGTATTTTTTCTACTCGGATTTTGTTTTTTTGTGATATTTTGGTCCACTGTGACAATGAACTGGGTCAAAATGAAACAAACACTCTAAAATCATAAAGCTGAGGTTGTGCTGAAAATAATGATACCAAACATGGCAGGGTAAATAGTTTTTAAAGTGAAAATATAGAGGTAAATTCAAAGTTAGTTAAAAACAGCCATTTAGACCCCAGACCTCAGATAAGACTTCCTGAAATAAAGAAAACTTTTCAGGTTAACAAGATTAATAATCCAACATATTCTGATCTTGTTTAGTATATCAGTCTAAAAACAAGATCAAAAATACACTTTACCTGATATAAGACTGTAAGACTTGGTTAGATGAACAGTTTTTGCAGTAAAGTGACTCTACTGCTTATAAGATTAAATAAGCTTCACTTTAAACCTAATCAGGACCAGGTTAGTTTCAGAGCACTTGTTACCATGGAAACATAAGTGCGTCCCCTCTCATGTAACCACTTCAAGGCTTAATTAATACAGATTTACACCAAAATCCTGGGTTAATCCCTTATCCTAGATTTGTGCAATAGGCCTCTGGTTCTGATCCAAACACAAACAAGCTCAGCTCACAGTCTGTGTTTGGGATTAAGCTCAGCTACTACCAAGCTCAGCTCAGTCTCTGCAGGCTGTGGCAGCCATTTTGGATCATGATGTTATGAGCTGCAGATGTTTAATTAATTCAAACTAAATAATCCAGATTACAAGATAAAGAATGTTTTCTTCAGTCACAAGCAGCACATATATTTCTGTTTGACTCTTGATCGGGACCAGAAGCAGCTGAAATGTTGCCGTTAGCTGAAAGCTTTTTAAATTTATCACCTAAATAATTTTCAGACGTGAATTCATCCAACAGCTGGATGAACAGCTGCATGGAGACAAGCTCTCACAATTGCTTCTCCCTCCTCTTCCTCGCTGTTTCATCTCTTCTTCTATTTTTATCTAGAACGACTTCACTTCCTTTCATGGATAGGCTCCGCCTCTTTTATTTTGAAACACTTTAGCAGAAATAACTTTTTTGTTTACCATTTGAAACACTGATAATGATACAAAAGATCAGCTTTCTTTTCCAAATCCACTGAGCTGCAGCTGAGAGACGAGTTAGTTATTAAAATGTTTTTAAAATATGTGATGACCACATATTGGTTTTTACTTTACAAAAACAAGAGAATCAGTTTAAGCAAATTCAACAGTGGATATGTTCCAAAAGAAGAGAACATCTCAGCAAAATAAACTAAGAAGTTTTTATATGAGTTAAAAACCTGAGTCGTCCTGTTGGAGCCGTGTTTCTGATCCTGGCAGGAAGTGGTTTCAAACCCACAGGAAGCTGGACGTGCGAGCGTCCGCAGGTCCGTTTCTTGCAGATTGTTTGGAATGTAAATCTCATCCCGTCTGATTTTGTTTCTGACTGAACACGCAGCTGAGGCCAATTTCCCTCCAATCAGCCGGAGTGGATTTCTGGTCCCGTCATTAATGGTGAGCAGCGCAGGTGGACTTTTGTAGTGTGTAAAATCAAACATACAGTCTTTCCTCAAATCTCCCTCTCTGGGAGAAAATAGTTTGGCTGTTCTCCTCTGTTCTGCCCAAGAATCCAATAAGTGTTGGCGGGCAGCAGCTTCTTGGAGGGAGGCGAAGGTTTTGGGTGCAGGAAGTGCAATTACTCCACAGGGAGGTCTGGAAGCAATTATTCCACCATCCAAATGCCCCTGAAACAATTTATCAGCTGCCATCAAACACACACAAATTGTTCTGCCAGCTGATTGTACTGAGTCACCACATCGCTGCTCGCACAATCATATTAACCTCATTTGCTGAGCATTTGCCCGCACTAAGTAATGGAGCTAGAAAATAAACAGTTGGCCGGCTCACATAATAACTGGCAAGATGCTCGGCGTGATGAGTGGTGTTAGAGAAGCCTCGGACAGCGAGGAGTGGAGATGAAGAACACCAGCTATCTGCAGGGAGACCATGTTAACACTGACACTACTGCTAACTGCATGTTAACACTGAAGCTACTGCTAACTGCATGTTAACACTGAAGCTACTGCTAACTGCATGTTAACACTGACACTACTGCTAACTGCATGTTAACACTGACACTACTGCTAACTGCATGTTAACACTGACACTACTGCTAACTGCATGTT
>JARVGW010000136.1:2788958-2799989 GCA_031762495.1 Anablepsoides rubrolineatus
AGCTGACATGTAAGCTACATACAGTCATAGCTGACATGTAAGCTACATACAGTCATAGACTACAATGACAAGCAATGGTGCACTGATTCACACATGAGTGCTGTGTTTTGTTGCCCATTGTGTAATGATTGTTTGGATGTGTTCATACACTGTGTTAAAGTTGAGTTATTTGAAGACAAAGTTTGCTTTTATTCCATATTTTAAATGTTTTGACACAATTAGTGCCTTTTGGACCACTGTGTCACTGGTTAGGCCTCTGTGTTCACTGTTTTGAAGATCATCAATAAAAACTGTAAATAAAAACTGGGACCAGTGAGGAGATGTTCAGTTTGATCTAGCTTTGATAGTTTTTTTTTTTCCTTTTTCCCTTCATGAGTGTTTAAATATTTTATTCTCAGCAGGTTTAGATCAAACCTGTCACGTCTGAAACAAGCAGCTGCACAGCCTCTCTCCATTCTTCAGTTTGACTTGACTTTTTCCTCCGGAACACTAAATAACATTTTCTCTCACCTGTTTGGAGGTCATTTACCTCCCTGGAAGAAAGAGCAAGGATAATGGAGAGTTGCACAATGACTGCTGATTAAAGGTTGGGCCTGATTATTCCCTGAGGCACGGCGAGCGGGAATCTGGATGGAAATGTGCTCCTTTTTGCAATCATGGGTGAATATTTCGATTACAGGTTGCAAAGTTCACTGGATTGTCCTGATTTGAGGTTCAGCTGTGAACAAAGTGCTGCACGGAGGAAACACGGAAAGCAGGAAGCTGTATGTGTGCAATGTTTGAATAATAAACGACATCAGTAGCTTGAGTCAAAGTTAGCGAGAAGCTATGTGCATTTTACTCTTGATCAGTTGCAGGAAAATCTGAGATGAACTGTGACATTTTTAATGTGAGAAATGTCTGATGATTCCTCAAATCTGTGTTTATTTAAACCACATTTCTCCACTCTTCAATCCCTTTATCTCAGATGGTACTTAGTGCAGACAGGAGAGAGATTCTGTGTTTTATTAATGAAAAGCTGCAGGTTTTTTATTCTTTAGAGAAGATAATAATATGAAAGTTTTCCCCGTGCACAGTCGCTGGAGTGAGAGAAGCACTGAACATCTTGGAGAGGATTATCTCTTCCTCAATGCAGTATTTATCTTTGAAGTAAACCCATTCTGACACACTTGCAAGCACACACCACATCAGCCACCTGCTTTTTTTTCTCCTAAAGGTACACACACAAACAGAAACACACACACACACACACCTGGCAGCAAAGTTCTCCAACTTCAAAGCCAACACTTAAACAGCAGCCTGCAGAGGCCGGCTGCAGAAAAGGCCTGTTTTCAGCTCAGCCGGGGGTTTTGTAGCAGGGGGACGCAGAGGTATTAGGAGGTGGCCGAAGGGTTAATATTTGAGGCTGAATGAGGCAATCTGCAGCTTTTACATACTGCTGGGGAAAAGAGATTGACTTGGCATCATTTCATGGGTCACTACATCTGCAGAAATTAGATTGAAGCAGTGAGGAATATCAAGGTGTGTGTGTGTGTGTGTGTGTGTGTTATGAAATCTAACAGCCAGCACACCAGGGGACAATGTCTGCAAAAAAGACCTCAATCATCAGCTACAACATAAGCACTTCAATTTAATGTTTTGAAATCGATTAAATTCTCTCCACTTAGTCATCAAAATAAATCGTAATAGTTGGAAAAAACAACACTTCAGTGCCTCTGGATTTATGAAGGTCACAAATATGAACCTAAATCAGCCAACATTACAGCAGAAAAACATTCATAAAATGACTTATTTTAGTGTCATATTGATAAACTCAACAAAACGTTTATTGTTTAAATAAAACTCCTGTATTAAACCTTAGAAGTGAAACTGGAACCAGAAACACAGTCTGGTTCTGTATGGAGGTCTGACCCTGCTGTAATTAGACAAATGTAGAAATAAATAAATGGCTTGATATAGTAAATGATCTGGTAAATATTGTATAATAATTAAGAACACACTTTATTTATTTAATTATACAGTGTGACATAAATTAATATTTATCATTTTCAACAGTCTTAACTTAATAATTTGACAATAACTTAGTTTTCCCTTTGGTTTTCAATTTTATTTTAATTACTTTACTTTTTATTTTTTTTATTCTTTTGGGTTTTTTTCATATTCTATGTATTACTATCATACTTTCCCATTTTATTTGATTAATTGCTATTCTATTTGGCATTTATTATTATTTTTTTATTTACTGTCACTCTTTTATTGCTTTGTTTTCTCCTCTAATATTTCCTGCCATCCTGTTATTACCAGATTTCCCTGTTTTTTCCTTTTCCTCCTCAACGTGTGACACTAAATTGAAAAAAGTGGGCGTGGATTTAGCCACTGACACTGATTTGTAGAACACCAGGAGACCACCAAGCCAATCTGTAGAATCCAGTGATCAAAATCCCAATATTTATCCAGAACAGAGCAAAACAGAGGTCCCACCTTTGACATGTCCTCCCATGGAAGAAAAAACGTTTTTCACCCATCAGCAAGAGATACCGGTCAGGTTCCTTACGTCCAGTAAAAACCTCCAGGGTGTTGATTTTCTGCGTTTCTGGATGTTTGCCTCGGTCCAAACAGAGAGTCAAGCCGATCTGTCTTCTCTTTAAAATAAAAATTAAAAAACGTCTCAATAGAAGTATAAAAAAAATGTTTGGAGCTGCAAAGCTGGATGTTTTTGGTCATGACTGATGGTATTGTGAACCTGTGGCAAAAGATTTGCTCGTTAGCACATGAGGCCAAATCTTTGCCTACATGCTGATTTTCCTCAGGAGGAAAAAACAGCTTCTCTTCGTATGGAACAGAGATGGTGTCTCTTCTCTTGTCTTGAGAGCTCTGTCCCAGCATTAGTTTCTACAGAAAAAAGAACACTAAGGAACATGACCTTGTTGTTTGGGTTAGTCAACAGTGAGAAAATGAAATTAGTTTAGGGCACTGCCACAAGTCTAATAACATTTCTGCACCTGCAAAGAAAAATAAGTTTGGACCTTGACAGGATTAACACTGAATGACAAAAACTAGGTTTTAATGAAATAGAAGTGAATTATTTAAACCAAAATAAAACTTAAGATATTTGTCTATGATTTAAGCACAAATAACATATATATATATATATATTTCATAATAAAACATAGTGAACTAAATCATAGTAATCAATTTAGATAAATTAAAAAATAAAAATAAAAACACAATCACCTTACTGTCAAAAAACAGTTGATTAAAATAAATATTTGAATAAAACAAATTAAGAAACATTGGAACAATATTCTTTTTGTGTGTTTTTTATTTTTCTTAATTATAATGTAAGAAGATAGGTTGTCATTCTTTTCATTATGTAACTTTAATTTATAAAATGATACTAACTTTTAGTTAAAAGAAAATATATAAATCAAAAATATAAAGAACATTATTATTTTGTTTATTATCTTGATTAAAGAAAATAAAACGTCTCTTATGAGGGAGGAGACCAGGGTCAAAGATCCCACTTAGGCTGACCCCTACACCTTTAAACTAAAGTGTTGAGAACTACACTCGTGTCTTTTCTTTAATCTGATTGGAGCTTGTGAATTTAACATGAGAAGGTGTTGGAGTCGGCAGCCTCCATCTGCTTTCTAAAGGCTAATTGGAGAGTGACTCAGCTCTGGTCGGCCATTTTAGACAGGATGTGAGATATTAATGTTAACACCACAGAATGGGCATATTTAGAGGCTGAAAATCTGCTGTGTGTACGCCACAATATGGGAGAGCATCAGCGCTGACAGATGGGTGGATGATGGATGCTGACTGGAATCTGGGCTGAAAATTACTGGGTGACAAGCTCCGAGTCGGCAGCAGCATTCAGACGAGCCCCAGACCCTAACTATTCCTTCAGCAGCATTTAACTGAGCTGATGGGGAATCGACCAGAGGAGCCTCTTTATTCTAATGTTTCTTTTCCTGCACAGACTCAGGTTCTTCCCAGCAGAAGCAGCAGGTGCAGTTTTACTTTTATCACAAATGATTCCAGCAGATAAAACTTAAACTGCCACAGAGCAGCCGTCACGTTGCCAAATAAGGTGTGTGACTGAGGTGTGGTTGACGGGACTCACCATGTGACATTTCCACATCAGCTCATGATCGCTTCAACTTCCCACCACAGAGCCGAGTCATCGTGAGTAAACTAATGACTCCAGAACCAGAAAGAGCAGCTCCTCATCTTTCTGTTGTCAGTCGGCGAGTTGGGAAACTGATCGGTTTTGTTATGATTGTGTTGCTTTACGCCCTGGAGTTAAATGGGATTACACCCAGAATTCTTCATGTTAAAGCAGTTAAACTGGTTTCTGAGTCTGATCAGAACATCCACTGCATTCCTGACATCTGCAAGTAGAAGTCAGATTCTGAGAGCGAGTGCAGCTCGGCTCAACAAAGACCTCTAAGTGGAGAGAGGAGGCAGAAGAACGCTCGCTCTGTTTGCTGCAGACCTTTGATGTTCCAGGAGATAAGGCCTTCAAAAGGACAATATGGCTTCAATTCTGCTGAGGCAGAAAAAAGGCAAAAAGAGAGAGCGAGCCAAACAAACTTCATCTGCTGCCTGGATGGGTTTTAGTTTTCCATCAGCCCCCCCGTCCCTCCCCGTTTTCATTTTTTATCCACGTTTCGATTTCTCCAAACTTTCTCCGAGAAGTTCCCTCCATAAAAGAAGACTGAAATATTACTGCAAAAGCAAAGTTTAATGTAGATCTGAGCTAATAAATCAACAGCACTCCTACATGAATTTAATTATTGTTGGAGAAGTTATGGCTCGACTCGTCCTCCTCAGGAAGGTCGGAGCTTCACAATCGAGTGATGGATACGAGTACAAACATTACAGACCAAGAGGATTTAGCATAAATGACAGGAGGAATGAGATGTGATGGAGGAAGTATCGATACGACGAAGGAAGAATAAAGTGAGGATGATGATGATGAAGGAGACCTGAGCTCCAGACGCTGCAGGAAGTCAAACCTTTTGCTTCCTGTTTGTGTTTCTCCACAGCTGGAATCAACAAATAACCCTCTGAGTAATTCATTTAATATTGAGTATAAGTTTAAGAATATCAAGTTTACTACTTTGTAGTGTACTAGAAAGTATACAGATTTAATACTTGTTTGTACTAAATTGGAACTTTACTTTAAGTATACTGTTATGTCTTTATAAACGTACTAAAAAGAAGTATACGTTAAGTACATGTCATTAAGTATACTAAAGTATATAAAAATGTATTTCCCCAAGTGTACTTTTATTTACCATCTACACTGATATAAGTATCCTATAGCAGTTTACTAACAAGTATATTTCTAGAACTAAACTGGCCCACAATAAGTTTATGAAAGTATACTGAAAATAATCTTCTAAGTATACTTTTAGTTTAAATATACTTGAAATATACTACAAATAAACCAGTCTGTGTGAAAAGTGTACTATTAAAGTTTATCTTAGCAAAACATTTAAACATTAGTACAGACTTAATATACCTAAACCTTTAGTATGCTTTTAGTACAAGCCAAGTATAGTAAGATAATCTTGGTGTATATCTCAGATAAGTACATAAATAGTAAACTGGAAGTATGCTCTTTTTATTTTGAATTTAAAATTAGTATACTTAAATGGATACTACTTTTTGTTAAGGGAAATCTTTTGTGTTTGAAAGTAAATGAGTCAAACTGTGTCAGAAAGGAAAACCAGGACCACCGGTGTCATATATAGAAGATTTACATTAGTTTTCTATCAGCTCCATGAACGTCTTCATAAAAACCTTCAAATTCTGAATGTTTGACTGTTTGCTGCTGCAAAATGTAACTTTTGAAATTGAAGCCAGCAGAGCTGCAGACACAGACATCACGTCTGAGATTAGAAGCAGTGAAAAAAAAAAGACAGATTTTAATTGAGCGGAGCTGCAGCCCACCAGTCAAACACACCTCTATAGTTGCTGAATTCATCAGTGTGGGGTCCGTCGGTACATATGTCTGCTGATTGGAGGATCCAGCCTGGAGCTGAAACCTCCTTGGATAGAAACCGGTTTGCTTAATTGGTCACAGCGTGCTTCTTATTTATTTCATTTACTTTTTATCTAAGGACGAGGAATCTGGAAAAATTCATGCTAAGAACAGCGAGTAGGTGTTAATTAAGCTGAGGCTGCTATGCTCTAATTAAATGGCTGTATCTGAGGAAATTCAGCTGCCAACTGCTTCATGTTCCTTCCCTCTCCATACCTGCAAGTTGTTGTTTTATTGTTTTATTTTTGTATTTTAGGCCTGCCATGTTGCCAGCTCTTTGAAAGAAGCACCTTGTTGAGTAAAGTAGAGCTAGATAAAGCAGATATATGAGACCGTTTCTCTGCAGCTGAGAGGAAAACCTGCAGGATTTTTGACGTGCCATTTTCACTTGAAAGGTCACCTTGAATGAAATCGTTTTTCTGACTCCTGTTACATTTCTTCCATTGTCACTGTTCAGTATCTGAAAGGAAAAAATATATAGTAATATAATTATCAAAGATGTATTACCTCCACAAAATGTCATTTATGGTGTTTTTTAGTTTTCATTTTCCAGCTGAGATAAAGTTAGAGGATTTGATGCAGCTGCAGCATTACACATAAGAAATAAAAAATCACATGACATCAGGACAAACACCCAGGTAGCTCCAGCTCACTCTGTATGGCTTCATTTACATCATTTTGTTATTTATTTATTTATTTATTTATTTACATTTTTGCAGTTCAACTACTTCTACAGATTTTGTCCTAAATAAGCTGTTCTTAGATCAGAATGTTTAGATAAAACTTGTATTTTTTACAACATATTTAACTTTATTTTCTCTACTGTGGTACATTAAAATTAGGGGTGCAACAATCCATGTATTTGTATGGAACAACACAGATTTTTAACATTTATTTTCCCAGCTTGTCTTCTGAAGATGCTCTGTGTTGAAGGATTAGTGGATCTGTGTTCGACTACTCCACCTCAGGCTGCATAGTCGAGCACAGATCCACTGAGAAACTTGCTGTTTCAGCAACATTTCATTGAAAAACTGGACTTTTGAGGTTAAACAAATGTTCATAAATAATTTGAATGAAATAAAGAAGGGTATGGACATTTATGTTTTTGGATAGAAAAAAATATTGAACCGTGAGATTGAAGTATCAAACTGAACTGAACCGTGAATTTTCTGTATTGTTGAAATCTTTTCAAATCCTTCTTATACAACTTTTAGCTTTAAAAACAGAATTTTACCTTCTTCAGCTAAAATTCAGCACTCAGCATTTTTGTGAACAGTTCAGTTTGTCTGGTTATAAATGGTTTTTGTGAATGTTCTCAGTCGTTCCACATTATATTCCAGTCTGAATGATGAGACCTCTTTAGATGAGAAGAACTGGTGCTTTTAAAAAACTTTGATAGATGTATTGTTGGGTTTTGGATAAATGTAGGGTTTATCAGAGGTACAAAGTGACCAACACCTCCAACATCCTGACTTTAAAACTCTTTCAGAAGACTCATTAAGAGACAAAGTTCCTAATTACGGGGATGTGACATTTAGTTTTCCTCCCAGCTTGTGGAGCAGGTTTGTTTGCAGCTGCTCTTCCTCTCACGTCACATTAAAACTTCGATGTGTTTGGATTTTACATTATGCCTTAAAAAAGCCTTAATTAATCCCTTCAGTTTCCACAGCAGGCTTTCATCAGTAAAACCAGCTGATTTCCTAACTCTGTCCAGACTTCTCACAATCCCTCAGCATTTATTCAGATAAACTTCTGTTATTTACAGATTTTTCTGTCTTCTGTTCCCTCGCAGCCTGCTGGGTAAAATGAGACATATGGTGTATTGTCCTGGTGCTGGAGCAGCCCGTTCTGATCATTTCCACTCACACACACACACACGGTCCTCAGTTCATTTCCCTGGAAGCCTTATTGACACACTGTGGCTGTGCAGCAGGGCTGATGGAGGGACAGACTGCCAGAGCACACAGGAGGACTTGGCCTCAACCAGCCAGGATGTGTTGCCTTCAAGTATCTCTAGGGTTCATCTTGCCCTCCTTCCCTCTCTCAATTAGGAGTCCTTCCCCTCGTTAGGGCCATCTGCATTGGATATAATTAAAGAGAGGCCGAGTCTAATGCCAGAGCAGCCTCTTGAATCGCTCCATTGATCTTCTGTCCTGGATGTTTCCACAGGCTAAAATTCTCCCTCTGCGTCGATACTCCACTGTATGCATATAGTGGAATGGCTTCTTGTTGATTAGGGACTTATTGGCATTTTAAATGGGCTCAGCTGGAAATAATCACAGGAACCAGCCTGGGCCCAGGCTCACAAAGTAATATTTAGTGTTTAATCAGTGTGACAGAACAAAGGCTGGACCCGTGACTGACAGGACTCTGCACCACCACAACCCGACCTTCTTGTATCCGCAGGATTTGTCTGCGGCCGCTTTAAAAGCCGTGCTCATACATCGACCCGCAGTCCGAGTGTGACGCCGAGGATCAATGCAGCTCTGTCAGACACATCAGAGCAGCGAACGCTGGTGGAGGAAGGACAGTCGATACTTCACAAAGCTGCTCCGATACCTAAACAAAGTTTGTTTACACGGGGGAAGACTTTTCTTCTTAATCACTGCTATTTCCAGAGTGTGCTGCTATCATTAAGTGAATTAACGCTGGTGGGCAGAGCATTACTGAGACCTCCTCTGCTGGCAGACGACACAGATGGCAGTGGACATTAGAGGTGTGTTTTGGCACGTGCCCCTCACAGAGCCTTGTTTCTGCTGTGATGAGGTAAGGCCAGGGCAGATGATGCAAATGGGCTGAATCCAGGCTCTGCGTGGTCTTGGTGGGAGCCGGGGAACAAAGCTGAGGTCAACACACGCGGAGTCTCTGTGGAGGGGTGGGAGTGACAGGTGTATTATGGGCTGCAGCACGCTGCCGCATGCAGCCACTCCAGAGATGCTGTGGAAATGATGGAGTCAGCACCACGGTGTGGGAACTCTCCGGTGGCGCCTGTAACTCCTGCTCTGTGTGTCTCTGTGCGGCACTAAGGAGCCGGCAGCAGCTGGTGGCAAAGTTTGTCCTTCCAAAAGTTGTTGAAAAAGGAAAAGCAGGAGCAGGAGACGCTGAAAAGTAGCCACATGTGGAGCAAAGTGATGAGACAAGTTACCTAATGATGCTGAGACATAATCTTTGACTTTCATTAAGTGTGTGAAGGCTAATGATTCTCTCCTGTTGACTGAGATGCTGCAGAAAAGAGACATTATTAACTTCCAGTGGAATATTCAGACTTCTGACTGATGGAAACTCACACACACAAATCCTGCTGCATGCACTCCAAAGGGGACCTTATTATAGATCACAGGGGCACACTCCACTCAGCATACGCAGCCATTCATTTCTCCTGCCGGGGCCCAGGTGACAGACTAAAGGTGTGCAGAGGGGCACCAGAGACCTTGGGCTGTGAAAACTAATTACCCTCTGTGGTAATTATGAGCACTCGGCTCAGGTCTGACCTTGGCGAGGTGGTTTTGTGGCGTGCAGGGGAGCCGTAGAGTCAGGAGGAGGGGAATCCATCATGTTTCCTCAGATTCTATAAAAACATTTTTGAGTGAACTCCACGTGAACAAAGAGCACGGAGGACAAGCAGGAGGAGGCTGCAGGAGCTCCAACACTCAGGCTGAGTCATCACTTCTGATTGGAGGAGTTCAGAAATACAATGTTTTAACATGGAAACATGAAAACATAGAAACATGAAGCAGAGCTTTCAAAATGAAAGCATTTAAATTGCTGCAGATAGTTCAATGAAACTGTTTCGACTAAAAAGAGTTATTACACATATTGTACATATTGCACATTAAACTTGTACATATTGCACATTGGTTATTACACATCAGTTGTTTGTGTATTGCACAGAAATATGATGCATTCTGAGTTTTTTTTTCTTTCTATTCTTCAGGAAGAGGAAGTGTCGCACTCAAACATGCAACCTGATCACAAGTTGTTAACCAGTAAAACCACCTCCCTAATGTGTGACGTGTCCAGGTCCAGTCATGGAGGTCTAACCAGAACCAGCACTGACCTGTCCCATGATGCTGCTTCAAAACCATCACATGTTTTACAGCAAACCTGGGGATTTCTCTGCTGCTTAAACTGAAACTAATTAAAACAGTTGTGTCACTCTAACAAACTGAAGGGCACAAACACACACACACACACACACACCTACACACACACACCTAAACACACACACTAATTTATCTCCATTGTTTCCTTCAGTCAGTCTGGAGAAAGATGGTTTAAAAAAGGAGGTGAATCATTTTTAGCTCATTCCAGGCACAGGGCTGGAGTCTACAGCTGGTTCTGATGCTGTCTGGTGGAGAAGCAACGCAGCCCCCCCCCCACCCCCCACCACACACACACACACACAAACACTTTGAACAGTTTGAACTGATCCAACATGGTTTAATCCTCTCGCTTTACTTCTTCCTAATATTTTGTCAAACTATTAAAATCCTCTGCAGCATCAGTTTCATAATCTGATCGTTTTTCTAAAGAAGTGATGCAACCAGTAGAAAGAACTAAATAAAGACTAAAAATCATTTTCTTTTGTTCGCTCTGAGTTATTCATGGTTTTTCTAATTATTTTTTTTTACTTTACCCAGTTTGCATGTTGGTTATGTTTACATTCTTCTAAAATATAAAAGTGTAAAAAAGTAAAATCTGAGCTCACATGTTCCTGTGGACACACCGCTCACATGTTCCTGTGGACACACGGCTCACATGTTCCTGTGGACACACGGCTCACATGTTCCTGTGGACACACGGCTCACATGTTCCTGTGGACACACAGCTCACATGTTCCTGTGGACACACGGCTCACATGTTCCTGTGGACACACGGCTCACATGTTCCTGTGGACACACGGCTCACATGTTCCTGTGGACACACAGCTCACATGTTCCTGTGGACACACGGCTCACATGTTCCTGTGGACACACGGC
>JARVGW010000136.1:2809580-2822990 GCA_031762495.1 Anablepsoides rubrolineatus
GACAGGGTCTGATCTAGTCAGTTGGGAGGACAGGGTCTGACCTGGTCAGCTGGGAGGACAGGGTCTGATCTAGTCAGTTGGGAGGACAGGGTCTGACCTGGTCAGCTGGGAGGACAGTGTCTGATTTAGTCAGTTGGGAGGACAGGGTCTGATCTAGTCAGCTGGGAGGACAGGGTCTGATCTAGTCAGTTGGGAGGACAGGGTCTGATCTAGTCAGCTGGGAGGACAGGGTCTGATCTAGTCAGTTGGGAGGACAGGGTCTGACCTGGTCAGCTGGGAGGACAGGGTCTGATCTAGTCAGCTGGCTGCAGGGCAGGATTTGCAAGGTGGTTCTGGTCAGACTCAGTGTGTGGGATGCAGTGATTTATGGCCTCTGTTTGTCTGAAGAATTAGCGTTTGATTGCTTATTTACTTGCAGAGCCCCGTGAACCTGCACTAATGAATAAAGTGCTTATCTATCAGAGCATTAGGAGGTAAATCCAATCGAGCTCGTTAAAAAAGGAGGAAAAAAGGCCAAAGATAGAACTGAAGAACAGTTTCAGCAAGTTTTCCTTTTAAAACGTGAGGAGCTTCAGCTCATATTTCTGATGCTGAGGGTAAACATTGATCACTTCTTCTTAGAGTTTCTTCCTGCAGATTTGATTTAAACTTAAAGGACAAGGAGGCCTGGTTATCCTGAATCCTCACGCTCATTCTGGTCTGCAGGACCTGAAGGTCTTCCTGCAGGAACCGGCTGCTCAGATGAAGAATGGATGAGGTCCAAACCTGGGTCAACTCTTCATTCACCTTCCTCAAAGCAACACTGTCTTTTTAACTGGAAGCATTTAACAAAACAAAGTGTTGTTTTTATATTGTCAGTGTGCTGCGGTTTTAATGATTCACTCTTTGAAAATCAAAGCCCAACAGTGTGGCCAGAACATTAATCGCTTTAATAAGGGATAACTAGCTGTAATCACTTTCACTTGTTCCACACACGTCTGAAGAAGCAGCGTGCCAAGAAGGAGCCCACCGACACCATCAGGGTGCTCCTCACAGAAGAGCTGCTCCACTTTGGATCCTTTCCAAAGGTCAAGCTGAGAAGAAGGAAAATAAAACGGAAAATGTGAAGAAATAAAAGCTGTGGAGCTCCTGGAGCTTCACGGCTCCTGTTTTTCCTCTGAAACATTAGCAGCTGCAGAAATGTGGCTCAATGATCAACATTTAACCTGCAGCAGCTCATAAAGCACCATCATTATACATCCAGGCAGATTCACTCTGATTATTTAACTCCCAAAGATCCCAGCAGGTGAGATTTGGGTCTCTGTGCTCCTGCAGTTTGTCTACATTGAAATGGAGGCAGATTTTTGAGGAAAACACTTCCTTTTTACAGAAAAAACCAAAACTGCCATCAGATGTTTCCCTCCTCCTGAGAGCAGGTGCTTTCTTAGTCTCTGAAGAAAAGAGTGAAGATGTTTCCCAATCTGTTGAAAACACAGCAGGGATGTCAGAGGAACAATAAGAACCCTTTGTTCCAGTGATGAGTGGCAGCTAATATTTCTATAAATCAATTCAAAAGTCCATTAATAAACTGCACTTCACAGAATAACCTTTAATCCTCTCCTTGGGTTGGATTTACAAAGGTTCAGTTTGTTGAGTCTGAATGTGTTCATGTTGGATTCTGACCAACAGCTGAGTTATTTACTCACTAAATATTAGTTTCTTTAATTTACTTGTGAAAAACTCATAATCTGCATAAACCTGGAGGACTAATCTTTAGTTTAGGTCCTAATCAGATCCAAAAAGGTGCTCTGAGGTAAAAACAAGATGAACTAACAGATGTGAAAGAAATAAAGTCTGCTTTGCTTATTTTCTTATTTTATTTTCTTTAGCAGGAGATTCTGAGGCTACAAACCTAAAGTTTTTAAAACAACCATAAGTGTTGGGTTTAAATAAAAACCAGAGTTTACAGCTTCACTGATGGAGAGGTTGGAGTGAAATGATAAACTTTATTTAAATACAGTTGATGAAACCAATCTGCCCAGCATGAACAAGTGTCTGCCAGGAAGCACTAAAGCCACAAACATGAGAGACTAATAAGCCAAAGTTTAGCAGCAACACTAACCTGCAGCGTTTTAAAGACTGAGGCAGTGATTGGCTGACATAGGACAGGTGTGATCATAAACAACAGCCATGTGTGAAGGGAGAGAACACATAAACGCTGTGTTAAACTCTAAAATAAAAAAATGGAAGAAACAAGACAATTATCTGTTCAGATTCAAGCTCAACACTCATAAGTTTGCAGAACAGTCACTCAGACAGCTGACCAGACATTTTACTTTTGCATTTTAACAAACATTCAGAATACAAATGATGGGAGTACAGTAACTTTTTATGGATACCAGCACACATAGGGATCAGAGGGAATAAAGCTGCAGACAGAGCAGCAAAACAAGCAACAGATAATCAAATTAGCTTCACAATATCAATAAAAAAATCAGAAGTAAGATCTGTTGTCAAACAAAAACTGAAGGAGCAATGGCAAAAATCACTGGGAAGAAGATAACAAAGAAATATGGTTTTACAGAATTCAGAGTGGAAGAAATGAGAACAATACATACACAATACATACACACAGACATATATATATATATATATATATATATATATACATACATACGCATATACACACATGCGCGCACACACACACATCCACACACACAAATACACACATACATACATACACACATGTACATATTCAATCAGTGACCAACTATAGAAAAGTTGAGTTTGTGTTAAAGTGAGAGTCAGTTTGAACCTCTGAGTTGAGGAAAAGTCAGGTTTGGGCTCAGAAAGCAGGAGGATTTGTTGTGGATGTATAAATGTTTTAACATCAGCCCCACTCTGGGCATGTCTGACCTGTGGCTAGAAGCTTTCCTTCAGCCTCCTCTCTCTCAGGATGTGTGGATGGCAGTGGTGGTGGGGGTCCAGCAGGTGGAAGTGAGCCGGAACAGAAAACATGGAGCCCACAGAGACAGCCTGAGGCTCACATTCCTCCCAACTAAAGGTCCAGATCAGCGCCTGTGTGGAGGAGCTGACTGAAATGATTCGTTCTGACTGTTTGCTTTGACCACAGGTTGATTTAACCCAAGCTGTGAACTGCTCCTTATTATCCTGGAATTAAAGAAAATGGAATTTATCAAACATTTGTTTTAGGAGTCTCTTCATGATGTTCTGCTCTGCAAGTTCAACAACTCTTCTGAGGAGCATTTCATCAGCGCTCTGCGTGGCTGAAAGATTGGATTTAGGCACAAAAAGCAGTGAAATTGCTTCTGACAGCTGATGCAAAACATGAATGATTGCAGCTGAGTTTTTGTTCTGCTTTAATCCCACGTGAGGCTGAGAATTACAGAAAATTCTGGTCCGAGCCTCTTCCTCCCCGGAGCTTTAACGTTCAGATTCTATTTTAGCACAAGCGTTTCCCCCAAACAGCTCAATCGGGCTCATAATTCAGACTCCCTGGTGGATCACCTCTAATGTAACCATCGCCCAGACAATGGCTTTGCCTATTTATCAGCCGTAATGATGAGCCAACATGCAAAACGGTGATACAAAATGAACATAAAAAATGAAACGCTGTGATTGATGTCGCAGACTCGGCGAGCTGGCACGCCGGGGAGCAGAATAAAACATTCCCTTCTGGGCAAGAAGTGCAGAGGGAAGAAATTTAAAGCACTTTAATGTCTGTGTCTTCAGTTTTTACTAACATCTAGATGCTCTCTCTGCCTCTGCCTCACTCTCTCTCTCTCTCTCTCTCTCTTTCTCTCTCGCTCTCACCCCCCCCCCCCACACACATACAGTTTCTAATGCTCTCTCTTCTCTCTGCAGTCTGCCTTCATCATAAGATTTCGAGTTCATTTCTTTGCCTTCCAAAGCCCTGCAGGGTCCGCCGCCCCCCTCACCCTGACCCCCCCACCCCCACACATGTATGAAGAGTTTGCACGCGGAGGCAGCTCCAGTAACGCTGCTGGCAGGCATCTGGAAATGTTTAGGGCCTGCGCTGGCGGTCAGTGTCTGCACCAATAGAGACTGTAGCTCATGGTTGTGGATGTGACAAGGCTTCATATACCTCAGGCTGACCCCCCGTCCCCCCCACACCCGTGCTGTAAAAACCCCTCTCTGTGGTTTTACCTGGCTCTCGGTGCCACACCAGGAGGAGCACTTGACAGCGAGTGGCGCTCAGATAATTTTAGTCCAATCAGAGCGGAGGCAGAGATCAAAGGGACTCGTTCCCATCATGCCTTGCTGAGTGAGCCCCACATGAGGGGCAAGGACGGCTCTGCAGCAAAACAAACCAGCTAATATGAAATCAGCTTTCATGTGGGGGTTCAGCCTGTGTTTCTGTTGGCTTTTTCAGGGTTTGCAGAGATGCTCAGCACATGAATCATCTCTGCTAATAAGTGGTGAGCAGCTGAACTCCTCGTCTTCCTCTCTGCAGCTGCTGCAGACACACAGTGCCTCTGCAGTTACAGCCGGGGGCTTTATTAAAAACAACTGAACTGGACCTGAATCCTGCACAGCTCAGGGGTCTGACAATAAAAACAACAAATCAAATAATAAATGCATGAAGTAAATCCTCCTTTGTGCACCTTGTTATGGTTCTCTTCTGTTCTTGAAGCTTCCTCTGGTCCATCATCCCCTCACATCAGGACAATGTCATATTTAAGGTCTTTTTATGTTAAGCTGTTTATCTGCACAGCACTGAAGGAGCAGGCTAAGGAGAGATCAAAGATTAGCGAGCAGAGAAAAGCAAATTTATTTGGCCCTAACAGCGTGAGGGAGGCCCAAACGTTGACGGAAGCAGTGTTTGTCAGAAAAACAGTGACCTTTAACAAGAAACAAAGCTCTGTGAATCAGATATTCTGGCCTTCAGAGGCAGATTAATGTGTCTGTCTGTGGATCCGTCAGGGAGTTTTCTGTAGTGGAGCAGGAGGGATGATGTATGGTCCAGAGCGAGCCTCTTCCCCCTCAGCCGCCGGCCTAACAGACGTGTTTTTCAGGATGTAGCAGCATGTGGGCCCGGGCACTGTTTATCCAGGATGACACCCTTCACTTCCATTCATCAACGTCCCGTCAGACCTCCACTGACCTTGGCTCTCTGCTGGGTGTGTGTGTGTTTGTGTGTGTGTGTGTGTGAAGAAGGAGGAAAATGAGGGAAAGATGAGTTTGAAAGAAGTACAGGAATGTTTTCTGCTGCTATTTTAACCCAGCAGCTCTACAGAGGTAAAAATAAACAGGGTCCAGTTGGTTCAGCTTAGAGCACCTCAGTGATCAACAGGAACATGATCTGTCTTCAGATGCTCTCTCAGGTGAAGAAACGCAGGAATATTTATCACCTGGACGAGGTGTGAACTCAGAGTGTGAGCGAAAATCAAACACACGATGATTGTTTCTGAACTTCATCGTGATTTCTCCTTTTCTTACCCTCAACAAGGCTGCAGTCCCTGCAGGTGACAGATGGCAGAGGAAGGTGGGGGTTCCTCCTTCTGTAACTTAGACATGGACATCTTGTCCCTAACACACACACGCACACCCACACCCACACCCACACACACACATCCTTGTACTTGCATCAAACTGATGAATTTGTATTCCATTCATTTTCTGTTAAATTTATAGCCTAACCCGGACAATTTACCTTAAAATTAACCTCACAGGCAGCTAGCCATGCATGTCAAGTTGTACGGATTGTCTGTAATTTACACAGACTTCCCATCATTTAGCAGGTATACAAACAAATGGAGCAATGTCACAGATTTTTTTCAAGTTTTACAGATTTTTTCAAAACCTCAATTGTATTTAATATGTCAGAGCCTAAAAAATGTTTAAAAAATCCCCACAATAAATAACATCACATAACTATATTCCAACCTACTCTGCTGCTAGAAATAAGCTCTCCGCTTCTTCTATTCTCCTTTCCTCCTGCTTTGCAGCAGGCTCTGTCGTGTATGCGATGGACAGCCACGATGGGTGCCAGTAACATAGATTTTTTTGCAAAATTTACAGATTTTTGAGGCTTATTATACAGGTAAACGTCCAAAGAGTGACATGTATGCCTACCTGACCCTAAAACTAACATAAATTTTGCTCACTCCATGATACTAAACCTAACCCTCCACCTGACCCATCACATCAAACAAAGATTAAGTCCAAAAGTGCAGAAACAGGCAGGTAAAGGGTTTTGATTTAAACGTGTGCAAAAAGTAGACATAGTTTAATGCCTTATCAATGTATCATTTGAATGAATTGTGTGAAATATAATCCTATAGTCCACTTTTTTGAGCAGTAGCAACAACAAAAAACTGATTTTGAGGAAAAACGCCTTAAAATTAAAATTTTTTCCTGTGAGCTAGAAATGTTTTTTCTTTCCAACTGGGAAATCTTAATATACAAATACTATTTGAGGTTTCCTCTTTATATTGACATGAAAATTACTTAATAAATGTAAATAAAATCAGGATTCAGACCAAACAGTTATGTATTATTGTGACCAACAAGACAAGCTTATGATATCAGAATGATCCAGATATCAAAATGTAGCTTTTAAAGCAGGAATCTGAAAATGTAATTAGGTTATTTTGACAAAATTTGACTTAATCCTCATTTCGATTTGATGGATCACATTTTAGGCTGTTTTTTTTCTGGAAAAAAATTCCCAAGATGTAGCAAAAACGTGCAATGAGCATCACCTGCGTCTATTTGTTCATAGTCCACTTGCAAAAAGCACAATGTGAATGCAGACAACACCAAAGGAAAAAACATAAAGTTGTTATTTGGTCCGGATTAAACAAGATGACCAAAGGACTTTTCTGGTGTGATCAACCCTTATATTCTGCACCTTACAGTCCCCTCCTTGTTTCTGTCGTCCACTGAAGACATTTGAGTTTAAGATCTAAATATGAGAGTTGTGAATGTCAGCTTTCATTTCTTGGTATTGACCTGTAGATGTGTTAAAC
This sequence comes from Anablepsoides rubrolineatus, assembly GCA_031762495.1. Lineage (NCBI taxonomy): Eukaryota > Metazoa > Chordata > Actinopteri > Cyprinodontiformes > Rivulidae > Anablepsoides > Anablepsoides rubrolineatus. The sequence continues at coordinate 2,816,573 of JARVGW010000136.1, forward strand.
AACTCAGGATTTATCATTGTCTGTTACCTGTGGAATCAGAAACATCAGTTCATCAAATCATCAATGCTGCAGCTGTTCGAAAAACTCTATTTGTGTTTTTTTTTCTCAGTTTTTAAAAACCCTCTCTGAACAACAACGTCTTGAGTCTCTTTTAATAAATAAAATGATTCTTGAAGAAGCTTTCTTGGAAGTTTCCATCAGTGTGTTTTTGTGTGAAGGAGCCTCTTCTGGCAGGTCTTTGTTGGCTTCAGGAGAGCTCAGGTAATGGCCGCTGCTTTCTTCTCTGAGCTCTCAGAGCAACAAACAAATCAAGACGCTTCTCTGAGCTGCAAAACATCTCAAGGATTAATCAGACAAAATGTTACCTTCAGATCAGTCCTGTTCTGTCTCTGCAGTGTGTGTGTGTGTGTGATGGAGCCTGTAGCCTCCTGTGGCTGTAAATCATGCTGCTGCTGACCTGTATATTAGCTCTTTATGTCGTGTTTATGATCGCAGACAAATCAGTTAGTCCACAGGATATTTACACCGGCTCCTTGGCAGCCTCCCTCAGCCTCAGCGGTGCTTAGGTTCACAGTCAAACTGCATTATGGTTAACCCCCCCAGCACACACACACACACACACCCACACCCACACAGAGTTTCCTTCAGTCCAGTTATTTATGGTGCGCGTGTCCAACCACCTTCCATCCAATTAAAGCTGAGTGCTGGCTTTGTTCAGACCACTGTTCATCTTTTCACTCAGGGTTTCTGCTTCTGAGGACCACCAGCCTCAGATTAAACCACCCTGACTCAGGTCATCTTCCTCTTTGTCCTCCTGATCAGTGCAGAAAAACTCATTTCTGTTTCCAAAAGCATCAGGAAGTGACTGAGAACATGTTTCCAACCCAACACAGAGAAATACCAGGAACTGTTTGAGTTTGAACAGATTATGTTGAGCCTTAAACAGAATGATGTCATGTCTGTATTTAACACTGGTTCTGTTACGACCCAAACAAACAAACTGTCAGAACTATTCATTTACTAAAACCAGTTTGTGTTTGAACTGTTCTTTTAAATATTCAAGGAATAATTTCTCTGAGTAAAACCCATTTTTCTCCAACAAATTAATCATCGGGGGGGTGACTCAGAGGGAATTTAAATCTGTTCTGCGAGGAGCTTTAGAAAGCTTTCTTCAAGGTAAGAGGAGCAGAGAAAATTCAAAGATAAAAATGTCATCCTCTTCACAGAAACATTCGTATTCAGAACATCTCTGAGGTCTTTAACAGGAACCTCTTTTTATCACTGTTTTTCTTAGTGACTGTCTCAGGAACAATAACCCTCTTGTGTTCAGCAGCTGAGCACTTTAAAGGTGAACACGGTCTGAGATCATTAAAGTCAACACGCTGGCTCCTGCAGCTAGCAGCAACCCACAGAAACAATGAAAGGCTCACTCTGGTGGTCCGTAACGTGCAGCTAAACGGCCTGAAAATGACAGAATTTATTCCCTGCTGTAAACACACGCAGTAACAGAGACATCCCTGTCAGCGAGGCAGCTTCAGTCTCTGATTCAAGCTTTTAATGATGGATAATTCATGCTTCTCTCAGTGCTGAAGAACAGCTCATCCATGCTGCTGAGTGTGCACATTATTACAGAGGACTACTGAACATGATGCTGACGGTCATCCTGCAGCTCTCTGACCGTCACACAGACAACACGGAGCCCAAACTAAACCAACTTGTTTCTCTTGGAGCAACATGCTTTATTGTCTTTTCATCACAAATATGCTCCAACTGTTTCTGTGTTTCAGGAAAGAGACTAAATGTCCTGTAGATGAACATGAACTCACTGAACTAAACAACAAATATTTATCTCTAAACAATGAGAAGACAATGATTCCTGAACAAGGAAACAAAGTGCTCTGCTCCCTCTGTTTCAGACAGGTTTAATGACTCTCAGCTACTACCACAGCAACAGTTCAGTGCTTAATTAGGTGCTTTAATTGTGTTGCGGCCATCTTGTATTCATCCAATAAACACTTTATATTTAAATCAGTTAACTAGTTCAGAAATAAAGCTAATAAATTATATATTTAACTCTGTTTTCACAGAGAACACCAGCCTGCAGAGGTGTGAGTGTGTACTTGTTTCTACTACAGAGTGAGGACCATTTGCACCATATATTTACTATCCAAGTGAGGACCTGTTCAATGTCCTCTTTTTGTTTGCAGCTGCTTTATTAGTTAGGTTTAGAGGTATGATGTGAATTAAGTTCTGGTTCAGGTTAGGGTTAACTATAGACCAGTAATGGTTAATTTTAGGGAAAATGTCTGGGTTAGCCATAAATACAGTTACAAAAATGAGTCAAGTCAAAGTCAATACAATGTCCTCAGTTTGATGCAAATACAAGGATGTGTGTGTGTAGGTGTGTGTGTGAGTGTGTGTGTGTAGGTGTGTGTGTCCTCAGCATCAGGACCAGTCTCTGGGTTCAGGTCCTGATATCTGACTCCTCTCTGAGACTCACATCTTCCATCAATCATATCTGGGAAATGGAATGTCTCTCTTTGCCTCTACACTATAATTTGACACAGTTTGACACACACACACACACACACACACACACCTACACACCTACACACGCACACCACACATGTCTGACCTCTGTTTCATTGCTCTACAATGCTATCCTCATCTTTCACCTCACCTCCCGTTTATCAACAACCATTTCCCTTTATTTTCCTACTCTTCGTCATCTTCTCCCCTCCTCCTCCTCCCCATCGTCATCTCATCATCTCCTCCTCCTTCTCTTCATCTCATCATCCCCTCCTCCTCCTCCCCATCGTCATCTCATCATCTCCTCCTCCTCCTTCTCTTCATCTCATCATCCCCTCCTTCTCCTCCTCCTCCTCCTCCTGGATTACTGTGGCTGACAGCATTCTCTCCTCTCCTCCTTTCATTCCTCTCATATTTGTCACATTTTCGTCCTTCATTCTTCTTCACTCTGAGCTTCTCTTCCTCTGTGCCTCTGCTAACATAGCCACAGCGAACATGATGAGAACTTTATCACAGACGTGTTTTTATGATCATTTTAAGTTTAATAATAAATAATTAACCCAAGCAGCAGTTGTCTCAGTCAGCTCACCTGTTCCTGTTTCTCTTGACTCAAAAATATAAAGAGAATAAAAAGCCAACATTGATTTAAAGTTTGTAATAATTCTGTGGTTGCAGTCAGTCAGTCAGTCTGAATATCTAAAGATTTGATTTCTGTTTTTTCACCTTCATCTTTTCTTCCAGGTTATCCCTCCTTTCCTCTCCTCTGTGAGTCGATCTGTCAAAGCAAAGATGATTGACGAGTGAAGGTGGACCGGACCCTCCTCAATATTTGGCTGTCATCCAGTCAGGGTGTGTGTGTGTGTGTGTGTGTGTGACACAGCACTGCAGAGTGAACATGGCCTCGGCAGCAGCAGCCGATGATTAGATCCTCTCAATCAGAAGCTGGATGCTGTCCTCAGCGGCTGCAGAAAGCGCTCTGCCTCTTGTGTATCTGCAAAAGAAAATCTTTGGAAATGAGAAAATAAAGAGGAGGCAGTTAATTGAGGAAGCAGAGATAGAGGGAGGTGGAGTGGGGATTACAACCAAATGTCACCGACAATTAATTTTCTTTTGCACAAAGGCAGAAAATGAAGAGAGGCTTAATCTGTTCGAGTCAATCAGATCCTAAATCCCTGTGACAAGCACCATCTATGATTAAGTGTCTGCTCCGTCACTAAGGTACAATAATTAATCTCTTCTTTCTTGTCAGCGCTTTCCTGGAACTTGTTCCACGGCTTGCTTTAATAGAAAAGCAACTTCTTGTTGGATTTGTCACCAACTTGTCAGATCGATCAGCTGACACAGGAACTAACAAGAATGACATCACTGTTGGCTTTCATAGTGATGTTTAGATCCCATCACACAGATAAAGACCTGAGGAGAGGTAAACAATCAGCTGGAAGGGGGGCGGTCTCTGTGGGGTCCTGGTGAGGTCTTCAGGTGTGCATTAGGACCACAGTGGGCTCTGCTGCAGTGGTCCAAGTGATGCCTCCTGAACCAAACCCATCAGTTCTTCAAAAGTCAAACAGCTGCAGCTTTATTTCTGCTGCTTATCTCCCCTCTGGAATCACCAGTTTATCCAAACAGAGCTGCAGAGGCTGAAAGCCCAGTTCAAACCACATGTTGAACTTTGGTTTCAAACTCTCACCTTCCAACAAACCAAAGTAATTGCTTCTCCTCCCTGGTGGAGCTTCTTGCTTTTTGGCTGTTTCCTCCGTAAGTTTTCAGTCTGCAGAGACTTCTGTGGACATTCTTCTCAGGTTTTAATTTGTGTGAAAAGCTAATTATGTTTCTGAATGAGTGAAAATGTTTCCAGCAGCTGCTGCCGTCGTTTAAAACAGCATCCAGTCAACACAATCACTTTCACATGAGGGTTCACAGAAGCTGCTTTTATCTGAGGCTTTTCTATTCTAGCCTAGTTTGTTCATGGAGTTCCTCAGGGTTCACTGCTGGACCAGTACTCTTTACTTTATACATGCTTGTATTAAATAAGCTTTTAAAGCTTGGAAAACGACAGCAGTAGCTGCTGGAAACATTTTCACTCATTCAGAAATATAAGACCAAACATGTCAACCTCTTCGTACGTTTACATGTATAAAACGCCTCAAAAATCCTTAAGTTTTGCAAAAAAAATCCATACATCCATGTTTGTGTTTGCACATCAAACAACTCTACCTCTCAATCATTACATAAATAATAACCAGTGGCAGCTGTGCATCATTTGTCCTGTACTGAACACTGACTTAATGGCTGAGTTTGACTCATTTTTCACACCCCCTCAGATCATGAGTCTGTCATGACTGTTTTTTTCCTGTAATTTCATATTTTTCTGCACGGCATCTTGCTTTTATTTACATTTTTATCTAATTTCATCTTGATAGTCCATTACAGTAATACTTATTTTTTATTTTGATCTATGTTCATTTTTATTGTTACTATCTTTAATTTTATTATTATTGCTACAGTTGATAATGTCACATAGCAATATACTGTTTCTGTGGATTGATGTATCTGCTGCTATTACACCTGAATTTGCCCATGCGGGCCAATAAAAGCTGTTTCTATTCTATCCTAAAAAACATGTTTTATCAAATAAAAAAATCGCCTGTACAAAAGCATCTGCAGATCTTTTAAACCACCTTCACTTTACCACAGTCTGGTGTCGTCAGTGGTGTTTTTTCTGCTTTTTCTTTTAGCTGATGTGTTTTGTGGGATCAGTTTCAGTGGTTCTGGTCCAGGGTTGTGGATCAAACTGATAAGCTGTAAAAGGATGTGCTGTCCCATGTGTCAGAGATCCAGAGAGGAAACTGGGGTCAGATAAACTCCAGCTCTCTGCTGGAACTTTGGCCACGAAAAGTCCTGCTTCTGCTGCTCAGGTCCAATTAAAACAGAAGAAGCAGAGAACTCTGTCAGAGGACAGAATGGACACAGATCTGTTAGTTTCTCCTGCTGTAGATGGTGGAGATCCTCTTTATGGCTTTGAAACAATGAATAAAAATCAAAGCAGGTTTTTAAGAAGGTTATCAGGTGATGCGATTTGACATTTGGTAAAAAAGCAACATGTTTTCCTGTATAGGAGGAAGATTTCCACATGCCTGTGCCTGAGGAGCTTCAGGTGTCTGCTCTTCAGATGTGAGTGGACTGGTTGAAAGAGATAACCTTTAGTAATCCTAGCTGCACCCAGGGCAACGCTGGCAGCTACAACGCCTCTCTTAGCTTCCAGCAAGCCTTGGAGCAGCTGTGGTCACGGCTCTGAAAACACTTTAGCTGTGTTTACTCCTGAGCTAACAGGAACCTGGTTTGTACCTCGCTCCACTAACAGAATTTTAGATTAACCTCCAGGTTTGGCTCCTAGAAAACACTTTTCTTTTCTGCAGCTTAAATAATTGGCATGGTGAAGAACACAGCTGACATGTGAAGTATTTCAGTATTTTTACAACACTTGTCACTGGCTGGGCTGCAGAGGAGGGAAAGCCACACATCTCTCTCCCCTTCGACCTGCAGGGAGCACTCTGAAGCATGGGCTCAGACTCTTCTGTTCCAGGAAATATAAAGTCCAGCTGAGCGGTGAGTCAGCTCTGAGCCCACCGTTCACAGCTCAAGCTAAAGGTAGGACCTGACTGAGCTGCACCTGTCACTAACTAATGGATACATTCTGAGGAAAGAAAAGGTTTCTTTACAATCTGACTGCATTCTCAGTGTTTGTGATGATGAAGGAGCCAGTAGCGGAACAAGTCAGAGGCGGGCCGGGGGCGGGGCAAATGACCGGGCCCTTTATACAACATACACATGCCTGCAACAGCAGGGCTTACAAGCTTCAGCACCAAAGAGCAACTATGTTATTTTGAAG
>JARVGW010000136.1:2823090-2842808 GCA_031762495.1 Anablepsoides rubrolineatus
GGCCCCATCCGGGCCCCATATGGGCCCGGGCCGGGGGCGTGCCGCCCTCCCAGCCCCCCCTGAAGCTCCGCCCCTGGAAGGAGCTGCTGGCTGGGATTGTTTAAAATCAACTTGTTTCTGTGCACAGGTGGTAAAACTATATGAACCGTGCACTTTATGTTGTATCCTGCAGCTTTGCAGCCATGTGCATCATATCTTTTATAGTAGTACACTCAGACCAGTGATTGGATGTTATTAGTGTTTGTTTCAGAACTTTTTCTATTAGTTTAACAATTTGTTCAAAGTCAGCTCTTGTGGCGCCCACAACTAAAGTGAGAATGGTTGAAGAGACTGACCACCACTCTGCTACTGCTTTGAGAGGAAATTTGTGAAGATGTTTAAAATTCAGGTGTGGAGGTTAACTCTCTGAGACACTAACAGGTTAAGAAGCTGCACAAACATTAGAAACATTTTGAAACTGATGATATTCTTGTCTTCTGCAGTCGCAGCAGTGAATCAGATTCTTTTTTTTATTCTTTATTTTAAATATGCACAAAATATCTAGCTTCCCACTTATTACATAACATATATGTCCATAGCAAATAAAAAACAAAATAAAAATAATAATAAGGAAGCTCAAAATGTGTAAAATCTGTACAACTAATAGAATAGTTGGCATAATCAAACAGGAGTGAGTAGAAGCATAGCTTATTTCTTCCTCTAAATATACATATTCATATGAACTCATACACATATACACACATTTAGATTTTGTGCTTCCCATGATTTTCAGTTTACAGGATAGTCATCTCAAGTGATCATTAACATCTCAATTTGTAATGAACAATCTTAACCAATATACTTCTCCAACAACACATTTTTATACATTTTCTTAAATTGCCTGATATTTGAACGTTGTCTGAGATCCCCACTTAATTTATTCCATAGTCTAACCTCAGAAATAGATGTACAGAAACGTTTCATGATTGTTCACATAAATACAATAACAAATTTATATTTCCCTCTTAGATTGTGCCCTCCCTCACCATTCTTAAATAAATCTTGAATATTTTTTGGTAATTGCCTTATGCCTAATAATCACTGTCTGATAAGATACAATATCAATAAATTTTAAAGTGGATCTGTATGTTCCAAATAACTGCCTTTATGTATAATTCTTATTCTTCTTTTTTTTGCAGAGTATTCAGTGACTGCAGTGAAGTTTTATAAGTATTTCCCCAAATCTCTGCACAATAATTTAAATACAACAAAACAAGTGAACAATAAAGTCTATGCAATGAAGTTTGATCTAATACTTGTTTGGCTTTATTTATAACTGCAATACTTCTTGAGATTTTGGATTGTATATGAGAAATATGCAATTCTGCAGGTGCTTCAGTCACTGACAGTTTACAAAATCTACACGTTTGTTTTTAGCTAATCCTGTTATACTGAAGGTTTGATTCTCATTTATTACCTGAACTGTGACATTCTCAAATTAAAGAGGTAAAATGGTTTAAATGAACAATAATATAACAACTTCACAATTTGATGAAATTTGTACTAAAATGTGTAGAAAGCCAATAAAGAATGAGATTAAAATAAAATTGAAGCTAAATAAAAAAATGTTTTGTTTTGTTTGTTTGATGATAACTTGCATAAAAAAATGCTAAACTTTATGAAAACCATTTTTATAATCTCAAATATTTTCTCCAGGTAACTCAAATTGTGAAAATAGAAAAGTAGTTTTCTATTTGAAGCAATAATTCTTCCCCTGATCACCAGTCTGACCTCGGCCCCTCTTTAAAAGGCTCCAATCTCAGCTCTCATCTTTCCTCCGATCAGCGTTTATCTTTCAGATTGAACCTTTAAAACAGCTTTCATCTCCATGAGCGTCCAGAAGACGAGCAGTTAGGACGGAGCGAGTCTCTGTCCTCCCTCTGTGACCTGGAGGAAGGAGGCAGAGACAGATGGAAGATGAGATTCTCAGAGATGAGCCGTGGCTTTGCATATTACGCTCTCCTTCTATCAGAGTTATGGAAACACTGCAGATACCTGGGCCTCCATCCATCTCGGCTGATTTTACCGCCTCTTAAATGGATCACATGTGGCTGCAGAAAGCACAGCAGCCTGCTCCATTATCTGTGCATAAAGGAGAAATATTATAAATAAAACCTTATTGTCCTGTCAGTAAATGTGCTTTGGTGTTGTGCTCAGTGAAATATGGCTGCAGAGGAGGCCGGCCTGTTTACAGACTGACTCAACAGGAGAGAGAGAGTACCTGTCTTCACACAGAAACAGCAGCATTTGAACTTATTGTTTGATAAAAGCAAACATTAGTCAGGATCTGCAGCTAATTATTCAGGTTTCTGGATTAAACTCTAACTTATTGATTAAATACTCCTCTGGGTTTCTGACTAAAGCAAACAGGATTTCTGGAGTTCAACACAGAAAGGCAGAAAAACTCAAACCTGCTGCAAACAAACAACACAAACCAAGAGAATAAAACCAGAATCAAGTCAAAATACAGAAATAAAAAAGACAAAACCACCTTTCTTTGCTTCAGTTCTTTTCGCTTTTTCATAAAGTACTTCAAATAAATAACAAAACACACTTAAAAAACACCTTAACTGAAAGTTACTTTGGTAAAAACGTATTTCACAGATAAGAAAAGAACAAGTAACAGTAACAGTAACAGTAAAAGTACTGCACAGTAATCTGTCTAACCAAGGTTTATATCAGCCAGGAAGTATTTCTGATCAAAATAAAAACCAGAGCAGAATGTGTTGGATTATTAGTTTTTATGAAGTGTAACTGTCACACTGTACTGTTAAATTATTTATTTCATTTGAGAAGCTTCAGACTACAATCTAACATTTTAAATGTATTTTAGCAGTGTACATTTCCTCAGCTCTGTGTAGTGCAACCAGCTGATAAAACTTGGTCAGTAAATCCAACCCTCACAAACGGCTCTATGATGAGTTTAGTCAGATTTAAATGTGTAACTAGTTTTTATTTAAAGTAAAGTAAAGAAGTGTCATTTTGAGGTTTGAATGTGATGAAATAAAAGTAAAAGTTACAATTTAATAAATTACTTGGTCAAATCACAAATCCTAAAAAAACATCCTTAAGTACTGAAGTAACAGAACACTCAGTCTTCTAGAAATGTGTCTGAAATACTCACTGTTTTTGTTGTTTCCAGACACAGTTGAGTGTTTCAGAGACCCTCAGAGTACCGTTCAGCTTCTACCCTGATGTGTGACGCTCCGACTCTTTGTTTCTCTACCTGAGGGGAACCTTCTTCAGCTCATCTAATCTGCTCCGATTCGATGGTGTCAGTTAAACTCTGGAGCTTTGCAGAGTGCAGACAGGAGCATTTTCTTTTTTTGTTTTCCTAACAGACTCATCAAACACTGGAGCACGGTGAGCTCCTCTCATTTCATCATGTCAGACCATCACCTTCACCAGGGTCGGCCTCTGGCTCCAGCTGTGGTTTTATAAAGCCGCTCTTTGATGCTCCAACGTCTCAAGCATGTCTCAAAGCATCTTTAAACCAGGAGGAAAACTATCGGTTAGGATTGGTTTTGTTTTATAATGCAGCTCCACAATGACCAGAGCAAACTCTGGAGGGATTCTAGATCCTCTCTGGTCTGGAGAGTCTCTGAGGAGGAGGTCTGGGTTTCCCTCCTGGACCTGTGATGTGGAAGAAAATGAATGGATGCACCTAAATCAGCACTAATTTCTAAAAGTGTAAAACCTAAACTACATTTTATAGAGTGGATCTGTAACATCCCCAGTCTGGCTCCTGTCCTAAATCAAGCTCAGGTCAGTTTTTTATTGGGCTGGGTTTAACAGAGAAGACAAAAAGCTGCTTACACAGCGGCCGTAAAATGCAAACTGCAGCAGGAACACGGGAGATGAGGAGGAACTATCTGTGACACAAACAAATGAGCACAAGGAACAAACACAAGCTCACAGGCAAATTAGAGCAAATACAGGAAACCACATGTGTTCTGGTCCACAACAAGCACAGATAAGCTCCAGAACCAAGGCTTCAGGTGGACCATGACAGGCTGAGGGACATTTAAATATCATTTCCCTAATTCCTGTTATCTGATTAAAGCTGTTATAGTGGCTGTTGTAGTGGGGCTAAGGTCCGACTCAGAACACAGTCAGAACCTGCTCTGTTTCACTAAACACCTCTTTTCACCACTACAATAAGAGAAAAATAATAAAGTGGCTCAATTAGAAATAAACCCGTGGCTGTCGTTCACCGGACCAATTATGGGTCATTTCTGCAGCGAGACGGAGAAACAACATGTTTAAATGGAGGTGAGGAGAGGCCACTCCATCTGCAGGTGTTGTTCTGGAAAATAACCCACAGAGAGAGAGCAGAACCTGCAGAACCTGCAGAGACTCCAGAACCTGCAGAATCCCCAGAACCTGCAGAACCTGCAGAACCTGAGAGGAGGAAAATGAAATAAAAAACAACTTATCTGACTGAAATATTCACTCCAGCTGTCAGCAGCTGTTTTTTTCTGCTTCACAATAACTGAAGGTGAAATGTTCAGCTGCTGATGTTTTTATTAATCCACCTGAGGGAGGTCCTCCACATGGACCAGCTCTGAGATTTTCTGTGCTTTTTTAAACAAATCATATCTCAAACCATTCAGCTCCTTCAGGACATTCTAGCTATGACTTTTGGTATTTCAGCTATTTATACTTTTATAGCTATTTCACTTTTTCTGCCACATTTTTCCCATTAAAAATGAGTGGAGCTGTTTTTATATAAAAAATAGTTACTTTTTTAGCTACTTTTAGCTTTTTTCTGCTATTTCAGCTATGATTCTGCTTCTTTCTGTTAATTTCTTTCTTTTGTGTTTCTTTCTGCTATTTTGACCTATTTCTGCTTCTTGCAGTTGCTTTCTGTAATTTATCTTTGGGATCAATAAAGTACTTTTGAATATAATATAGAATTTATACCTTCAGCTATTTGCTGAGATTTTAGTCAATGTTCAGCTGTTATTAGCTACAGTTAGCTTTTTAGAGCTAATTTCACATCTACTTTATAATGATCTACAAATTTTCAGGTATATTTTAGCTATTTTACTGCACTTATGCGATGTTTTAGCTATTTTACAACAAAATGTCATTTTTTGTATTTTTATTTTCTGCTAGTTAGCCTTTTTATTTACCCCTTTCACCATTTCAACTTGTATCTGCTACTTTTAGCTTGTTTTCTGCTAATTTTAGCTTTTTTTCTCCTTTTCTCTGATATCTTTCTGCTTTTTTCAGCTTTTATTCTGCTAGTTTATACTTTTTTATGCTTCTTTAAAATTGAACATGCTTTAATTGTTTTGCTATTAAACCTTTTTAGGTTCACACTAGCCTTTTCACAGGAAATATATTTTCTCCAGTGTGTATTAAAAGTTAAATATTCGCCATCTGTGGAGAGCTGCATATAAATAAATTCAGTTTAATTAAATATTATATATATAAATCAGGTTTTTATAAAGAAATCACAGTAGCTGTTATCACCTGATTGAACCTTTAGATTCCAGAACAGATGAAATAACTCAGAAAATGATGAAATGTTAAAAAGATGAAAGATGCTGGTGGACTCGATGACCTGGATGTGTAAATGATACCAACTGAAGGGACCATTCTGAGGGTCCGGTCCCACCTGAACGCATCATCAACACAGAGCTCCCAGCAGGAAGCTGATCTGCGTCATCAACTCTGAATCCTGGGGAAAAACACAGAATCTGCTCCGATCCAGCCCTCTTCCTGTTTGACCCTCCAAGACCTCCACGGTCAAGTTCTCGCCTCGGTTCTGACGCCTTGGCGGGTCCAGCCTCCTGCAGACAGAACCAGGGTCAGCCCAGCTTTTCTAGGCCTGCTGGATTGAAACCACTTCCTCCTCTTTGTTTTCTTTAAACTCACAGATTCAGGCTCAGTTGAGGAAGTGTGTCAGAACCACATTTCTTGTTTCTGTTCTGTTCTGGTCCAAACCTGGAGGCAGCTGGAATAATAAGAGTCTGTGTGACGTTTCCTCCGGGAGCATCTCTGTGACTCTGTTCCTGTCCACAGAACCAGAACCTGCTGAACAAACACAGCGTCTGTGTTCCATTTGTCCATCAGCGTTAGCTGAACAAACCTCAGGAAAACTGCGTGGAATCAAACCTGCAACCTGTTGAGATAAAACTTTTGAAGCTGTTTTTCTGTCAGCTCAGAGTTGTGTAAAAGCTCTGCTCAGACAAATCTCTCAGATATTAATCCCAGCTCTCCTCTCAGCACCTGGCTGCCACAGGTGAGCTCAACCTGCTGAGCCCTACATCACGCTGGGATTTCCCAGGAGGTCAGAGACGCTTTGACGGGATATCAAGTTAATGAAAACCAACAAAGAGCCGCATGTCGGGGGCTGCGCTGGGTGATAACGCCGGTGACGGTGGGGAAATCTGGCCTGTAGGTTTTATGAGTGTTGCAGCCCGTGGGAAGTGTTTTAATTTAATTTAAATCCTCGTGTAAAGCATGAGTGGGCTTTTCAGGTGTAGCAAGGTGCCTCTCAAAGTTATTAGCATACATATATTAACAGCAGCCTCTCTGACACCCGGTTATTACATCTTGCTTCAGCTTGTCCTTCAGAAAACAAAAAATCTGTTAACATTTTATTATTTCAAAAAGTTTAGCCTAATTTTAAACTGTTAATGAGCTTTTTTCCATCTGAAACACCTGCCTGCACTTCCAGGGAATAAAAGGTTTCTCCCTCCGTCCAAAAGAGACATATGAGAAGCTAAAGTGTGTCTAAATGTGGTCCTGCTCAGACCTTAGCTTTTACCTTCTGTTCTGCTGCTTTTAGCTTGTGTTTTGCTCATTTTAATTTTAGTTTATGTTCTGCTGCTTTTAGCTTGTGTTCATTTTAGCTTCTGTTCTGTTTTTTAACAAATGTCAGCACTTTTCCTCCCAGCTCGATTAAGATGTTTAGACATTTTTTGTTATTTGGAGGTAAATAATTGATGAAACTCAGTTTTTTTTTGCATGTCTCAAAGCTTTATCTGAGTTTATTGTTATTTATTGTTTTTAAAAAGCAGACATCTGTTAAATCTGTCAGATCTTCACCAATAATTCTTTGAGTGCACGTAGTGGAGATGGTGAAGAGGAAAGTAAAATAATGAAGTGGAAATGTGCTGAGAGTCAGAACATCTGTCACTCAGTCCCTGTTACACTTAAGAGGAACTCTGACTGATTGTAAAACAGATCTGGAGTGTTACTTTTCTCAGAGACCAAAACGAAGCATTTAGTTGAAGCAGCTTCACTTTAATTTGCATCACATGAGAGATTTCTGTTCCAGAGACAAGACTTCCTTCTCACACAGAGTGCACTCAGGAAAATAATCTTGAAAGTGATGCGTTAGTTTCCTGCAGGTTTAAAAGCTTCTCCAGGTTGAGTTTGATGAATTTGATGAGTTTGATGAGTTTGATGCTTCATTTTCACAGCTCAGATAAATGGGAGGAATATGACGGGAGGAATGCAGATCACCCCTCGTCGATCTGTTAACAGTCAGAGTATGTGTTGGGGGTGACTCTCAGCTAAAATCTGTGAAACTATCAGCTGATGGAGAACCCCTCTGCAGGGAGGGGGCTCTGGGTTCTGTCCTGGACCAGCTGCCTCCACAGGATCCAGTTGTGTTGTGAGCTGGTGGTACCTGCAGCCATCACCTGTTTTAATGAGCCGTGACCTTTGACCCCCCTTGACTCCAGCCATCAGCTGCTGAATTCCTTGTTTCCTGCCTGACTAAGAGCCGGTCCCGCTGACTCTCAGTCCCTGGCAGAGCAGCATCCATGTTCTCCTGCAGATGTTGGTGATGAATATTCATGAAGCTGCCTAATGGCAATCATTACTCCGGTGCAGTCTCTTTGCCTTGGCAGCCCCCCGGTGAAGCCCGCTGCCAAAACGCCTCTTGAACTCTGCACTCTGGTGGCTGGCTGATTGATTGGGACTGTCAGCTGCAGAATCCTCTGGTCGCGCTCGCTCAGACAAACATATGATAAACACAAACATGGCGGGGCTGCGCTGAGTCATGGCCTAACGTGATTGGCCATCAGTCTGCATCAAACAGGATGTTTGTTAGAAACATTTCATTTGTGGAGAGCATTCCTCCTCAGTGTAATCTTGTGTGGAAAGTGGAAACAAACAGGACTTCTCTGAGGTCAGGATGAAGACGGGTACATGAAGGTGCCGGAGGGAAAGACTTCAGAAGTCGAAGTGGATCAGAGAGGAGGCACCCTGCCTGTCTGGCCTGGTCCTACTGTAAATGGAGGATGTAACGGCGGGAAGGGGTGATTGGCTGCAGACCTGTCCTCACCACTTCTTTCAACCTCTTCTCCTCTGAAGTTGTCTGTGGCTCGTGGCTGCAGCCTGACTCGTCCCTGTGTGACAGCAGCCTCTGCTGAGAGCAGCTCTTCACACAACCAGAGGGATTAAAGCGGCTGTGGGTCGCCTCCAAATTAGACGGGAGAATCCACAGGAGACACCCAGAGGAAGCGGAGAGCAAAAAAGTAGACTCTGGCAGGCGACGGTGAGGAAACACAAGTAAACAAGTTCACAGATAAACAGAAAATAAATAAATAAATCTTTATTTGCTTTCAGGTCAGTTTAATCTCTTCTAAAAGGAGGCCAGGACTTCTGAAAAGTCAAAAGCTGCGTCTTCTTGTCTTGGATCGGTCCACAGAGACTCGTCTCACAGGGTGCCATATGGATTCAGATTCAGGTGGCCTCGTTTCACCCCCCTCCTTTGATGAGTCTCACCGTTTTATCGTCCTGTCTCGCGGGACAGGACAGTGTACCAAGTGTGTGCAGAACTTTGTGTTTGAAGACAAGTGAAAGATGTTTTCTCTGCAACAGACAGATCTGCAGCAGATAGATCTGCAACAGACAGATCTGCAGCAGACAGATCTGCAACAGACAGATCTGCAGCAAACAGATCTGCAGCAGACAGATCTGCAGCAAACAGATCTGCAGCAGACAGATCTGCAGCAGATAGATCTGCAGCAGACAGATCTGCAGCAGATAGATCTGCAACAGACAGATCTGCAGCAAACAGATCTGCAACAGCCAGATCTGCAGCAGACAGATCTGCAGCAGACAGATCTGCAACAGACAGATCTGCAGCAGACAGATCTGCAGCAGACAGATCTGCAGCAGACAGATCTGCAACAGACAGATCTGCAGCAGACAGATCTGCAACAGACAGATCTGCAGCAGACAGATCTGCAGCAGACAGATCTGCAGCAAACAGATCTGCAGACTTCACTAACATTTCTCCTGCTTGTAGAGAAGCGGTTGCTGCTGGTCTCCCATGCAGCTGAGCAGGGTGGCTGTATAGGAAGGTGAAAGTGGAGCACAGCTGCTGATCCTCAGGGACTCTGTGTTTGCTCACACACACAACTGTTTGTTTGAGAGTTTTCACCATCCTCGGTCCTACCGAGTGCCAGGCCGGCCCTCCTGCTCTGACTGAGCAGGCCCGGTTGAGTGCATCGATTAATCTGCTCCTGAGGCCCAAACCGGCTCCGGTGTTGCACATGAAAGCTGTGGGAAAAAGGAGCCCGGCTCTCTGGTTCCCTGCAGAGGTGTGATGTCTTCATCTGACAGGGTCAGGATGGAGAGGAAGGAAGCTGGGATGTGGCATGGCAGAGATTTATTTAGGTTTCAGCTTTCTCAATAGTGTTTTAAAGGTGTTTGATACCTTACAGAGGTCAAAGGTCACTGGGAAATAAGTTCAGCTGTCACCTGTGTCAGCTCTTCTCCCACCTTTTGTGGTTTGTAACATTTAAAGAACGTGCAATCATTATTTCTCCATTTACTGCAGTCAGATTGGAGCGTTTGACCCAGACAGGAAGTGAAGATGAATAAGTGCTGCTTGCAGCTGTTTGAATATAGATTAACTGTGTAAAGAACAAAAAATGGAAGAAATAATTGTGTGAATGTGGCAGATAGGTTAAAAAGCTTGAGTTTGTCTCTTTAATAAAGCACAGATGGTGAAGAACGAACAGCAGAGATGCTGATCACTTCTTTCTGACATCCTGGCATTTTATTCTGAAACCAATTCAAAGGAGAGAAAAACAAACACAGATGATTTGATTCCAAGCAGTCAGGCTGTCAGAGAGGTTAAAAAACCCACAAATAATTCATCCAATATGTTCAAACTGCATCTGCTTGTTGGAAAGAAACAGCAATTAAAGCAGAAACTCAATATTCTAATAGTTGGACCTTTATTCCAAACAGAGTTCTTCAGCACATTATTAATAAATATTAATACATATTAATTTGATGACTTTGTTCTGTGTGTGGCGCTCACTGGAAATTAGTTTCTCCTGTTCTCACTGTGTTTTTAAAGCAGAGATGTGAGCAAGTCTTTTTTTGCAAGTCCAAGTCAAATCCAAGTCTTTGGCTCCATGTCCAAGTGATCAAAGGTATTCTAACTGTACTAGATTATGTTCTATAATACTATATTTAATCAAATATTAAAACAAAGTATTGCATTTAGTAATACTATTAAAACACATTACTGTTTTAAAAATAAAGATAAAGTTAGGGTTGAAATGACAACAATAAAGCATTTAGAGTATTAAGTGTAATTATATCTTGTCACTGACAAAGAACAAATCCAACAAGTGTGTGATTTAACAATAAAATACAATAAAAAAGTATTTTTAAATGGATAAAAGCATGTCAGCAAAGATGATGAACCAGAATCCTTAAAGTAAAAGGGCTGCATGAGTCATGACAAAAACTAGTTTTGGATTTGGACTCCACACAATTTGCATTTTGTCAGTCTCTTGTCATGGTGTTGAATAAAGTGTCTGTAAGCAAAGCTTATAATGAACTGCAACGCTCCCACCATCCTGAAGCTCTGTTTGTCACGTAGAGTACGCATCACTATCATTGGACTTTTGGATCTTTGTATGTTGGTTTAGATAAATCTTCTCTGCATCAATTACTATCTGTCCAGAACGCAGCAGCTCGTCTTTTAACAGGAACTAAAAACATGAAGACATATCCACAGTTTGGGCTTAATTCTCTTCATTGGCTAAAGACTAAAGTTTAGAGGTGATCAGGCCTTTGCAGTTTCTACCCCAAACCTTTGGAATGATTTACCTCTTAACATTCAGACTGCTGAGACTTTTAAATCTCTGCTTAAAACTCATTTTACTCCCTGGCTTTTCTTTCTGGTAGAGTTTGAGATTCTTTTAAAGCTATTATTTTTAATGTTTTTTCTTTCTCTATTTTAAATTGATCTTATTGTTTACATTTCTGTGTTGCTTTGTTATTTTTATTCATTTGGCTGAATTGTGAAGCACTTTGGTCAACTTTTGTTGTTTTTATGTGCTATATAAATAAATTGACATTGACATTGGACACTGGCCCCTCCCGTTCTCAGGTGAGGGGGAGCAGAGCAGAGTGGAGCATGGAGGTGTATTGAGGGAGTGACCATCATGAGCCAGGCAGTGAAAAGATGTGTATTGTTCACAAGTCTCAAACCACGAGTCCAAGTCAAGTCTTTAGGGTCCAAGTCCAAGTCTAAGTCTGATTCCTGAGTCTCCATCTCTGTTTTAAAGAAACATAGTTTGACATAAAGATGTCATCTGGTCTCAGTTTTTGATGTTTTTTATGCAAACATTTGGAGTTTGTTGGCAGAACTGTAACCTTTCTTTAAATTGGCAGTTCTTTCCTTCTTTCCTTTGTGCAGCAGATCCCTCCTGTCAGTCCGGTCACAGCCAGCTTGGTTTCCTGGGGAATAGGTTTTGGTTTTTGGAGCTCCAGGTGCCTCGGTGTGGACTCTGACTCACGTGCACTTAGGAATCTGTGACACACTTGTAGCCAGCCTTCCTAACAAGGCCAAGCTCTGTCTGGTGTTTCCATTTAATGTCAGTGGCTGGATATTAAAGCGGGCAGAATTAGACCCCTCTAAGGCAACATTCACACTTTTCTGCCATTAGCCCCAAGTGGAGCATCAGGCCCAGCTTTAAAGGCCTGCTGCATCTGGTTTTAGTTAAAAACATCATAAATGTGAAGTGAGTATCTGCCAAAGTCCTGACAGACAGATGGTGCAGTAATGGTTTTCATGGTTGGGGCCAGGCGGCGGCGGCGGCGGCGGAGCAGGAAGTGCACAGGCCTGCTCAGACTCACGCCTCAGAGCCCGCCCCTTTCTGCAGCTAACACAGGTCCTCTCTATCCTGGAACCGTCGCTCTAACCTTCAAAGGACGAGCTGTCTCCGTCTCTCTTTAGGTTTCTGTTGGAGGAGGGCGTCGGGCGAACGAGCTCTGAAGAATATTATTTACACGCTGTCATTCTGACTTGCTGTGGGGCCACTCCGAGCTCGTTTCATTTCCATTTCTGCTGACAGCTTCAGGCTCGTCTCTGAGCCGGCGTAATTTGCTGCTCTGCCTCTCTGCGCTCAGTCTCAAGCTGAGGCATGCTGCTTGGCTCCTCACACACACACACACACACACACACACACACACACACATGCTACTGTACACAGTTTCTTTCAGCTGCACTCCTCTATCACTTTTTCACAGTCTTTTTTTTTTGTTTGATCCCACTCTTTGAAACTCTCCAAGGATATCTGCGTGGGAGTTGACCCGTCATGAAGGAAGCAGGCTGAGAGTCAGAGAGTTCAAACGCTTTAAGAGACACAATTTATGACGACCTTGCAACATGTTCTGATCAAGCTTTTCCCCTGAAGTTGTGTTAAAACATGACTGCAGATAAGACTATCAGCGTGTAGCTGAGGAGGGGACAAAGATCCATTAAACCAGAGCCTGGCTCATTAATTGAGCTGAGTTTAAATCTGCTCAGATTGACTGGGGCAGGTTGTTTCTCCCTCTGCTCACAGGAAGTAAATGTTAGTGGATGAGAGGAGGAGAGGCAGGGAAGTGGCAGGTGAACGAGGCAGACGAGCAGATGCACGGAGTCACGCAGGAGGACTGCTGGGGTCTGACACGCACACATCTCTGCCGGCTCCGTCGCCTCGCCAAAATGAGTCAAAACAATCCTCATGAGTGTGGAGATGAAGAGGCCTCTCTCCCTCTCTCTCCCCTGCAGGCATGAGAGCTGCTGCTCGGTCCTTCCTGCCCCCTCCGTCCCTGAAAAGCCCCTCGTCAGCGCCCAAGGAGCTGACTGACACTGACTGACAGCTGCTGCGCTTTTGCTTCTGATGACTTTTCATTTTATTTCACTGCCTCTCCATCTGTTGGCTCCCACTGGTGAATTTATGCTTTAATTTACTTCTTTTTCCCACATTTGGCTCATGCTGATGTTTCCTGCTCAGAGCTGCAGCATCCAGCCACAACAGTATGACCACTGGCAGGCAAAAGGAAGCGACACCAGTAATCTTTTCTTTTTTTTTTTTCCTTTCCTTTTGTTTTCTTTTTTCTTTTTATTCTCTTTTTTTTCCTTTTTCTTTTTTTTCAGTTATCTTTTAGCAGCTGTGTAGAAGCAGATACTTCTGATAAACTTTAGCGACGTGATGGAAAAGCAAAGGATAAACATTTTTAAAGGAAATGAACCCAAACTGAATAAATAATGTTTTTTATTTTTTCAAAAATTCAAGTTTGGAAAAGGCTGCACCAATCAATATGAAACTTGTCAGGAACATAGGTGTGTCCAACTTACACTGCTCCAGCTAACGGTTTTACCATAGACCCCATATTTAAGGAGGGGGTTACATCTAAATGGGGGTGTCTGGACATACATAAATGCTTATAACTTAAAAACTACTCAACATAGGAGCTTCAGATTTTTTTGTTGTTTAGCTCTGATGAAGGGTTATCCATCCCACACCCTCCAGACCCCGACCCAAAACAATAAATCTGATCAGATGACTTCTGAGTTCTGGTGCTTTGTGAACGTGCTGCTAAAAGCAGAGCAGAGGAAGAATGTTCAACTAAAATGTAGGTTTTATTCATTTCCAACACTTTTAGCAGCTAAAACCTCAGAGTTCTGTTCCAAATGCTGCTGCCTGCATGTGTATCTGATCCAGCTGTAAACATGTGGAAATAAAAAATGAACTGTGCCATCTTTTGATGTCAGACTGAAATGTTTTCAGTCCACAGTAAAGGAAAGAGATTGGCCTCGCTGTTCCAGTGGAGGGGAGTGAAGGCTCTGAATCGTGATGCTGATAACCAGCGCTGACAGCACAAACATTTCCTGCTGGATTTTTTTTTCCAATTATTGCCCAACAGTTTCTATTATGATGCAGCTCTGACAGCCCAGCTCCTCTGAGCCCAACAGGGAAATCAGGAAACTAATCAACAACTAAAGTTCTCTCCTCTGTCCGTTAGCTTCGCCTCCCACGGTGCAGCTCTGTCACTGATGAAGGCCAAACTCTGAGTGCTCACATCCAAACCCATAACCTGCATGAAGGATAAAAGTTAATGACCTCGGCATCTCATTTCCTGGGGTCTGGTCCACGCCGTGTCTTCCTTCAAGATCACCCTGAAGCTCAATGAGACAGAACGGACGAGAAGAGTCGTGGAAGATATAACGACGGCTTCTCTCATTGCCCAGAATTCTTATTGGCTATAAAACTCTAAGAGCTCATCTAGAAAATCCATGGTCAAAACGCAGACCTGTTGTGTATGTGTGTGTGTGTGTGTGTGTGTGTGTGTCAAGAAGAGGAAAGTCATCTCTTACCCTCTGAGTTTTGTTTCAGAAGCAGGGAACTAACATCTAATTTAAGATTTGATGAAAACCCATGTGAGCACCTGAAGAATTACCTGTTCTTTTAATAATCTGCAGTTTGAAAGCATAAAGAAGAAACTTCAGCTCTGTTAATCACTCGTGTTTGCAGCAGCGTACAAATCTTCAGGGTCCCTCCCCCCTGCTCTCAGAGCCGATGTGGCCTGGCTACAGTGTATTATCTTAAAGTACCAGGGGTCATAAATCAGAGCTCCAGAGGCACTCTGAGGAGGCTGAAATTAAATCAGCGTTTCCTCCCATCACCACGTAAACTGAAACTCAACACCGGGGATGCTGGGAAACAAGCGTACACATCGTGGGCTCTGAGCTCACACATCCAGAGCTGTTAGCTCCAGGTTCTTTAACCGTGACCGGAGAGCTGGCCCAGAGCCAGCGCTTTCAGTCAGACACCCACATTTTCACCTCACTCCCACTTTTTTCTGCTCTGACATCCAGTGTTGGCTGGACTCCTGAACTTTAATGACTGAAGTCATATATATATATATATATATATATACCCCCCCTGCGTGTGATTAATACAAATTTCTTTAACAAAGGTTACGTTTTTTTAAGGCTCATTACAGGTAACCATGTGAAGGGGTTGACATGTATGTACAACTAACTTTTAGATATATTTTGAGAGTTGTCTACAAAGTGGAATAATTTCTGTAACAGGGATTAGGACAGTAAATCTGAAAATGCAAATAAATAATGAGAAGTTTGGTGTTTATTGACTAAAGTTATAAAGATTTAATATGTAGTATTTGCAACATGACAGTTATTACAAGTATATTGATTAATTGCCACAAAATGTAATAACTTTATTACATAATGCGGCTGCGAGTATTACAAAATGCATTGAAGATTTTTATTAAATTTTGTGTCAGTTATTACATAATGCGGTTTTAGCGTGAGTTTATTACATTTTGAAGCCTGATTTTATTACATTATTACATAATGTGTTGTTACAAAATGAGGTCTTACATGGTACTTTATACAACACTGTGGTCCTGGTCTTGACTACAGCACTAGCTGCAGCCTAATGGATGAATTTTAGATACAGATTTATCTCATACTTTCTGACTGGTTTATGATCAACAAGCTGTGTAGTTAATACATGTCTCCCTCTAATGCTGACAAAGGGGGACCAGGTTTCTTTAAATATTACAGTTTGGTGGGGACATGTAGGAGGTCAAAGACTCTTTAAAACAAGACAGACTTTTTAGATCTGAGAACAAACATGTAACTGAGAACTGATTGGCTTTCCTGCAGCAGTTTTTGAACGCTCTCCTCCAACATGATCCACACGTGTTCTGACGATGAATGTGGTTTTTGATGCTGGCTGCATCAACTGTCTCACCTGAAATGATCAAACTGCCATCAGGAGGAGATTGGAGCTTCCAGTGCAGACGAGGTGTGAAGAGAAACGCAGCAGATGAAACAGATTCCCTCCCTCCGCTGTTTCTTAGGTCAAGCTGACATCTTTAACAGATGTGTTTTTGTTTTGTGCCGAGGTGTTTCTGTGATGCTGCCACGCTTTTATTTTTAGATTTCTTCTCTCCTGAAATGTGCAGATGTACGACATAGAGAGATGAGAACACCTCCGACAAGGTTCGCAACAAAGAAAGTTCTACACAACCAGCTTCTCTTTGTGTGAACTAACCTCACTAAGAGAAAATAAAACCGTTCATATTTTTATCTTTTCATCTTTAATCTGTGTCTGCATCCTCTCACAGCTGCCGACATCTTTTTAACTCAAACAAACCTGAGATTAATGAACTTTAACATTGTTTTAACAGCAAAACTTGAAGGTTTCTCTTCAGTGATGATCACAACTTGTCAGTTTTTAAAACCCTGCAGGTCATCTGAGACTCTGAGTTTTTATTTAATCTCAATAAATAAAGTTAGATGAGAACAAAGAGCTGACAGGTTTTCTGCTCTTAAACAGTTTGTAAAACAACTGAAATATTAAAACTAAAACATCCAAACCTCTGAGAACTGACAGATCCAGATCTGTATTTGTAGAATAAATCATCCAGTGTGACATATTTATTTCTTCATGCTGTTTTTACTCCTGTATAATATTCAGATGTTAATAAACACCAGTAATTTGTCTGTTTTTGAACGTGTCACTGCGGCTCAGCTGGGAATGTTATAAATATATTTATTCTGTCTCATTATGTTGACATCAAAGAACCAATAAAGTCTTACTGTGTTTGAAACCTCCTGCCTGCTGCTGTCAGGTGTGGGATGAAGTTACCTGCAGGTTCCTTTAGTCTTGTTGGGCTCTGTCTAATTGCTGGTTCAGCAACAGGCTGGCAGGATGAGATGGAAACACGCTGCTTTTGGTTTTAAACTTCAAAATAAGAGCGCAGTTTTGCTCTGTGCTTGTAAAGAGTCCAGGGCAGCTGCAGCACACAAAGTGAGATCTTTGCTGGTCGTGACTCAACCTGCCTGCTAACGCTCTGAAACTGGGAAAAATCCTAAAGAAACTTTTACAGTTGTAGCTTTTTTTAGTTTTCCGTAGCTTTATCATCATCATCTTTGACTTTATGTCCTTTATATTTCTTTTCTTAAGTGAAAAAAGGCCTCAAAATGGTTTTAAAATGAGAGCTGCACACATTGTCTGACTCTTTACGACTTCATATGGAAGTCTTCTGTCATTCTTCACACTTGGCAGGAAAAAGCTTCTATTTTTCTCCTCAGCGCCCGAGATTTTTTATTATTTTTTTCATTAGAAACAGCAATTTTTCCACTTCCAGCCTGACATCTTTTATGACACACATCCTGCCATTTTTAGACGGAGGATCTCATCAGCTGTCGATCAGGACACGACTGCAGTGATTATCCTGTGAGACGAGGAGCAGAGACACCCTCGGCTCAAACACCCACAAATTTACAGCTAACGCTGCTGATGCTAAATCCAATAATAGCTGAAGGTAGAGGAGGGGAGCTGCACGGGCTAAAAGGGTGACGGGAAACAATGGAGACAGGTCGCCATGGTGATTTTCATTTCTGACCACCACCACGCCTTGGTTCTCACAATCAGCTGACACCAGCACACTTACATCAGCCTGGAACCTGACAGATCTGCTTTAAAGGGCCAATATTATGTGTTTCTCAGGCATATACAGTGGGGTGCTAATTTTCCTGATTTACCTTTATAAATCATTGATTGTTTGGATAAACAGATCTGTTAAATATATCATATAGAGAACAAACAGTGCTATTTGAGAAGTAAAATGAAGTTTACATGATTTACAGAAAGTGTTCAATAATTGGTTAAACTAAATTAGGCAGGTGCATAAATTTGGACACCAAAGAAAAACCTTAACTCAATGTTTATTAGATTCTCCTTTGGCAGAAATAACAGCCAACCCACTGTTCATTCTATACCATAATAAATGATCTATGTCACCTTTAGTTTTTCATGTTTACATAAAATAAACGCGTCTTCTCATCATTTCCATTTCTAAACACCTTGAAATTGGCCTCTGTCTCTTTAAGAACCTCCTTCCGCTGTGGGCTGTGATACGGAAGCTCGGCGTCGTTTACTTGGCATCTGAAAACACATTACCTCAAAGGTATTTTGAATCTGAAAAGGGCAGCATTGAGAAGTAGTGTAGCTCAGCAGATAGTTCCAGTTGTTTGCTTTGTTGCTGCTGAGAGCCTGCAGGAGTCACGGGCGGGGTGGGGAGGTGTGCTCCGTGATGAGGAAGCTCAGCTTGGAGACACAGCCCAGAGGAGGAGCTGATCCCAAAAGATGGTTCTAGTCCCAAACTGTTGTTTTTGCTCCCCTGCCTGCTGCCTCAGGACACTACAGGATTTCTCAAACATGCATGAATGAGGCAAAGCAAGACTATGGGTATGTTTTTGATGAGAGGATAACATTATAACATGATAAAGCTCAGAAAAGTTGATTTTACATCATATAGCCCCTTTAAAAAGCCTAAAATGATATTATTCTGAGGCTGGTTTTTATTTACCATCATCATCAGCATCATCAGCAGAGAACTGCAACTTTCTGAAAACGGCAGGAGGTCCCGGTCGCTCCGGCAGGGTGGGGCTGTCAGGGTGATGAGGAGGGAGACATCCAGCAAATGAACAGGTGTGACCACCTGAGTGATTCTGACAACCATCAATCCATCACAGACAACTGTGACAGAAACCACAGGAGGCCTGCAGCTGCAGCAAATCACTGAATGAATGAAAAGTTTCAGCACCACTCTGCAACCACAGACCTGAGGGTCAGATTATAATCCCACCCTGAGCTAATCTGTGTTTGGAGGTAACTCTGAGGCCATATTCATACAGTTTCTAAAGAATCAGAGTGTTGGAGGCAGCAAACTGTGTCTCTATTTGTTCCTGCAGTTGTGCTGACACAGCATCAGCTGCTTTATATTTAGAGAGGAGTCTGATTGGTGGGCTCAGAGACAGACCCTGGTCACTGGGCTGGACCTGGAGAGAAATAAAAAAATAAAAAACCTAGTTTGGCTTTGATGCCAAAAAGCTTCAGCTGGCTGTTGTGTCAGAGCAAATTAAGGCTGAGACATTACAGTCAGGTCCAAACATGTCCAGCTAGCCGGCCATGCATGTCATCTGCATGACATTACCACAGACCTTGACCATAAAGATGGAGGCTGAAGCCAGAAGAGTCGTGCAAAACAAACGCTCAGGAGCCAAATACAACAAACCAAAGTATGTGTTCTGAGGCTCGGCTCTGTTCAGAGGTCCACATTCATAAAGCTCATCCTGACAGGAAAACAAAAAGCTACATTTTTCACTCACTTCCAGCTTCATGTCTCCTGATTTCATCTAAAAAATGAGTTTTACTTTCAGTGAAACATGAGCGTACATGTAGACCTGAAGGCTTTGGACTGGTTCTGTTCAGGTTCTGAAAAGAGCTATTGCACTGGTCCTTTCAGCTCATGTTCTGATCATTTCAGCTCATGTTCTGATCATTTCAGCTCATGTTATGCTCATTTCAGCTCATGTT
>JARVGW010000136.1:2864218-2875175 GCA_031762495.1 Anablepsoides rubrolineatus
TAAAGTACAGATACCCAAAATTTCTACTTAAGTACAGTAAAGAAGTATTTGTACTTAGTTACTTTACAACTCTGCAAAGAACAGGGTTTAGTGTTTTAGCAACTGAGAAAAACTGTAATTCACAGCTACGTTGTGATTAATCAGATTAAAAATATTAATCATTTGACAGCATTAATTTATATATATATATATATATATATATATATATATATATATATAGTCTGACATTATGTGGGTCATGACCAAGCCAGATTCTGTTTCTTATTCTTTGAGTATCCCGACAGTTCAGATGTGTTCTAAAAGTTAGTCTGATGGAATTTCAAACCCTTTAGGAGATATGTTGTGAAAACAAGTGGTGCCCTTCAGACAGCCTCTTAAACTGCTGTTTGGGTCTTCATTAGTCTGGTTAAAACCAGCCCCTTGTCCTTTGCGTTACTAGAATTGAGCAGAACTGCATAGGAAGGCAAGGGCCAGACTAGGTCTTCATGGGTGGTCCTGGTGGAGTGGGAGGGGATTTGATTGTCAACCAATAGTTTTTTTGTTTTTTTTTTTATATAGTTGATTCTTCTGCATTTATTATTGGATAGTGGTGAATGTGGATTTAGTTTTTGTATAAAATCCAAACAAAAAGAGGTGAAATATAAAACAGAATCATCCTTTTTTGTTGGACCACTAAGGTTTTAACAGTTTTTAAGAATCAACAATTTAAACTTGAAGAAACCTAAACGATTAGAAACTCCGATTGTTGTTTTATTTCAGCAGAGCTTCTTCTGGTCACTGTGATGCAGTTTGATTGTTCAGCAGCTCTTCATCCTCTGCAGTCCTCATGGTCGTACTCTGGCATCAGAGTTCTCTGACAATCTGGCCTTTGTTTATTTCTCTGTCCTCAGCAGATAATGACCGCCGCTGCAAGGCTTTGCAGCATCGATGGGAGCACAGAAGAAAGAAAACTGGCTTCTCTCTGCAGCAACAAGAGCAGAAATATTCAGAGCAAACAGAATCGGAGGAGAAGCCAAAGATTGGAGATACGGCGGCGCTGTCGGCACCAATTTATTTCTGGACAGTGATGTCAGTCAGTCCAGTCGTCTCCCACTTTCAGACAAATCATCAGCTCTTTATTTGATCTGCAAACATTCAGAATCTCTGCTGGACTCTGAGGAAACAGCATGAGGACATTTAAGGTTGTGAGTCTTACTACAGAGCCTTACACAGGAAGTGTCCTTTCAAAATAAAACCTGAGAGAACAATAACAGATCAATGTTAGATTGAACTCAAGTAGAAATATTTCACATTTGTGATCTTTCTCTCAAATGTTCCTCATCGGAATTTCATGATAATTCCAGCTGAAGGCTTTCAGATGGGTCAAAGATTGGACTAACTGCAGGAGGAAGACTGGAAAACAGAAAAATAAGCCGTTAAAAATAAACTGTGAGATTAAGTTTTGGCTCATCCATCTCCTGCTGGTATTTGCATCCTCCACTATCACTTTTCAGCAGCTATTGTTGTGCAGGAGGAGCCTCTTCTTTCCATAACTCACAGACAATAGAGGCAGATTTTAGGAGAAATGGTCCCAGATTTTCTCCACATCAGGATGAAGGTCAGATGGTTGATATGTTTGTTGTCTGAGGAAACTTTATGTTTATTAAAGGTGTCAAAAAGGAGACAGTTATTACTAAAAACACACCTCCTGTACAGAAATGTGTTGTTTCAAAACTAAAAGAAAAGAAAATGAGAACGAGGATGAGCAGGTGATTGATACGTGATTGGAGCCATGTGACACTTGTATTTATGAGATGTGTGTAATAATTCTGCCTTCCTTCCTCCCAGCAGGGCTGAGCTGTAGTGAAAATGTCCTCCTATCCCTGAATGACAGCTAATGGAAGCAGCAGCCAGCCCAGTTTACCGCCTGTCATTTCCTGCCTCTGTGTCTGCATCTCTTTTATTATTATTATTCCATGTTTCAGGGATTACATTGGAAACCAGATGAAATGGCTGTGTTGGTCCTCCTCTCCGTCCCTGTCAGCCTCCCGCCTCCTAATGTCTCATTTCACTTTTCCACAGCCACGGAAACGTCCTGAAGACGAGACGATGATGTTTCAGACTTTTTTCAACATTCCTGTCACACAGTCACAAAGAGCGGCTCTGCAGCCTCCAGGTTTGCTAAACAGGAAGAGAAGCTGTGTGAATGTAAATGTTCTGATCAGTCAGGTGGACATGTTGGGGAGTCTGCACCCTGCCTGGGTGCACATCCAGACTCAAAAACAAAATGCTTCAGTGGGAAGAAAAGATTCATTTAGTTGGTTTTATTACTATGTTTGTATTTTAAACTGGACTTATCTTTAGTTTTTATTTTCTTTGTGCAGCCAGAGCATGAAGCTATCACCCCCATGCTTCACACTCAGGTCAAAGTTTACATTTACAACAATCTCATCACATGTAGCTAAGGATAAAACAAGAATAAAATTGGCAGTAAAATACCAAAAAATAATAATATGAATAAAAACCAGAACAAACTTAATTTAAGTTGCAGCAATTTCCCAAAAATTCAAATTGAATTAAGCACCATTTTTACCTTTTTTTATGTTTTTTGGGGTCAGGGGTTGTTGTTGGGAACAACCTCTCTTTCTCATCTGATGAATAAACGCTCCTTAAGAATGATTATTTGTCAGTCAGGAGCTAAAACAATTGGAAAATAATTAGTTGGTCCAAAAAAAACAAGGCAGTGTTAATTTTAATCATTATTTTGTGAGTTGTCAGTATTTCTATCTCTAAGTTCAATGCAACAGATGAAAGTGTTGCTAACGTCCTTGCTTTTGTTGTGAAATGCAGGAAAGACAACCTTTGGAGTTGTAAGCAGAGTGAACTACTCAGATATGGAGCTCGCAGAGATAACTTTTGCTCTTATACTTCTGGTTTGTGTTTATTCAGTCCAATCTTTTAGAGTTAATAATGTTTAAAAAAACAACAAAATGGGCAGAAAACCAAGTTGAAAGTATTTGTTTCTCTCTTCCTGCTTCTTCCTCCTATCAGCTCAGACAGCAGAGTTCAAACTCAAAAGCAAAATTTGAACAGTTAAGTTGAAGTTCAAAACTCAGAAATGCCCTGATGTTTGTTGCCTTACAGTTTTGAGTTCTGCCAACTCCTCTTTTTATACACTCATCTACAACAGTTGTGAAGGTGTGCATGCAGGAAGATGCTCTGATGATGGGTGCTCCATCTTAAGATGTTGCTTCAGTTTTCTCAGACAGTAAATGTTCCTCTGAAGCTCCTGGAAATCCAGCCTGTGGGATTCTCAGAGCATGATGATGATGTCAGCAGATAATCATCCTAGACACAAACCCTAGGTCGAGTGGTTCCTGCAGCGTAACATGAAGCAGTGTTTTCCTGGGTGAAGACAGGCGGACCTGTCAGAGACCAAATGTTTGCTGACAGCAGCTGTAAACCTGAGCAGCAGCAGGGGGGCTGCAAGCTCTGGACCTGGCTTTAAACAAGTGTCGGACCAACAGGTTTGGTTCCAGCGAGGCTTCAGGAGGTGAGTTATTGTTTGGCAATCTGATCTTCATCCCTTCCACATGTGGAAGCTTCCTCACAGCTGTTTGCTCAGTATATCTTCCTTCTGAACAGGAACACGGCTCTGATCCACCAGTTATTTCAGTCTGGATGGGAGTGACAGGCTGATGAATAATGCCATTTTTTAGCACATTATTTTAGCCTCAGCATAAAGGCTTATAATTTAGCTTTGATGCTTCTTTCTCTCTCATTTGCTTGACTTTAATCTGTGAGCAGAGAGACACGCAGAGGCTCTGTCTCATCTGAAAGCTGTCACTGCAGCCCCCCATGCAGGGGAAGATCAATTAAGGCTTAAACGAAGCAACAACCAGACCGAGTTTTAAAATATTAACAAGCCACTTTGTGTCTCTCAGAAACACTTTGATTACAGCATCCATGTTCAGGAGCTATTAAAGCAGGTATTTGTTTGTGGGATTTAAAGATTTGTTTATTTTAGATCCTAGGACCAAAACAAGTGAAGAGTTGGTGTTTGAGCTGCAAACTGAAGCCTTTGATAACAAACACTTCTGTCAGCTCTGCTGGGACTTCAGGAGGAACAGGCTGCTGCTAACAGACTCTTCATTATTCAGCAACCTGAGCTAACCAGGTGTAAGATGACCTTTGCACTTTAGTTTCTCTTAATCATTTCAGGACAAAAACTACTTCCCTCACATCAGCTGATGAAACAATTCATTATGTGCTTGTTAAAGAGCTCCGAGCTGTTTTTAGTGATTTGTTGTGTTTATTTCTGTCCTGCTGGCCACCTGTCTCTGCTCTGTGAAACAGTTCTTACACTTCTTACAGTTCTTGCTGCTCTGTGAAGCAGTTCTTACAGTTCTTACAGTTCCTGTTAAGGCAGCAGTATACTGCATCCGAACTGCCAAAATTGTGCCAAACTGTCAAGGTTTAATGACAAAAATTGCGCCATTCTGTTCTCATTGTCGACATTTTTGGCACTTCTTGTCGCGATCCACAGGCCAAACTTTTTAACCCCCCCTTCACATTAGAACACAATAACTTTATTGTGTGATTGGTCAGAAGTTCGTGGGAGTGTTTGTTTGTGCTGAAAGCGCTCATACGCTGCATTTTGCTTGAACCTCTTGCTTAAAAAAAAAACAAAAAAAAAAACTGGCGTCCAGAGCCGACTGTTACCAGGAAGCAGTGATTTATAAAGATAGTCAAATGGCCAAAAACACATAAAAGGGGATAAAATAGACATTTTCTCACAGTGGAATCTGACTAATAAAAACTTTGGAGCTCAATCTGGGACCAGTTTGTGAATAAAGATTGAGTGACGATTCTCTGACTTTTTTTCCCTGTATTGTGGACTTCAGCGAGATGAAATCCTATGCAGTGACGTATGCTGCAGCAGGAGGGGTTTCCCAAGGGCTCAGTGCAGAGTGTCTCAGGAGCTATACATAGGGGTGTGCAAACACAAACAAAGAACAACCACGTGACCGCACATCGTAGATTCAGCTTCTCATGCAGTATACTGCCTGCTTTATGTGAAGCAGTTCTTAGTTGTTACAGTTCTTAGAGTTCTTGCTGCTTTGTGAAGCAGTTGTTACAGTTATTGCTGTTCTGCAAGGAGTTGTTGGAAGAACAGGAGGACCAGCACGGAATGGTTCAGAGAAGGAGGTAATGAGAAATCCAGTTTGCATAATGTGTGCTGGTAATCAGAGCTTTCAGTGAAAACAGACTCCAGAAACAGAGCTGTGATCTGATCAATAGGTTTCAGGCAGATTAACTGGATGTTCTTTAAATGGCTGACTGGGTGGGCTTTGTTTAGAGTGGGCCGGCACAGAGGGGGAGAAGGTGTTGACGATGGGAAATCAATGGAAAACACATACATGAGCTGAAATTCCTCTGCATACATCATCAGCAGGTACAGAAACAGTTAGACAGCAGGAGGAGGACATGTAAACAACAAACAAATAAACAAACAAACAACAAATGAGAGATGAAAGGTGTGGTTCAAACAACAACAGATACATAAGGAGAAAGACTTCTTCAACACAACAGATCAGAGCAACATCCTTATTCACTAGTCCACCTTAACCTCAGTCAGAAACCAGAACCTGGATCAGACCATTTGATTTAGCTTCAGACTCTCTGCTCCAAACGGAGCTGCTCTTCCTCTACACTCTGAGAATATTAATGTTCTTTTCTCCAACTCAAAATTAGACATCAAAGTCTTTGCTTAATAAAGAAGGAACGTCCCCAGCTGGCTGCTTCTGACTGCAGTTTGTATGGTTTATCTTTCATCAGTCCTCCTGCACATGGATGCTATAGGTTCTATAGGGCTGTTGGACCTCAGAGCTGAAGCTTCTGCAGATCTGAAGCACAAACTCCTCTTGTTTTATTCTATTGGAGGCAGAGCGTTATGTCCTGTAAAAAGAAGTTTATGGACATGTTAGCACTGTTATGAATGTGATATTTTAGCAGAAAACGTCTGTAAATCAGAGAAAAGATGAAACATTAAAGGCCTGGCTCACTGCTTAATGTCCATGTTGATCCCCGGACCCCTGGGACTAATCTGGTGGGCACAGGTCAGAGGGTCAGCCTCAGTGACCCTCCAGGCAGCAGCAGCCCCCTGTTCATTTGACAGCACTTTCCCCCGCCGCGCCTCTCATTACTCTGCCAGTGCAAAGGGTCTCCCCGAGCCCCCCTGGAGTCTGAGCTAACCTGAATCCTGGAGGGGCCCCGAGTAGGATCTGGAATAGAGACATTCCCCAGGATGGGGGGCTGCCCCGGGGGCTGCAGACCTGTGTGAACCTGCTTTAATTCTATTAGCTGCAGTTTTGTGACCCCCCGGCCTCGCCTTTCACAACCACTTTAAGTCAGGACGGTTTTCATCACCACCTGATTTGCTCGGACCCCTCGGTGTTTTGGTGCCCCCCCGTCAATAAAACTATTTGTCAGACAAGGTCGTGTCAGATGAACTTGTGACGTGCACGACCCCGCCCACCAGGTTTTCATCTTTGAGGCGCTGTGAGCGACAGGCGCAGACGTCTGGGTGAAAGATGGGACTTTAAGCCTTAAATATGCTCTAACATGTTCCTGACGGAGCCGGTTCTGGTCCAGAGAGCTGGCTGCCGGCCCACTTGGACTAAAAACTAACGGCTAAATAAAGCGTCGGCTGAAAGCACGCCGGCCTACGTATGCAGCGAGCATTATCAGGTCCCAGAGGGCCGCAGACATGAAATTAACGCTCTGTTCCGGCTAATTGCTCGGCTTTGACAAATTAACATGCCCTCATTCAACCTCCTGTTTGTGAAATGAAATTCATGCTGTTTGTGTTTAAATCAACACATTTACACATGAAAAGATTACTCACCTCCATTCATTTCTCTCCATTTTGGATGCATCCTCAGCACAGACACAATTCTTACAAACAGACACAAATTGAGACGTGTGCCCATTGCAGGATACACCTCAAGAGAAAAAACAGGACTTTCTGTCTCTACAGCAGGCCTCGGACGGGCCTTCAAAGAAGACAAAAACTCTGTTTAACTCCGAACCTAATTTAGGACGTGACAGGTCATTCTAACCTGGAAGAGACGCCTCTCTTCCTCTTAATCAGTAAATGAACAAAATAATCTCCACTATGTGTGATTCATTTTTCATTTAACTAAGAATGTTATACATCTGGTAATCAGAGATAATGTTTATCAAAAGTTACATGACAAAATAGAACGACTTATTTTCTCTCATTTGTGCTTTAATAATTTATAAAGGTTTATAAAAGAACCACAGAGAATGTGATTACAATGTTTTTATTGTTGATGCAAATCAATGCTTTATTTTTACTGTACACAGTATTATAATTGTGGATTTTTCTTGTGAAAATCTTTCATTTATTTAAACTAAAGAATAGTTTAGAATGTGATTAAGAAACAAATATGTTCATATGTTTGAAGTAATCATCATAAATGTTTAAGCTAGAAACTAGGTTTCTGATTTATATAATATTGTTTTATTTCTCAATTAATTTCATTTGAATAAGTTCTCATCAAAGAGTTACTAAAAACAGAACATCATGATACTGTTTATTGTTACGCAGAAGCAATAATCTTGTTAGATGGGCTGGCACCTTGCAAGTCTCTACTTTCTAATTTCCTGATCTTTTTGCTTATCGCCGAAAGAGGCGGAACCAAAGTTTGTCCTCTCTTATACTAACACGGACAGCTTATGTGTCGCGCTCTCAACACCACTCCGTAACCATAGATATATATAACTATATATCTATGTCCGTAACACGGAGAACAGACTCTACTTCCTGTACCAACAAAGGAAGGAGTTGTCGTTTCTCTCCATGATGAATTACAACTTTTGACTGAAAATCTAACTCAAGAGCCAACGAGTAGATTTTACGGCCGGAACTTGACACCATCAGTCAAGCTCCACAAACACGAAGCTTACAGCTTCCTCAGTAATTATTGATTTTATACTTCTGTTGAGAGGTGTTTTATTTTGAAGAGACAACCAGATTCGTTTTCCTCTTCACTCGGAGTGAAGCAGATTCAAGGAGCCGCTGTAGAAACATGCTGAGGTCCCCTAAAAGTAGGCGACCCTCACATTGTCCACTTACTGACCGAGGACCTTCCGGATACCTGACGTGACCTGAGAAGTCATCAAAGGTAAAGCCGAAGTGTTTTAGCGGACCTGAGTCCAGCAGAAGTCGAGTTGGAGAAGCTTTGTCTGTCTGGTTAAACTCAAACTTGTTAAGACTAAATGTTAGAATTATTAATCTTACTTTCCTCCTTTTCTTAAACTATCTGCCTTGCCACAATCTAAGTTTGTGCCTGTAAATGTTTATGGTTAAACAACATCCAAATCTACGTTTGCTGTTTCTATTTTGAGTGTTAAGTTGATATTGGTTTAAGTTTGGACATGAACTTATTGATTTTTATAACTTGTTATAGGAAATTGATTGCTCACAATTGAGCAGTTACTCATGATTTGTTTTGATTTATGTAAATAAACGATCACATTTATTTAATGGATGAAATTTAACTCTGAGTTTACGTACTTATTGTGTGTGGTTTCACATTGCATTGCACAGATATTGATGAAAATAAGAAAACGCGTTTGATAAATAATATCCTCATAACTTTGTTTTGAGAGGTGTAAGAAACCTTTATACCATAAAAACACCAGCTCTCAGGAAAATGGAAGCTGTTCTAATCAACGCTTGTGTTTATTTATTTTTTATAAACCTTAGTTATGCGTGCAGTTTTTACAAAGATATACTGCTGATAGCAGAGAATCTGAGCTCACATTATTTTTCTTCATAAAAGTGGTGACGTTAATGAACACTAAGCTTTTAGCAGCGCTGCAGGAAATGAAAACACTTTATATTATTTATTCCTCTTAATGACAACAAGATTTAAAAACTACCTGTTAGCTAAATGTGTCGCTGAGATTTGCTACAAATGTCCTCAAATCAGAAAACACCTCAAATATTAAAACAAATTATACTTGAAATAAAAGAAACTTCCTCTTTTTACCTTCATTTTTAATTCCCTTAATATCTGAGCTGGTTGTTTTTAATATTCCTTTGATCAACCTCTGCCTGGATAAACACCCTGTCAGCAGCTCTGTTTCAATCAACTGAAAGAGAAAATTATGTGCTCATTTACCTTATTACGTGTTTGTACCATAAATACACCAATATATGAATGTTTGAATGTGAAAAGAGTTCATACAACCACACAGTTTATTCTCAGTTCTGCATTCAGCCCCCCAGTTCAGGAAGTCCCTTCATTATATCATCATCTTCAGGACCTGACTCTGCCTAATTTCATTGTCATCAAAAAGGGTCTACCCTACGGCTTGGGTCAGGTCCTCACACATTTTTCCTGAAGTAGTGTTAAAATAGTTCAATTAAGTGTTGAATGTGTGTAACTATTAGTACCTCCTACCCCGTGTAACTATAATTTATAGCAACACAGACCAGTCTGCATAAAAATCATCAATTTAATCACAAACTAGTCACACAACAGTTCATAAAAATATATCATTATTCACCTAAGAAAAGATTAAGAATGTGTGGTGCTTTTAAAAGTCAGCTGTAAACAACCTCAAAACATTTCTTCACAATGATTCTTTATGAGTATTTTGATGCATCGCGTTTTGAAAGCTGGATTGAAAAATGGCAAAAATGTCCTCAAATTTGCAAAACAGTTTTTACTCTCGCTTGAGGTGGATTTTGGATTTTTGGAATGTACAGAAGGGGACTGGAAACACATTTTCTAAATAAGATTTACCTGGATCAGCTGTTCCTGCTGGCTGCAGCTGGCCCCTCCTCCTGCTGTCGATGGGAATTACTTTTTTTTCTTTCCATCTCCCGACAGCAGTAATACCATCAACACTAGCTGATATGACAGAAGAATTATAACTTTCCTGATCTCTTCATCGTCCTGAGATGTGTAGTTCCTATGAGTTTACTTCCTGTTTACTGCAGCCATGGTAACAACGTCTGGTGTAATTACACTGGTTGATTCACTCCCAGTTGATGAAAACAAGTCTGATGCACATTTCTTTTCTGTGTGACATTTTAAAAGTTCGCTCAAAATGCATGTTGAAATTTGATGGAAACACAGCTTGTGTGAAGCAGCCCCCCCACAGTGAAGAACCCTCTACAGACCCGGTCCTGTTGGACCACGTCCAGCAGAGAGCCGGAGGACTCTTTCTGCAGAAAGACGTTCATCGAGGCCGAAGTGATCCTGAGAGACAGAATTAACGAGAACAGAAAGATTTGAGTGTGTGTATGTGTGTGTGTGTTGTTTCTTCTGAGATAAATGTTCTGTTCGGTCCGATCAGAGAGCTTATGATTTATTCACCATGTCCCGCGGCCCGTTCCCCCCTCCCCCCCACAGCTGAATGTAAAGCTGGGACCACTTTGACCGTCTTCCTGTTTGCCTCCACGCCTACACAGCAGCAGCAGACCCCAGGCTCAGCTGTTTGTTTGTTTGTTTATTCCATGCATTCTGTGAGTTCATCACTGTCACATCACTTTGTTTGTCCTTGTAGCCATGATGCAGCAGTCGTGTAACATCACTGCTGAGGGGCTCGAACAGCTCAGGCAGAGAGGACGTGCAACATTCAGATAATCTCAAATAAATCAAGCTGTTTGTGAAAAACAGAAAGGACATAAAATTAAATATATTTCTAACAGCCTGCTGTTAATGAGGAGTTTTAGACACCTGATGGTTTGAAAAAAGTTTAAAGGGAAGTGATGAGATCGAGAATAAATTCCTAAATGTTTGTCTTGTTTTTTGGTACTAGAACATTAACCTAATGACTTAGTTCTACTCAATTTGCACACCCCTGAGTTCTACTCAATTTGCACACACCTGAGTTCTACTATGTTCGCATACCCATAGGTTTTACTAATTTTGCACAC
>JARVGW010000136.1:3307434-3321693 GCA_031762495.1 Anablepsoides rubrolineatus
AGAGGAGAGGGACAGTCCTGAACCAATCAGAGGAGAGGGACAGTCCTGAACCAATCAGAGGAGAGGGACAGTCCTGATCCAATCAGAGGAGACGGACAGTCCTGATCCAATCAGAGAGGGAGAGTCCTGATGAAGATGATGAGATCTTGGTGGCTGTAATGATAAACATGTGGGAGTTTTCCCACTGAGTCCATCAATTAACTGCAGCAGCTAATCTGACACAGATGTAAAGAAGACCCCCCCCCCCCCCACCGATAAAAGAGCAGGATGAAAAATGACACAGAGAGAGGAGAGGTGAGAACAGATGGATTATGAACTATAAACATGGAACAAATGAAGCGAGCAGGGGGCTCAGGACCGCCAGACCACCTCCATCAATCACGCCTCTAACAAGACAGCAGGCCGGGTCTGGAGGGTCCAGACTAGCTGCAGAGTCTGGACCTTCTACTGATCCCAGAGTCCAGAATCAAGCATCTGATCAGATCTAAACCCAGAATTGTCTTGGTTTAGACCAGGGTTATTATAGTTAACTAAAATTAACTAAATGACCAAAACTGAAATTGAAAAAACATTTTAGTTAACTAAATTAAAAACTGTAATAAAATGAAAAAGCAATAATTAACTCATATCTCCTGAATAAATCACTTCAGAACAGGACTGTCAGACTCAGTTACACAAGGGGACAAACATTAAAACCTGATCCAAGATAAGCAGTTTCTGTATATAATTATAGAAAAAATGTTACATAACAAATTATTCTTTTAGAAATACAAATGATCTTTTTCAAATGATGTTTTATAACATTTAAAACATACATAACCATATAAGCAGTGGTGGGCATAGTTCCCCTAAAGCACTAATAGTGGAACTAATTTCCTGATTAGTGCTTTAGGAATTTTGCTACTTTTTAAATTCATTAGTGGATTAGCACTTGCTAAATATATGGGCTAAATTTAGAAGCACTAACTGAGATCTATAAATGTTATTGATCAACATTATTAACAGCTGAGGGTGAAAGCTGACAAACAGATGAATGTCACTTATCCATATGGTGACATATTGACAATATTCTGCACACAGTAAATATTGTCTCATAATAACTGAAGAATGTTCCAGGAGTCAACTATGTTAGTGCATTAGTGCTTTAGAATTAGTGGACCTAAATATTTGAGTTAGTGCTTTAGGGTTAGTGCAACTAATATTTAAATTAGTGCTGCCCACCACTGCATATAAAAAAAATTAATTTAGAAAGACTTGTTCATCTTATATTTTACTCTCAACAACTTTTCATTTTTTGTTTCTTAGACACATTTGCATAAAATCAAGCAAATAAGGTTAAAAAAAACACAAAATATCCAATGATTTGACTTTAAAATAAGAAAATAAACAATAAAACAAAAAAGTAAAACATTTCAAAAACATAATTATTCAAAGCCTAAAACTGTTTCATATTTAAAGTATTCCACTTAGGGCCAGATAAAATGTTATCGAGGGCCACATTTGGCCCGCGGGCCTTGAGTTTGACACGTGAAACCTCACAATCTTCTGCTCCTAAAAGAAGAGTTTCTTGGAGTCAGCTCACAGTTTTCACAGTTACATTATCGTCTGCAGCTTTTTCACTTGGAAGTCAGGGAGTGACACACTCAGATTATAACTTCCTTTTCCTCCTGGTCTGGTTCTGGGTCAGATCTGTATAAACGGACACAGCCTCCTTACAGCAGGACCAGGCTGAGACAGGAGGACAGACTGGTCCTGGATCAGCTGACAGGAGGACAGACTGGTCCTGGATCAGCTGACAGGAGGACAGACTGGTCCTGGATCAGCTGTGACCTTCATGGATCACAGATTTCGGCACTTGTTTTGTTTCTAATCACTTCCTGGGCCTCGCTCTGCTGCGTCACCTTCATTAACCGTCGTCTTGAAGCTCCTCCGTCATCCCTGGGTCCATGGCTCGCCTCCCAACTCCACGGCTTACGTTTATTTTTCCACTTATCTGTTGTGAGGACCGGGGGCCGGGGAGACAGAGGGAAAGACTCGGGGGGCTTGGGATGCGTTTTTTAATCTGTTATTCTTCTGTTTTGGCACGGGCGTCTCCAGTGTGGGGATTAAGAATCCAGACAGAGTGATGGAGCTCCACTCTGACCTCCGGGGCGGAGGAGGAGAGCAGGAGAAGACGGCAGAAACAAAATAAATCATCTCTGTGGAATGGAAGAGGGAGAGACACACACAAAGGGGATTGTGGTGTTGTGCGTGTGCCTGTGTGTGTGTGTGTGTGTGTGTGTGTGTCAGAACCAAAGGCTGCAGACAAATGGAGGTGAGTTTGGGAGCAGTCTAAACCCTGGAACATGACCTAATAAATGTGAAGTTTCCCTCCCCGGCTGCTGAGCTGATACCAGCAGAGGGATGGAGGACACACTGACACAAACACACTCACATCACAGGAAGGAAGCAGTCTGGATTGTTCAGCTCTAATTTAAATATTCCTGCCTGCTTCTGTCTCTGATCCAGATTGTGCTCTTCATGGACAGGATCTCATGGAAACAAGGGGTCTGGACTCTGTGGTTCTGTTTGTTTCTTTGAGTCGTGACCTTCAGTGGGGCAGTTCACAGTCAGATCCTCTAAATCTCAGCTTCTCAAAGGGAAAAGGCAGACTCCTTCTGGATCAGGACTCAGCTGAGGGGGTTCAGGGTCTGATTAGGATGTGCCATTCTCACTGAGCCCATAATTAATTAAACTGTAATACTTTTTAATAATAAACTTCATCTTGTTCCTTGTCTCACTGCTACAGCTGATCATCACTAACTGAGCTCTACCTGGTATTTCCTGCATACAAACAGTGTTTTAACTCGTCCTCTTATAACCACTGGAAGGTAGGGATGTGCAGATCAATACTGAAATATTGATACTACCAATACCAGAACTTTATGTTCTAGAATCAATACTAAAATCTAAATATTGATACTTTAGTTATTTCACATAATGTAAATCATTAACAGGAAAATAGTGGAAAATAACTAAACCTTCAATCTTGTCTAAATCATATGTGATTGGAGGAACTATTTTTTCTTCCGCTTGAGTAATACATAAGCACAGTGGCCTGTGCTCAGTCAGTCACTCAGTCTGTAGATGTATGACAGGTTATTTTAACATAAAATCTGCTTCGTCTGACTGTAATTATGTTCTAGATGAGGGCTTACCAAACGTTTTCATGTCATGGCCCCCCAAACAGCATTACACACACCTTCTTGTAAACCCACAAACAATACTACAAAATATACAAAGTAGCAACTTTTATAATATTTTTTCTCACTTTTATTCACTATTCAAAAATTATTATATTTCTTTAGAATAAGATTTTAAAATTGTGCTAAACAAATATAAGGTTAGGGTTAGAAAGACTTTTAAAATAAATAAATGACTATGTCATATATTATTTATAAAGCGGTTATTTGAAAAACACTACTTTTTAAGATTTACCAGACATATTATTTTTGTTATCACAAAGTATCAGTATCGGATCAGTATCGCCGATACTAGCCACGTTTTACTTGGTATCAGTATCAGAAAGAAATTTGGCATTATCAAACATAACAACTGGAATGTGTGACTGACTGAATGTGACATCAATTACACAGAAATATTATTAAAAGTAAAGGTTTTACTCACTGTTGAGTTGTGGTGAGTGTCTTGAATTCTGAACTCTCCCACTTTCCAACAGTGAATTCCTACTTAAGGGGCGTTCTAGTTAAAATTTTCAATTGTTGTACATTTTGTAGATATATATATATTTTTTTTTTAAATGGCGGCAGATGTTATAAGATTATTTTCTTCATGCTGCTCCTTTTCATTTGACCATGTTGTGTTGTGTGTTTTTGACACAGCTTTCTTATTGTTTGTATTGTTTTAATTGTTTGTCCGAATGAAATAAAATTTTTAAAAAAATCATTTGAAATTTGAAAGTGGGAAATTGCCACTTCCCAGTAAAGCTGGACTGGAGCAAAGTTACTTTTGAACTGTGTGCAGGGGGGGCAGCAGAAGCTGACACTTTGCAGTTAAAATAATCAACATGCATTATAGGAATAGTAGTTTATGTTCAATGCTGGCTTTAAAGCAGCGTCTGCTTATTTTAAGACCACATAAAATGCAGTGGTGGGCCACATTTGGCCAGTGGGCCTTAATTTTGACACATAGAATAGACACCTCTTCAGGAGGAGCTGGAGGGTTTAGCTCTTGGATCTGCTGATGCATCTGCAAATCAACCTCAAACAGGAGAAACAAATTTACAAATCTAAAAGAAAATCAGATTTTCACAAAAAAAATCTTCAAAATTATTAATAAGCTGCTAAAATTATCATGTATATGGTTTGAGATATTTTGCTAACACAATTGAACACACTCAGACAAAAATCTATTTTTCAACTAATGTTTATCAAACTGGGGATCATCTGATAAACACGTTATAATCTTACAGAACAGAATTATTTTCAGTTTAGTCATAAAACCTGAAGTTAAACACTGTTTTTGTTGCTCCTTCAATAAAAAAAAAGCTCTTTTAATGATTAAATCGGCTGTTTTTTGTGTCTTTGTGTCCCCTGAGTTTGTCCTTCATGACATCTTCAGTGTTTTTTTTCTTTCCTGGTCTGAAGGTCACTTCTCCTCCTTCTGCCTGCTCTCCACGTATTGACGCCGGTCCAGCTCGGGTTCTTGGCCACTAAAAGAAAATCAATATCCCTGAGCGCCTGGTGCCTGCGCTCTAATATCCTCCAAGCAACACCTGCCAAAATATTTATGCTGTACTCATAGAAGGTGCTTGAGCAGGAAGAGGAAGAGGCACAGCTTGGTTTGTAAAAGCTGCAGGACTCAGGGTTTGAGTTGTCGAGCGCTGCTCTTTGCTGAGGAAGGACTGATATTGATTGAGGTTACAGCAGAGTAAATGACCTCATTTGTAACAGGTCTCTTTTTTTATCTTCCTCCAAGAGACTGAGGGCGGCCATGTTTATTTAACACTGACAGAGAGTAATGTGAGTGGGAATGCTGGGTTAGCACGGTGCTACATGATTAAATGGAACATTTGTTTTTACCAGCAGAGTTCTGAGGGTCTCCCACCCCCCTGCTCCAGGTGGTGGTCCTGATTGAGCTCAGCTCTGGAAGATTGATCCA
Source organism: Anablepsoides rubrolineatus (assembly GCA_031762495.1). NCBI lineage: Eukaryota > Metazoa > Chordata > Actinopteri > Cyprinodontiformes > Rivulidae > Anablepsoides > Anablepsoides rubrolineatus. The sequence continues at coordinate 3,312,595 of JARVGW010000136.1, forward strand.
CCGGACAACCACAGCACATTTAACCAAGAGCCACCATCTTGGTAGGTGCTATGTCTTTAGTTACGAACACTAATCATGCTCAAATGCACTGAAAATCGGAAAAGTCTGATTTCTAATGTCTGATAGTCTACTGTCTCTAAAACAAAACATATATTTTTTTATTCTTGCACAATTCTTTATATTATTTTTTTTAGTAGTAGTAGTTGTATCATGGCTAGTCAGTGTTAATTTTATTTTTTGTGTACTATCTATAGTTTGTAAAGTAACTAGTGTGTGAACCTCTGTACTGATGCTGCTGTGACACCTGAATTTCCCCTCGGCAAGACAATAAAGGCTATTTCTATTCTATTTTATTCTTGTCTAATACATGTATTATTTACCAGCTTTCATCCTACAAAATAAAAAACTGCAACAGTAAAGTAGTGATGACTGCACAGCCAAACACAAACACAGGGTTCCTACAGCTTAAAGCAAGATAAATTTAAGACATTTTAAGACCTCTTTAATGCCACTTGAAATAAAATTTACATTGTTTTTTTATTTTAAAACAAAACAAATAAGAGAGAAGCATTGGGCAAATTATATAAAAAGATAAATGTTACCAATTGTTTTAGTATTTGAGACAAATTACAATCATCCTATTAACAATGTTTTAACATTTTTAAGACCTCTAAAAATTGATTTAAGACATTTTATAGCTAATTAAGGCCTTATTTTTGGACTGATAAATCCAATGCCTTCAGCTGAAACTCCTCAGACTGAATGAGTCTCTTGGAGGAGAGACGAACCGTCTCATTAAAGAACCCATCCAGAGGACTTTTTCTAGGCTTTTTAAGGATCTGCAGGAACCCTGTAAACATCACTAAGAAGTAATTTTTATCTGTCAAAGCTAAATATGTTGACAATCATTTTCAAAGTTCATTTGGTTTCAGAAGACCCCATGCCTGGTGTTTCATGACACCATCGGGGTTCCAACCCTAGCTTTGGGAACCATTAGATTATAATTACTTTAAAGCAAGAGGGTCAGCAAATACCAGCTAATTGAAATAAATCATCAATATTAAAAAACAGGTATCAGGAGGAAACCCATGTAAACATGAGGAGAACTCCACACAGAACTAGGTTTGAACCTAGGACCTTGTTGTTGTGAAGAAACCACTGATCCACGGTGCAGATAAAGAAGTCACATCAAAAATTAGTTTCCTGTGACAAATCATCCATCACACATTCAGCAAACTGTTTCATTTATTATTTAGATTGGTGATCTACAACAGCGATTCCCAACCGTGGACCCTTTGGGGTATGCGAGCATATTATAGGGGGTATGTGGAAAAATTTCCCAAGTGTGTAAAAAAATGAAGAAAAATAGGACTGAGATATGTAGGGCCCTATGATTTCAACAATGCAGAAAATGCAAACAGAATCACAGAATTAACACAAAATGGAATGGAATTTAAAATGTGGAATCTCATTGAATTTGCTCATTTGGAGAAATTTAATGTATTTTGGACACTGCTGTTTTCTGCACCTGGTTTATTTATTTAATTACTCATTCACGTTCAAGGCAACGTTTTTATCTTTATGTTTAGTTTGAGTTGAAAAGGATAAAATGCCTGAGAATTAAACATTCTAGGAGGTTAAATAAATAATATTCATTTAATAACCAGTTGTTGTACATTATAGTTTTGGAGAATCATCATTACGTTTGACTGAGGGGGTACTAGTGGTGTGACAAAATGACTCAGGGGTACACAAGTTTAAAAATGCTGGTCATCACTCTGTCCTCACAGGTCTGGTCCTTTATTAATTATTGATAGAACACTCTGCCTCAGCTGTAAGAAGGTTCTTATCTGACTTATTTAAATAAATAACTTGGTTATTTTATCAGGAAAGTGCAGAAGCAACGTTGGGTCTAAAGCTGCACCAGGTCTGGTCAGGAAGCACCTACCAAGATGGCGGCCTTAACGATGGTCCATCAGCAGCTGCTCCAGAGTGGTTGGCCCGTGTTGGAGGCGTGTTAACAGTTTGACCTCCTGACTGGATAAACTCCTCTGTACTTCATCCTGTTCTACAGACAAAAGCCAGGAATCCTGAGGGTCTTGGGGGGACTCTGGTGTCCCTTTGTGCAGTGAGGGGCTATCAGAAGCTGGGCCTCGATGGTTAACATGTAAATGAGTGGTTTAATGGCTGTGAAAGGTCAAAGAGGTGAAGCTGCCGGATGATCCGGGGTGGGAATGATGTGTCTGTGGGTGTTTCTGCTCAGCTCTGCAGCTGGACCAGCTTCTGCTAAAGATTTATTGTTTCATTTAAAGGTTTACAAAGCCTGTCTGCTGGCTATTAGCTGAGCACAAAGAGGGCTCCACAGACAGAGGAGGGGAAGTAAAAACACACATGATGATGGTGATGATGATGAGGGAGGATCTTTGAAGGGAGGCGATCAATTCTGTCCAATATCTTGTTTTGTTTTATTGATATGCTCCCTGAGGAGGGAAACGGCATCACGGCGCTGCAGACGTCTGCTTGCCGGACGATTGATGGCGTTGGCATTTGATCTCGTGGCTCGGAGTGAAGGATGGGCTGCTGGAGTCGTGGGAGCAGCCGTGGCCGGCCTCCACGCTGCTCCTCCCCGCCTCCTCCTGTCCCTCGTTTATCTACAAGCCTATAAATCCTTCTCCGTCTTGTTTCTCACACAAGTGTCTCGTAAAGCCTGCTGACGTGTGGTTTTAAAGGTTTCCTCCGTGCTCCTGCGGTGCTAAAAGCCTTATAAACAATCCATGCTGGTGCCTTCTGCTGTGAAACAATAAAACAGGGAAGTAATGCAACTGGAAACATCCTGAACTGCTTTTTCTTTCTCTGCTCTTTTTATTTGGACATGTTAGGGGCGGAGATAGACTTTTATGCAAGGGGGCAAAGATATTATTTAGGGGCACAAAAAAAAAAAGATAACTACTCTGGATTTAAAAATTCAAGATGGCTGCCAGAGTCAAGTTCAAGTTACTCTATTGCAGCTGTTTAAAGACATACTAAGCTGATGTTTTATGTGATAGTAGCTAAGAATGATCTAAAAAAAAACATGCTGAATGCTAGCTATAATTTCAATTAACAGCTAATGCTAATTTTACAAAGAGCTATGATTCAGCCTTTCTTAGTGAAACAAAATGGAAAAGTCAAAAACAATCTTTACAAAACTCTAAAAGCTATTTAAAATTTCAACCTGACCGTCACTTTAATTCGTGACTTATCGAGATTAAATTTACTGTGGCATAGCCAAGAATGAGTCCCAATTTAAGCTAAGAGCTAATGGTAATTTTACAAAGGGCTATAATTCAGCCATTAAATACATAGCTGAAAAATGAATCTTTAACAAAATTTGGATACAAAATTCAAGATGGCCACCAAAGCTAATTTTATAATAATTATAATTCTGCCGTACTTTAGAAATATTTAGCCTTTTGAAACTTGGTATGGTGGTAGCCAAGAGCAATCCCCATGGAGTGCTAATGCTAATCTGAGAAAGACATATAGTTCAGCCTATTTTAGTCACATAAAGCTAAAAATTGTTATAATAGTTATGATAGTAGTCAGGTTCCCCCAATATAAAGCTCTAAAGCACTAATAGGGAAACTAATTTGCCACCTGATGACTCTGCCATAGTCAGCCTCATCACATGTGAGGACGACTCAGAGTACAGACAGTGGACTCAGGACTTTGTGGACTGGTGCTACATTTTTTAGTGCATTAGTGCTTTAGAATTAGCTTTTGATAAAAAAATTTTTTAGTGTGTTAGTGCTTTAGAATTAGGGGACCTAAATATTTGAGTTAGTGCTTTAGGGTTAGTGCAGCTAATATTTAGATTAGTGCTGCCCACCACTGATAGTAGCCAACAATAATCTTAAATCAAATGTGTCATTGACTATAACTCTATTTTTACACTGAGCTGATGTATTGTTAGCTGAGAGTGATCTTTAATAGACTCTGAAGAATCCAAGATGGCCACCTAAACTAAAATGTAAAATCATCTTAAATCATACATTTTTAGAGATATTACTCGTAAATTTAGTGTGGTGAGCTTAGAGTTATGCCCGTCAAATTCTAAATTCAAATTTAAAAAATCCAAGATGGCCCCCATGAGTTCAGCTACTTTTCCACATTCTGAGCTGAAACTCAGTGACCTGCATTCTTGAAGGAGTGCTGTAGTTTCAGATGAACATTTCTTGTTGTGCTCAGAGCATGTGTTGAGGACGACTCTCAGCTATTAGAGCTCCCTAACAGTTTGAGTTAGAGCTCTTTGTGTGAAATCTTTCCCTGACACGGGAAACGTGAGAACAGGAGTGGAGTTATGAACGAACAGGGAGGAGGTGGGAGCAGAAACTGGGAATGTGGGAATTAATTTGCTCAGTGAACAAACCATGAATCACGCTGGGTCATAAAAGGCAGATGGAGCAGCAGGAGCACTGGCACCAGGTGGAGGAAGTCATTCAGCCAATCAGAGCCGAGCATCCAGCGGTCTGCAGCACCACCGTGTGGGAGGAGACCAGAGCAGTCAATCTGCATGTAAAGCAGGGTTTGTTGTTAGGAGCAGTGATCACTGCTGGATTAATAATCCTGCAGAGAAACTGATGGAACTCATTTCCTGCTCAGAGTGGAAGTATGCAGAGGAGGAAAGAGTCTCCTTATCACAGCCACCTCCTACAACTACATCTACAGACACTTCTTTGGCTCTGTGTTTCTTATAATCCTGGATAATCCCCAGGACGGTGATTGAGGACGTATAGGACAGGGAGAGCTTCTCAGGAATGTTTCTGTACGTTCCTGCAGCCGTGCATCAAAGTGAAAAATGGAGCTGGATCTAAAAAAGGACTGGAGCTCATAAATTAGACTTCAGTGACCCACGCAGAGTCAGAGCAGTGCAGGAATCATCTATCCTCATTGTTAAAGACTGCCTCACAGGCTGGAGGAAAGAGCTTTGAATGGTCACAAAGTTCAGTTCTTTTACAGTTTATCAAGAGAAAAACAGGCTGGATCAGCTGTGATGCTCAGCTGGGCTGTTTACAGAACACATACACAATATTATTATTATTATTATTATTATTATTATTATTAGTAGTAGTAGTAGTAGTAGTAGTAGTAGTAGTAGTAGTAATAATAATATTAGTATTATATGTTTTTTTTTCTTTCATCCAGAGAAACACTCTTATTATGATTTACCAGACTGAAACAAACAACTATAAAAAGATTATTATTATTATTTTTAAGTGATGAAATTAAATTTAGTGACTCTCTTTTAAGTTTCAAAAAGAAGTTAAAAAGTTAATTAATTATGAATTGTGGTTTGTAGTAGTCAATTGTGATGACAGTGGTGGTAATATATATATATATATATATATTTCTTTTTGCATGTACGGACAATAATAATGATATTGTTGATAAAAACTGTATTAATGATTTGTATTTTGTGTATATAAAATGGTGCATATGTAGTTGAAGTATGGGGTGTATTTTGTGTATTTTGTTTTGGGAAATCCATTATGAAGTGTAAGGTGAGGCAAAACAAGCAATTGGCTTCTGCCTCTACCTATTTGATCATATAGGGTTAAAGTTTTGTTTGTTTTTGTGGGGAGTGTTCTTTAATGTGACCAAATAAATTTATTAATTTAATATTATTATTATTATTATTATTATTATTATTATTATTATTATTAGAGTTTCACTTTTAGTTGGTTCTGTCCAGCAGGTGGCAGTAGAATATTTGTCATGACGTCACCAACCGGAAGAAGAAGTAGAAGAAGAAGGAGGAAGAGTTGTACACAGACAAATATGGCAGCGTTTTGATCAATATTACTAAGATTTGACCTTTTTTCTGTTCTTTTGGGGACATGAAGAGATAAATATCATGGTAAGTCTCTTAAAAAGACTCACGTGTTTGTTTTATTTAATGTATTAATGTTTTATTATCGAACTAAACACGAAATAAAGTCATTTTTAGTCTGTTTTCACGTTTTTCAGACAGTCACGTCTCTATTTAACCTGGCTGTGTTAAAATAATGTTAGTTTTTTTCCTGAAGTTCATAGATTTTGAATTTTAGATGTTTTTTGAACTGAAACGAGTTTTTATTGGTCTTAAATATAAACTCAAACACGATAGAAACATATTGTGTTTAATTTAATGTTAAAGTATGTTGTATGTAAGTATGTTTTGTAAATTTCAGGTGAACTAAATTATATCACTCTACCCAAAGTGTCTTTGAGAACACTTTTAATGATTTGTTCTGTTACAGTCTTTGTTTGTTTGTCTTTGCATGAAAACATGCTTTTAAAGTTTGAACTTTAAATGGTTTAGACATAAAAGGTTTGGAAAGTAAAAGGATGAATCAGACATAACTTCACCAAAACAACAGTTTTCAGTTTGATCTGTTGACTTTAGTTTCAGCTGCTTTGTCTCAAAGAGACTTCATTTGTTCCAGTTTCAGTTTGAAAAGTATATAAATGTATTTTAAAGTGATTTTGTTTTATCTAAACTTGTGTTTAGAGACAGATAAAGCTATAAGTTTTCTTTATCTGAAATAAAAAGCATCTCAAATGTCTCTCCGTGTCGTTTCAGTTGCTCCGGAGTCAGCAGGTGAAGATGTTTGGTCTCCGGCAACGCCTGTCTGGAGCTGCGGTCCGTGTTTTTGCTCGACTCGGCCTACACAGGCTGGCCTCGGTCCAGAAGGTGGCCTCACTCCCTCCAAAGAAGATGCAGAACTTCCTGTTCCCCTTCAGTGGGGTGGAGTCTTACCTGGACAGGTGCTGTCCTCAGTGTGTGTGAGACGTCTCCTCCTCTCAGCAGGAGCTTTTGACTCAAACGCTCGTGTTTTCAGGTCGGTGGACCGGACCCCCTTTAAGCTGTTCCACCCCAGCCTGGAGGACTTGGTGAAAGCGGAGAAGCTGTTCTGCTCGTCTCCGACTCATAAGATCGATTATTACATCTCTGCAGAGAGGATGGACCACGCCCCGGTTCTCAAACCTCCAGAGGTCAGAACCTGGCTTTACTAACAAATCCTGATGGTTCTGCTGAATTTATCTCAAACCTAATTTGTTTCAGAAAGGATGAAGCTGTGAGAGAGAGAAATATTTTTAAAGCAGCATCCAGTCATGTAATTAGAAACATCACGATGGACAATAAACATTCAGGAAGTTAAAGTGCCTGTGACATCACATTTTTTATCATTAATTTGAATTCATTTTTGGAAAGACAACACTGATAACTTATTGCAAAACAAATTACACACCACTGAGATGAACAGTTGTTAAGTTATTTGCATGTAAGCAACAGGGAGTGATGTCAAAGGGGAATGTCTGCATGTGAGCAGAGAATTGATAAAATGTCTGAAACAGACTGTAGAAAATAATCTGATATTTCTTTAGATCATTTTCAGTCTCTATCAGAGAGAGGAAGAAGAGTCAGAGTTCAAACAATGTTTCAATAAATAAAGATCAGAAAGAGAAAGTTTTCATTCTTAAAGAGTTCCCCTTTGATGTCACCTTCTGTTTCATTTTGGCTGAGTTAAATCCAAAAGAAGATATGCTGGTTATGTGACAAAATGAGTAAAATCATGTGTTTTATGCCAATTTTCCTAAATATAATAATGATTTCTACAATGTTTGTGAATGTTTCTGCAGCTGATTCACCTGCTTCTGTCTCCAGGTGTGTTTCATCGGCAGAAGCAACGTGGGCAAGTCGTCCCTCATCAAAGCTCTGTTCTCTCTCACACCCGAGGTGGAGGTCCGAGTGTCCAAAACCCCTGTGAGTTCTCCTGATCAATGCGCCGATGTTCTCTAAACATAGAGCCGGGCTGAACTGGCCCTCCGCTCTGCTGCTCTCAGAGCAGAACTGTTACATTATCAAGACAGATTTATGACTGAAAGAACGCCCACATCTTTTTTCTTTTATCATCTCTGTGGGTAAAAATACATCAAAAACAAGTTTTTTTTTCTTCAACAACTTGGGTATAAAAAAACTACGGTTGTTAAAGCTTCGCTCTGTGACGTGCAGCAGGAGGGAGGGAGGAAGTGATCCCGCCACACGATGTAACTTTTCTACAGCGGGAGGGGGAAATTTAGAGGATTTATTCTCTATATACTTGTTTTAAAATGCGATATAAAATTTTATTTTGATTATATTTTGAACTCTTCCTGCTCAGTTGTCTCTGCACTCACAGCCATGTTGACACAGGTGTGATGATGTAACTCAGGACAGTAGAGGGTACATTTCTACCGTAGACCAACTTCATACTGTTTCTACCGTCTATCACATACACGACACAGCCATATCTAAACGTCTTCACATTTTTAATGAAGATATGCTGTTTTTGATCCGTTCTTTTCTTCAGGGTCACACCAAGAAGATGAACTTCTTCAAGGTGGGGAAAGCCTTCACCGTGGTGGACATGCCGGGCTACGGACACCGAGCTCCTAAAGACTTTGTGGACATGGTGGAGCCGTACCTTTACACCAGAAAAAAGTAAAGAGAAGGATGTTTGTTTGTTTGTTTTGTGCTGCTGCTTCACTAACCTTAACAGCATCAAATATAAGTTTATTTCTTAGTTAAGACTTTCTGTTTTTATTTAATTTACATTTAAAACATTTCTATGGGATGAATCTTGTGCCAGCAAGTCAGTCAGCAGCAGCATCTGATCAATATGTGATCCATGATGTGATGTAAATAAGGTAATGTGCAATGGGCAGTAGTCGAAGGCGGGGACCTTGGTGGTCCGATCCTTGGCTACAGAAGCTGGCTCTAGGGACGTGGAACGTCACCTCTCTGGTGGGGAAGGAGTCTGAGCTGATATGTGAGGTTGAGAGGTTTCGACTAGATATAGTTGGACTCAGTTATGCTCGAGTTATTGCTGCTACCTCAACGGTGGGTTGGGTTGACTGAACTTTGAGTAGCCAGGAGGGGTCAAAGGACCATGGAGAACCGTCTATGGCTCCACTCTTGGCCAGAGTGTCTGCAAGGTCGTTGTAGAGCTTTTCCTCACCTGGGACACGTGAATGTCCTGGAACTCTTCTCCAGTAAATCTGTAGGTCATGTGAGGTCACCAAGTGATCACATGCCAT
>JARVGW010000136.1:3341277-3352280 GCA_031762495.1 Anablepsoides rubrolineatus
CGCAAGTCATATCGTCATCGCATTATTAAGCACTGTTATCGCACATCGCAGGTTTTCCTAATATCGTGCAGCCCTAACCTGAAAGTTAAAGCTGTCAGATCTTCAGGGTGAATCTGAGTTTGTTTCTGTGGATTCAGAGGCCCAGCAACAGGAAGGGACACAGCGCTGTGGTCATCGGAGCGGCCATGTTCATTTATGGAGGATTTGTAGACATTAAAGGACCCTCACAGGAGCTCTGGGGTCTGGACTTTGGTGAGCTACAGGTTCTAGTTTTATCAAAACAAAAAATAAAACTTAGCAAAGTTTGCATTTCTTCTCCTTATAAATCTAAATATGTGACCCATCACATGGAAATGAGGATTAAGTTCGAAAAGGGGAATGTGGGGAAATAGGCAGATATAGGGTTTTGTGCAATAATTGCCTTTTTGTCAAAATATAATGACTTAATATCTTATCAATGTATCATTTGAATGAACTGTCTGAAATATAATCCTAAATTTTTGAATCATTTTTTTGAGCAGTAGCAACAAAAAAAACAGATTTTGAGGAAAAACACTTTAAAATTTTGATTTTTTTCCTGAGAGCTAGCAATGTTTTTGTTTCTTTCCAACTGGGAAATCTTAATATACAAATACTATTTATATTTACATCAAAAATGACTTGTTTATTTATATAAAATGAGGATTCAGACCAAACAGTAATGTATTATTGTAACCAACAAGACAAATGAAGTCATATCTCTGGATAAGTTTATATCAGAATGATCCAGGTATCAAAATGTAGCTTTTAAAGCAGGAATCTGAAAATATAATTAGGTCATTTTGACCAAATTTGACTTAATCCTTATTTCGATATGATGGGTGACATATGTTCTGTCCACTCTGAGCTGAGCTGTTCTCACTAAAGTTCATTTAGTGCATCTGATACAAAACCACTGCATCATCATCATCATCATTTAACCCACATACAGCAGTCTGCAGGGTCCACATCAGTCCTGGTCTCTGTGGAACCCCTGACTCTGTGTCTCTGACTGACAGGTACCTTGGTCTGGTCTCTGCTGAGTCCTCCTGACTCGTTGAGTCCTGGACCCAGACACAGTCACTGTGCCGTGGCCCACCAGGGCTCCATGTTCCTGTTCGGGGGGCTGAAAGGTCTGCGGGAGCAGAGAGACTTGTGGGAGTGGAACTCCAGCAGTCACATGTGGACCTGCCTCAAAACCAAGTGAGTAAAAACTTCCTGTTGGTTCAACATGTGAAGACCTGGTAAAGAGACTCAGAGACCTGTTGGACACAAACTGATCAGATCTAAATAAAGGGTTTTATAGTTTCAACCAAACTCAGAAACCTTAAACAGGGTTCATGCTTAAAAAGTCTAAAAAAAAGTCTAAAATTTGAAAATCTAAATTTTAGGCCTAAAAAAGTCAGATTTTTATCCAAGTTTTTAAATTTAATTTTGTCAGGTCTTAATTTTTTTTACTTTTGATCATTCCTGAGAAGCGTTTGCTGCATAAATAAACAGAGTAAAGAGCTGTAATCAGAGGTTGATGAGATCTAAGGTTCTACCAGTCTTTGTACACATTATCCTGTGATAACTGCAGGCAAAAAATGACACAGTTTACTTTCATGTTTTCAACCTCTTTGTTGTTAAAACCCCCCGTATACGGTGGCTTGATCACCTGCCCAAAAAACAAAGAAGTTCAGTCATGTCCACTAGAGCCAGGCCGAATGACCCAAAATTTAAATCACGTATTTTCTTTATTTTCTTCTTCTTGTTTTTTTTTTAATCACTTCAGTAGAAAAAAAGAAGTAAATATTAGTTTCTTAATTTCTTCATCATCAGTGATTTTTTAAAGGAAAGAAGAAAAAAAAAAAAAAAGGACTTTAATCTCGTAATAAGAATAAAAAAATCTCGTTGTGTGGCCCTAATACTCAGTCGTATCCACAGCAGTCAATATGAGGGTCTCATAGTTATGACCGTTTCATTAAAATAATATAGCGTTCTTGTAATAAAATTATATGTTCTTTAATAGTTAAATTGATCGCAATAAAAGGTTTGTATGTTCAAATTTCTGGGATTATTTGAATGTTTCTGTTAATGTTGGTTTGGTCTTAAAAGGTCTTTAAAAAGTCTTAAATTAAAGTTTTTCTTTTTAATCTGCTCTGTGTGTCTCAGTGTGGGCTCTACCTGTGACCCTGCTGTGGTTGTTGTGTTCAGGTGCGGACCCCCCAGGCTGATGGGACACTCAGCGGTGGTCTACAGGGACAGCATGCTTCTGTTTGGAGGAGGGGAGACTCAGAACTTCCCAAAGAACCTCCTGTGGAGGTACGGCTTCACCACACACACCTGGACCCAGGTGGCCTCCCTGACCTGCTCCAGCCCCCCCGATAAGATCCACCACTGCTGCACGGGTCTGGGTCCCAGCTACACTCCCAGCCGCTGCCGGTCCAGCTCAGAACCCACCCAGCAGGACCAGAAACCCAGACCCTTCAAGAACAGGTGCTCCCCTGCAGTGTTCAGGGGGTCTCAGTGTGACATCGAGCTGAAGACATTCAGTCAGAACGGACTCACTTCTGCAGGACTGTACCAGACCGGTGGGACGGGGACAGGTCCACAGATCAGCAGGACACATCAGCAGTGGAGCTGTACTGAAGAGGACCAGGAGGAGGAGGAGGTGAAGGATGAAGATATCAACAAACATCTGCCTGATATGCTGCTGGTGCTGGGGGGCCGACCTTACAGCAGGAACAGTCCTATCTCTGTGTGGCAGGTGACCCTGACGGACCCCTGACAGACCCCTGACAGGGTTACACACACACACCTGGTGCTAGTTTATGTTTCAAACTCACTGACATGCTTTAAATTAAACAACTTTTATAAATAAAGTTTTATTTCTGTCAGTTTGTCTTTTTTTACAGTTGATAAATAAATAACGTATCAAATAAAACAGCTGGTTGTTATCTTCAGGTTTCATCATGTTCATTATGTTCATCACCTGATATTAAATCTGTAAAATATTTTATAACAAGATAAATAAAAAGATCAAATCAAATCAAAAACAGCTGGTTGTTATCTTCAGGTTTCATCATGAAAATCACCTGGTATTAAATCTCTTGAAGTATTTTATAACAAGATAAATAAAAAGGTTCTGTGACGTCTCAGATGTTCTGTAGAGTTAATGTCTGAATTTCAGTTCAACCTATTGTTAAGATTAAAACTTCAAAAGCTCCTCATCATCATGACTCCACCTCCGTGCTTCACTGAGGCAGCAGCAGAGGGCAGCAGCTCCTCTTCTCCTGACTCCTGTCTGTTCAGCTGCTGAACAGCTGTGGATCCAGCTCTTCTTGCTTCTGAAAAGTTTTTATTCTGTCCATCATTGTATTTCTTTACATTTAGTTTTATGGATAAACTGCTCAGAAATAGTTTGTAACAAGAAAAAGAAGAGCATTTTCAGTGAAAACTCTCTGGGAGCTGAATGACTTAATATTAGCTGAAGAAGCTGAAACTGAATTGGTAAAAGGAACAAAATAACTAAAAAAAAAGCCTCATCAGAAAGTTTTGTTTTATTAAAAACTTATATTGTGTACAAAACAAGTAAGGGGAGTAGATAGATTTGACAATATTACAGTTTTCAGAACAAACTGAAATTAGTAGTTTTATAACAAAAAACATAAGTGAAATAGAAGAAAATATGGCATAGGCTAGGCATCATATTTAATGTTTTCATACATTGTGACAATTTTCTTATTGGAATTTTTTTTATTATATTTAGAAATGTATTCATTTTATTTGTAACAATTATATACACAAGAACAAAAAAAAACCTGCAATCAAAATAAAATGAAAGGCAGAAGAAGAATAAATCTTATATCTGCCCCTTTTTTATCCTCAACATTTGTTTAAAATAAAAGTAAATTACAATATAAATCAAAACAACTGAAAAGACACAAAAAAACTAAAAACAAAGCTAAACTTAAAACACCAACTCATTAATTATTAACTAGAAATTGAGGCATAGAGGCATATTTAAGTGATTTTAAATATTTAACAAAACAAACAGTGAACAATGGAGGGGTATTTTGCCATTTACATGAATGAATGAAGTATTTACATAAAATGATTACAAGATTAATGATATCAGAAACACCAAATTGTCCATAAAAAACATCTTTAGGTGTAAAAGGAGGTATATTAGAGATTTTAAATGAGACCCAACTATGAATATCAGAGCAGAAAACACTAATATGTTGACAGCTGTAGAACAGATGAACTGTTGTTTCTATTTCAGAGGAATAAAAAGCACATGGATCAGCCTCAAACGTAACTATTTTATGTAGAAAATCTCCCACAGGGTATATGCCAGATATCATTTTAAAGTGGGGTTATTTTCCATTTGGTGCAATTGGATATAAGAAGGAAAATGACTTCTTTCTAACATCATTATCTAAATCTTGTCTATACTGTTAATATTAAAATTACAAAATATGTTCAGCCTATAGATAGGTGCTAACAGGTGAGATGAAATAGGTCAAAGTTTTAAAAGGCTGAATATAAACTGAATCGAGCAAAAACACTGAAAACTAAGTAGCAAAAAGATAAAGAGAACATAAAAGCTAAACAGTGGCAAAATACTGTCTAAAAGCTAAATTTAGCTAAATGCTAGATTAAAGTAGCAATAGTATCTTAAAGTTAAGCAAAATATAAAAGTTAGAAGCTAGTAGGGAACAGGAGTAGAATAATATATCTAATATTCCTAAGTGCAATAACTACTTTATTATTAGTTTGTATAAATTCATTGCTGTTTTCTCACACTATATGTTCAATTTCATTGTATAAGCTTGTGCAATTACAATAATTGATTGATTGATAGATTGATTGATTGATTTAACTTTATTCAGTTCATAAAAACAAAACAAAATTCTATGTACAATAAAAAATACAAATAAAATGAAATAAAAGGTAGCAGAGAGAAGAAAAAAATCTTATAATATCTGCCTCTTTTTTCTCAAGTATAAATTCAAACTATAATAATCTTCAGTTAACAAAACAAATAATTACAAATAATAATTAAATAAAGGACTATTTTTAAGAAGGAATTGAAGATATCTCAGTTTGTTTCAATGGAGAAAATATTTGTCAATAAATTGTAATAAAAATATCTAAGTTAAAAGCCAAAGGTCACAGCAGCCATCAGCTGAATGAGCTGAACTGTTTGATATAAGATCAGCTAAAATAAAATGTGCAGAAGTTTGATGTAAAAACAGTGATGCTGAGTTAATACAGATATGATGACTCGCCGGTAGATGGCGCTGTTTGTTCTCTAATTAGAGAATGAGAGGTTATCTGCTAAGAGGAGGGTCGCGGGTTCGATCCCCGGCTCCTGCAGCGATCCTTACAGTTCTCACTCATATATTTATAATTATTTTAACTCGTATTTAAATGAAAACATTAAAGTCTGTGTGTGGAAACATGAGAGGAAACATAAAGTTACAGAAACATCTTAAAGCTGCAGAACCAGAAACATAACTTAACATAACTTTAACTCTGACTTTATGACCATATTTTTGTTTTGTCTGATTATTTGTTTAAAAACATTTAAATGAGTAATGATGAGTTTGAGTTGTAACGTGACGTTATGGGTCGGGATGAACTGGATCTTTAAACCGGAGAGAACCAGACACGTGCGTTTCCTGTCGGATTGTTGCAAAGTAAAACCAGAGAAGTTGTTGGTTCTCAGCAGAACCAGAACCACCACCAGCAGCAGCAGCAGCAGCTACAGCAGTCTGTGGGGCAGACAGGATCGAACCTCCTCTCTTGGTTCTGAACACGGAGCAGATAATCCAGTGGGTGGAGAGCCCCACGTGGTTCGGCGGCTGTATAAAAACTTTGGGTGCGAGGAGCCCCTGTTGCGGTGATTCCAAAGACGGACAGGGGGTCTCAGTGAGCATCTCGCAGTGCGCACGAGAGGAGCTGACCATCCACCGCTGCGCGCGCCGGGCACTGGACTGAGCGAGGCGCGTGTGCGTGCTTTGTTTTTGTTTTTCTGTTTGTCTGTTTGTTTGTTTTGTTTTGTTTTGGGCTTGTTGTTTTTTTGTGGACCTTTCCGTTTGGATGGAAATGCGCTTTTCTGGTGGATTTTACGAGCGGAGCGCGCGCTGACAGGTTCTGTTGGGTCAGAGCAGAACTAAGACCCCGGAGTGGAGTTTCTGATCGAGTCTCTGTTGGACCAGGACCGGCGGGCGCGCGTGCTTTAAACCCTTTTAACTTGTTATTTGAAGCTCTGAAGACATGAGCTCGTTCACTTTGACGTGTTTGGTCGCGTGCGTCCTGGCCGCGCTCCGTAGCCCGGTGAGCGTGGCGGAGGCGCACGGCTCGCCCCCGGAGTCGTGCGCCTCGTGCGGCCTGAGGACGCCGGACCAGGCGGAGCGCGTGCACATCGACTTCGTGGAGGCGGTGAAGAGGCATATACTGGACCGGCTGCAGATGCGGGACAGGCCCAACATCACGCACCCCATCCCCAAGGCTGCCATGGTGACGGCGCTGCGGAGGCTGCACGCGGGCAAAGTGCGGGAGGACGGGCGCGTGGAGATCCCCAACTTTGACGGACAGGCCGCCTTCAGCAACGAGGTCCAGGCGGAGACCTCCGAGATCATCAGCTTCGCAGAGTCAGGTAATTATGTGTTTGCGTGTGTGTGTGTGTGTGTGTGTGCGTGCCCACAGGTGACCCCTCTGACCGCGCGCAGGTGAGGTGAGGTGAGGCGATGACCTCACATCTGGCCTGCTGGATTATCCTGTCTGGGTTATGGACACAATAGATGAAACAGCCACAACAAGCGTTTAAAGGCAGCCATAAACTAATGAGATCCTCTTATTACATCACAGCTCCTGAAAATCCATGGCTGCACATAAATCCTCCTGTTTTAGGCTGATGAAAAACAAAAAGAAATAAAGAGGGCTCTTTTAATTAACCCCCTCATGTTGTCTGAGGCAGGGGATCACTTTAAAAAATCTAATTAAACTGACAGTAATTGCTGGCAGCACGTTTTTTATCATAACTATTATAAAATATAAAACAATCAATTAGGGAAAATGATTATTTAGTTTGTTTGTTGTTTGTTTTTTTATATTTCTGGAACAGTTTAGTTTGGCTCACCAGCCTCTGGTGATTTTATTTTTGAATGTTTAGGTCAGGGCTATTTAGGGGGCCGAACATCCAGCAATTAAAGTTATTATGTAAATAAAGCAAGTATTACAAAGATCTGTTACCTTTGAAATAATTTATTTTGCTCTATATTTCGTTCTACATTGCAATAAAGCAAATCTGAATCTATAAAAGTAGTGATAATTAAACAAATCAAAAACAACAATAACATGTTATTATTTTGACATGGCGGGCCACCAGTTGAATAGCCTTAGGTTCTGTTGGGCGATGAAAACAGCAGATTTTTCTTTTTCTTTGTTGCTGAAAGTTTCCAGAATCACATGCTGATTGTGTTCAAATAAAAATATATCATCTCAAACAAATAGAAACCTTTGTAGGTCTTTAGAGGGGTGAACATGTTCTGTTAGCAGTTGATCCATCTGACCTGAGCAGAACGGTGGACAGAAACAAACTCAAACCATGTCAAATAAATAGAACTTCCTTTAACCCTTGTGTTGACCCACGACAACGTTTAGAAAAAATACCTTAAACTTTCGTTTTCCAACTTGAAATTTTATGACTTTTCCTAAAGGGACCCCATCTTTGTTTTTGTTTTTCCATGTGGGCTGTACACCACTAGGGTCCAAAGATTGTCTTATATGGGTAATTTCTGAACCATGAATTAGAAAAGCGTTTAATGCAGCTGATGAGGAATGGACCTCTAAACTCATGAGCTGAAGCTGGTCGAAGCATAAAAACATCTCCAATACAATTTAAAAATGATAGCTTCAAATAGAATCTGTTTTTATCTCTCACCACTGTAGTCCCACCTCCTAAAAGGATGAATGTTTGAGTTTAACCCTAATTTGGATGGGTTGATTATTTCCTGACAGATATTTTGTTAACCTGTTAATAAGCACCCGAATGCCTGCATTTCGTTTTAGGTTGTTTTTTTTTTTAAAAAAAAACCGTCATGACTGCTGAAGTTAAAAATTCAGATTTTTAGCTTTAAAAAGAGACCAAGCTTGTGAATTTAATCGATATCATTCAAGAGCAGTACTTCATTTAATTTGTGTGTACTTTTTAAGGTGTTTTATGGTATTTTAGGCCTGCAGGTTAAGGGGCTAACAAAGAGTCTCACAAACAGGTAAAAACAAATGGTCCGACTTTGCCTTTTGGCGTGGTGAATGATAATCATGGCTCTCAAACCCAGAGTTCTCTGTCTATGTGGTCCACATGCAGCTGAAGCTGAACAACTCTGGGAAGAAAAAGAACCTCTGAATCCAATTTCATCACTAAAGCTGGGCTCCAACATATAAAGCCCCCTTTTAAATACGAACAAAGTCCCTCAAATGGCCATTTATCCCTTCCTCTCTGAGTGTGTATCTAACTAATTCTCAGAAATCCAAACTGAACACCCTTTCCTCTCACCCACACACCCCTCTGCGCTGGTGCAAACGCTGGTGCAAACACCTCGAATCATCTGCAGCTCCGGGAAGAGTCAGCCGGAGCTGCGAAAACACAAACTGTTAGTTTAACAAGAGAAAAACCTACAATTAAAGGCACCAGGAATAGACTCAGAAGCACACAAACAGCATCCCGCTGAATGGACCACGATGTTCTGCCCTCCAACAGAGAGCCATCCGAGCGGGCCGGGTGACAGGGGGAACAAAAGCCGGGCAATTATTACGGGAGCACGACGTGTTGCTGCTGAACGCATCGTGTCGGCGTTCGGACAGGAGAAAAACAGCAAAACAAAAGAATTTACTCAGAATAATTCATGAGACATTTGAGTCCCAGTGGGGTTGAGTTTAGGGGGTGTGTGGGTAGAGGGTGATGCTGTTGATGTGTGTGAGGGGGGGTATATTCTGTGTGTGTGTGTGTGTACCAGTATTGCAAAGTTGAAAAGAATGCTTTTGTCATTCTAAAGGTTCGCTGGGCTCCTTCTTCTTCTTCTATTCTTCCCCACACCTTTGAGCCTTTGTGTGGCATTGTACCATGGAGCTGGCTCTGGACCCAGCTCCCCCCAGACCCCCATCTGCCTCCTGGCCAGTTGGCTTTCCCCCCCACACACCCCAGATCCATCGCTGCCAGCCGGGGCAGGGTAAGGTGTGTGCACTCTGCATGTCCTCAGCGCAGCACAGTTCAGCTGCTTATCTCCGGTTGCACAGAGGTAACATCTCTGCCAAACCTGCCCCTGGCAGGCCATGCCAGCCCACCCCCTCGGCCCCTGAAACACCCCCCGAGGGTCTCAGCAGAGGGATTTAGTGTCACGTATCCACGGGAGCGGAGCGGGCAACACAGGCGAGGAAAGAAAGGAGCGGGGTCGACGGAGAGGTCCGGATCATTTCAGCTGTTTGGAGTTGAACCCAGAGTTAGTGCAGAGGTCGTTAACAGTTCGTCCAGAGGATCAGGTTGGAGGGTTTAGGGTTACCAGGCCGGACCGGGCCAGGCTAGACCTCACAGCTTCTGATCCTATAAATCATTCATGTATCCTTAGTAACCCTGTTCAGTTTCATCAGCACCAGGATCAGGATCAACCCTCTAAGTCCAGTTCCTCCAGAGGTCTGAGAGAGTCAGGTCTAAGAGAGTCTGGTCTAAGAGAGTCTGGTCTAAGAGAGTCTGGTCTAAGAGAGTCTGGTCTAAGAGAGTCAGGTCTGAGGTAGTCAGGTGGGACTCAGGGATGTCAGAACTATTAGTGCCCCCATGCCAGTATGGTGCTGTGGTGTTGACAGCAGCATTGACTAATGAGCTCCGGAGCCTTTCCCCCGGCCTCACTTGCTCCTCCGGCCCGTCTCTCCGACTCGGAGGCGCAGGTGGAGACACGCTCTTCATCCACCTGAGCCCACCCAGGTGTCCTAATCACCAGCAGCGTCTCTGCTGGGAGGAGGGGGGTGTCAGGCGAGGCGTGTCCAGGCCAGCTCCAGACTCTTTGAGAATCCATTCCTTTAAAGAAGCTCAGATGAAAACATGTCACGAAGCATGAACATTAAAAAAAAAAAAGAGTCCGGTGACGAAAACTTTTAGAAGATTAGAGACAGGTGTTAAAAAATAACAAACCAATTCAAGATTTGAATACAAGTCTGTGCACATGCACCTGTCTGTTAGCTAAATATTTCAGGGATCACTTCATGAAACTTTCAGGACGTATCGCTGTATGAACGTCTACAACTGATAAAGCTGAGTGAACTCATAAAACACTAAAAATATGGACCTAATGTTTAGTGTGGTAGTAGCTGAGAGTGATCACCAACACGTAGCCTGAAAGCTGACAGGGTGAAGGTAAAACGTGATGTGATTCGAGGAATTCTAGTGATCGTTGTGATGTTTGGGTGAGATGGAACAGCTGATCCTTGACTTCTCGCTGCTCGTCCCGGCCAATGCCCGTTCCTCTCGGCTCAGAGCTGTCGAGGCACGCAGGAAGGTGCAGCGCTGAAAGAGCTGAGGTTAGTTACTTGTAGCCCTGAGGGGCGTTTACAACATTTACAGGATTTACAGTGTTTACAACGTTTACAGGGTTTACAGCGTTTACAACGTTTACAGGGTTTACAGCATTTACAGCATTTACAGGGTTTACAGTGTTTACAACGTTTACAGTGTTTACAACATTTACAGGGTTTACAGTGTTTACAACGTTTACAGTGTTTACAGCATTTACAGGGTTTACAACATTTACAGGGTTTACAGTGTTTACAACGTTTACAGGGTTTACAGCGTTTACAACGTTTACAGAGTTTACAGCATTTACAGGGTTTACAGCATTTACAGGGTTTACAGTGTTTACAACATTTACAGTGTTTACAACATTTACAGGGTTTACAGTGTTTACAACGTTTACAGTGTTTACAGCATTTACAGGGTTTAC
>JARVGW010000136.1:3368129-3387536 GCA_031762495.1 Anablepsoides rubrolineatus
GGTATGCAGAGAACATGCAGGGAGGAGGAAGAAAAGGAGGGCAGGGTATGCAGAGAACATGCAGGGAGGAGGAAGAAAAGGCGAGCAGGGTATGCAGAGAACATGCAGGGAGGAGGAAGAAAAGGAGGGCAGGGTATGCAGAGAACATGCAGGGAGGAGGAAGAAAAGGTGGGCAGGGTATGCAAAAAACATGCAGGGAGGAGGAAGAAAAGGCGAGCAGTGTATGCAGAAAACATGCAGGGAGGAGGAAGAAAAGGAGGGCAGGGTATGCAGAAAACATGCAGGGAGGAGGAAGAAAAGGCGAGCAGGGTATGCAGGCCTGAGTCACAGAGCAGAGGGAAGTGGGCAGAAATGAAACTTCACTGCTTTGTGTGTCAGAAACAAGCCTTCCCACCATCTTTGGTCCTAACTGGACTGGGTTTTTTTTGTTTCTGGTTCAGTTCAGATGAGTTTTACCTGCTTGTTGCTTTTATGATCCTCTGCTGTCTGGCTTCATGGGAAAGGCTTTTTCCTCTGCAGCGAACACAACAATGGAGCTGTTCACGCGCTTCCTGCAATAAAAAATACACACACGATCTGTCTGGGTGCTGGAAATAGAAATGCAAATATATATTTTAGACCTCATCATAGAAACACTCACTGTTTGTTCAAATGTTTGAGGAAATTATCACTTTATATATCCAGCTCTGAACTAAAGAGGTGTTTTTAAAGTAAACAAATGGACATGTTAAGGATTATTATGTAATATTTATAACAGGTGTAACATATGAGCTCTAACGTGATTGGTCAGTGTGTTCAGGTGAGGTGGTGGTAGCTGAGAGTCATTCAGAGACAAACTTTAGGTGTTAAAACTTAAAAGATGAAAACTCTGACCTGACAGGTGATACATTCTCCTTCAAGGCAGTCCTGTATAAAGTATCTCAACATGATACTTGAGTAAAAATACAAGTATCTCATCATAAAAATACTTTGAGACAAGTTAAAGTCTCCTCTATGAATATTACTAGAGTAAAAGACTTAAAGTATCTAATTTTTTTGTATTTAAATACTGAAAGTAAAAGTATTGAGTAAAAATGAATGGTTAGAGTTTCAAAAATTGCATGTATTGTGAGGTGACCTCTCTACTTATCTGGATAGTATTTTTTTAACAATAACAAGCTGGAATGAAACAGGAGTAACAACTTTCTACTTCTTAACTTTTTTGAATAAGTAAGGAATAGAAAGGGCAGATAAGCTAAAAAATAATTACTTAAGTAAATACAGATAACCATAAGTAAGAAAGTACTTGTACTTAGTTACTTTACTACTCTGCTTGAAGACATGGTAAGCATAAATCTTGACTTTCTGTTGGATCTTACAGAAGGAGGATGTTGCCGTTTCAGGCAGAACATTTAGTTCTTCTACATCTCATCAGGCCCTTTTTAATGTTTTTATTCCACTTATCAGATGATTTTTTTTAACTTATAGAGTCTGCTGAGCTTTCAGCAGGAAAGAAAAGTTTTCTACTTAACAGGGTCTAACGTAAACCATGCAGGTGAAGAACGCCGGTCCTGAAGAGCTCCTTAAAACTATCCAAAACAGACACGTTTGCATTTGACTGAGAGGCTGAGCTGGAAACTATGTAAACAGCAGCTCTATAGGTAACGCTGAAAGATCTCAAGTTTAAACAGCTTCTCTGACAGCGAGAAGCAAAACAGGCACTCGGCGCCAGCTGCCAAGGAGATAAAACCCGACAGTTAGGAGAGAGTCGGGAACAAAAAACAACCAACCCCTGGTTTCTCTGGGTGACGAACATGTTTACTCCTCTCGCCTCTCGTCACAGACACATTCTTGTCGCCCTTCAGGCACGGCACATTAAAGGCTCTAAGCTCCTCACACTGACAGTGACGGAGCTGCCGCACAGATCCCGGCGCTGCAGAGTGTGGGGTCTCCGCTGGGTGTTGGCACACGGAGATCACTCAGATCTAAATTAATTTGGCAGCGCCCGGGATCAGAATCAGGGTGGGTGAGTGTGCCACACACAGACTGATTAACTCCAATGGCTCAGATGATGCAGGAGCAGAGATACTATCTGAAGTTACCCACCCTCTAAAGTCTTTTTATCTCAGATTACAGCCATGAATAGAATCCCTGCACCTTTGTGGAGCACGGGGAGAACACAAACAAAGCATCTGTTGTACTTGGCAGTCATTGTGTGCCATTTCATGTCTCATCAGAACTTCTGCTCCCGACCCGTTAACGTTCCCTGCAGCCCTGCCAGAAAGCCACACAGATAATTATTAAAACAGAAAATGATTATTACTCCTGAAGACCCACAGCTCGGGCGAAGCACTTGAACAAACAAACAGGATCTGGGATGACTCGCAGCATTTGTGTGAAAACTGATTGAATGGCAGTGTTTGAACAAGAGCAGGCACAGCTTTAAACAACATGCAAACAAAGCCAAGCCTTCATGTGAAGTTATTACCTCAGTGTTTTTACCTCCCACACTCACTGTAACATGAAGTCAGGGATCGCTGCCTAAAACAGGTTACCTCCTCCAGGTGTGTGTGCGTGTGTGTGTGTGTGTGTGTGTGTGTGGTTTCCTGCAGCACACAGCTTGTTGTTGCTGTGCACTGATGTAACACTCTGACAGATTCCTGATGCCTGAGCTCATGTCCGTCTGACTGAGGAACGCCTCTTATCGGCGCCACATACACATCAGCTGAGGTCAGGATGGACTGGTCCAGTCTGATTAGATTGGGTCCACAGAATCAGGTGGTCCACAGAGTCAGGTGGTCCACAAAGTCAGGGTTCTATTTTCATAATAATATCTTTGCTTGGCCCTTATCTCAAGCACTTTCTGTGAGATTGGAGCTCTCATGACGGATGATGTCATTTATGACGACCCAATAGTTTCCACAACCTACAGACCCCACAGACTTCAAAGAACCTACAGACCCCACAGATCTCCCAGACTCTACAAACCCTAAAGACACTACAAATCCTACAGACCCTTCAGAACCTACAGACCATACAGACCTTACAGACTCTGCAGACCCTACAGACTCTTTAGAACCTAATGACTATACAGACCCTAGATACACTACAGAACCTAGAGACACTACAGACCCTAAAGAAACTACAGATCATAAAGTTACTACAGACCCCACAGACCCAACATACATTACAGACACTACAAACCCTAAAGACACTACAAATCCTACAGACCCTAAAGACACTACAGACCCTACAGACTCTGCAGACCCTACAGACACTACAGACCCTAAAGACACTACAGACCCTACAGACCCTAAATACATTACAGACCCTACAGACACTACAGACCCTACAGACACTAGAGACCCTACAGAACCTGAAGACACTACAGACCCTACAGAATCTACACAACCTAGAAAACCATGTTGGGTTTGGTGGAATCCTGCAGCTCAGATGGGTTTTTGAAAACCCAGATCCAATCCTGCTGATGGTTTTAGTCCTACTGTGGAAAGGGCTTCTTTGTTTGAGTTCAAAGGGTCAATGAAGGGTGACTGAGCGTGTATTTATAGATACATGGAGCGGTAAGAACGCTAGTATTGAAACAAATCCAGTATCAAATTCTCAGACCACCAAGCCATGAAGTTCTGGACAGGTCCTACATCATGAATCCACTCCCCAGCACTCCACCTTCAATCAATAAACCAACACAAAGTTAATATGGAAGTAAGTGCATGCTCAAAACCAGGGTGGACTTTTCACACTCTATTGCCTGACCCGAGTTCTGCACAGCACTTTGAGTGTACAAACAGGGTTAAAACATATCGCCTAATAATTGCAATAAATTACTACAAACAACAAAGAGCTACTAAAAGTGAAGAGTTTCTCTCTGTTGATGTGAGGAACAGCCATGTTGACAGGATGACATCATGTATGGTCCTGCTGCACCGACTTACCAACTCAAAATTATAACATTAAAGTTTGTTCCAGTGGATATTTTCCACTCAGAAGTCTGAAACTCTGACCTCCGTGCACAACTGGAACACAATTATCTGGTCTGAAGAGAGGAGTTTCTTAAATCTTTCAGTTTGAAATCATACTTTTCTTGAAGGTTTAGTCATTTCATTAAATCAAAGCACTCATATCCAAATCTTTACTTGGCACCTCTTGTTTCCTCCCTTCCGTTTTCATGGTGCGTTTCACCAGAGTGTTTGTTACAGCAGCAGGTAGAATTTGGACTATGAGTCACAGGTCAGAGCCAGATGCTTTGCATGTTTTCCCAACACCTGTGGCTCTACCTGGACCTGCTTCGCTGACAATCCCCTGCAATCACAGGGAAGGGTTGTGTTGGAGTATAACCAAGCCGATGTAAAGCCGAGAAGATTAAACAGAAAATCCCCAACAGAGGTATCATCAGCATACAGTTAACACCCTCCTTATTGCACATCACACAAGGGACCAGACTGAATCAAAAGTTGAATGTTTCCTTTGATTATTCCTATTCTTTTGTATAAATCCATGTCTCTAAGGCAACAATACGAGGGATTGAGACTTTGTCTAGGACCTGAGTCTGAACAATGGTTGTGTAAGATCCTTGAAAACTCTAAAGGCTGGTTTAAGTCTTCATGTACCACAATGTGTACGCAGCAAAAGAACAAACAAAAAAACTCATATTTCTGCAGAACCTCTGCCAAAGGCACTAAGTAATGTATACAGTAATATACCACTGATGCACAACGCATTTAGCATTAGCAGTTCAGGTCAGCTCTGCTTTTCAGCCTCCTTTCTTTATTTTAACAGGGTTCATGCAGGTTTCAATAAGAAATTTATGACCTTTTAAAGACCTTTCAAGACCATCAGGAATGACATTTAAGCCCAAACCGACGCATTAAAAGAAACATTCAAATGGTCCCAGACATTTTAACATGGAAATCTTTTATTGATATCAATTTAAGAATAATTAATTTTAATAAAGAGACACTATTATTTTTTATGAAACAGTCATAACTATGAGACCTTCATATTGACTTCTGTGGACCACTTCCAACAGAGTGTAAAAATCACTGACATGAAGGCCAGTCTCATTGAAAACACACTTTCCCATGTTTAAACAACAAGCAGTGGACATGACTGAACTTCTTTGTTTTATGGGTGGGTGAACAAGCTGCTGTATGTGGGGGGTTTTAACAGCAAATAGGTCAAAAACATGGAAGTAAACGGTGCCTGCAGTTATAACGGGATTTGTAGTTTAACGCGTACAAAGACCGGTAGCAAACTTAGCACTTCAAAATTAAAATAATTAAGACTTGACAAAATAAATTTTAGGACCTTGGAGGAAAATCTGGGCATTTTGAAGACTTTTTTAGGCCTAAAATTCCATCCATCAATTATCTTTACCCAATTCTTCCTTCGAGACAATTTAGAGTTATCAATTAACCTAACAGTCATGTTTTGTTCTGTGGGAGGAAGCCTGAGTACCCACAGAGAACCCATGCTATGTTACATTGCATTGTTACAATGTTAGTAATCATTACACAATCTCTACCCAGAAGGCTAGGATTTGAACAAGCAACCTTCTTGCTGAGAGGCATCAGCTCAACCAACTGAGCCACCCTGCCACCCAGACCTAAATCAAAATATTTTGTTGGATTTTTACATTTTTGACTTTTGTAGTCTTTTTAAGGCCCTGCACAAACCCAGTTTTAATGTTTAAGCATTAAATTGTGAAATAAGAGGATGAAACTGATTTTTTTAAACAATTAAAGGAAAAATATATAATTGTGCATTTGTCTGTCTGAAAACAAAACAAAGAAAATTAATAAAAATAACTCAAAAACAATGTGTTTGTTGTGAAAGAAAAGCATCCTAAAGGCGACACAACACAGAGCGTTAGCATGAGTTACATCATTGTTTAACACGGCCACAGATCACGTTACGAATTCTAGAAGATCCAACATGTGGAGAAAAGATGCTGTGGTGTTATTTTACTGCCACATATCTCAACATGTTGTAAAAACACAAGAAGAACAACCATGAGTAACCTGACTCACGCTTTATTTGTTTAAATTTACTGAAGATCAAGTTGGACAAGTTTTCACATCACATCCAACAGTAAATTCAAACCTAGAAGCAAAGTCAGTAAAAGTTAATTTTAGCTGCTTCTAAAGTTCAGGCAACGATAAAAATCCTCAGGGTCAAGTTGTCACAACGACAGCTTCAACTCTAATTGAGGAATTTCCTACATTTTGACTGTTTTAGCTATTTTACAAATTGTCACAATTTTCTTATTTTTTCCTTCTAATTAGACTGTTTGCAGTCTTTCACCATCTGGGTGCTAATTTCAAATTCTGTCTGCTTGTTTTTAAGCTAATTTTTGATGTTTTTTCTGCATTTTCAGCCATCTTTCTGTTAAGTTAAACTGTTTTATGCTTCTTTCAGCTTTTCAAATTGAACTCACATTAACTGTTTTGCTATTGAACATTTTCATCTTTCAGCAATAAGCTTTCACATTAGCAGGAAATGTAATTTTCTAATCATATTTGACCTTAATTAGCATCACAGGTGCTTTCAGTTTGTGTTTGTTTGGTAAATTAAAAGAAAATGAATTCATCAGTTTTTGTGTTTATCAGTAGATTTCTTTAGGTGCACGTCATGCAAAATTCTAAATGTGAAATGAATTAATTTGATTTTATTTTGACGGGATTGTCATTGGGAGGAAGTCCGGACCCTTGGCTCGGTTCTGTCCCAACATTCAGGAGGAAGTGTTTGCTGCAGGGGTGGGCTGCCTTCCTGTATTTTTAACATGTTTCACTGCTCCGACACACCTGATTTGAATGAATGGGTGATTATCAGGCTTGTGTGGACTTTGAAGAGTAAAAATAACAATAAAATCAAATAAAACAATAAAAATCCTCAGGGGTAAGTTGTCACAACGACAGCTCATCTTTCCACTTAAAACCTTTTTACCATTGCAATAAAAAGATGAAGAAAGCACTTCCAGTCAGAGGGGAGCTGAGGGCGAGTCACGTCTGAAATCTTAAATGATTCGTGTTTTAAATCACGGTTCTGTAACCTGTGCAGCCATCAGTGAGTCAAGACCAGAGGAAGTTTAGAATCAACTGGATATAAAAGTGATTTAACTGATAAACGAACGTCTGGACCCGGAGAGTGACAGAGCTGCAGAGCCCAACCAGCTGTAATCCCAAGTCTAGACCATGTTAGACCTGTGTGTGGCTATGCACTGAGTCAGCATCCAGACGAGGGACTCCACCTCACAAGTGGAATTATTTGTTCACAGAGCGGCTCACACACACACTCACACACTCACACACACACACAGAGGATAAAAATGTGGAAACTACTCGAGCTAAAAGAAACTAAAAACAGGGAAACTCCATGCTGACAAATCAGAGCGTCATAATAAAAGTCTGGCTTTAGGCTGGTCTGGATTCTGATGAAGAAGCTGCTCAGGAACACGACCATATAAGGACTGTGTGCTGACTATAAATGCAAACATCTGTGCTTAATACACCTGGATGATGTAATTAGTAACGTAATAAAAAAAAGGATGATTTCACACAGACTTTCTGAGATTATTTTTCCATGAGTACAAAAACAACAAACATTATGTTTACCAGCTGTAACCATGACGACATGTTATTGTTACAGTCCTACAGTCAGGGTTGGTTTCCTTTGTTTCCTGCTCAAACTACCAGCTTTTCTGCTTCATTTAGAGGCTGAACCTCCAAAAAAAGCATGATTTACTCCGCTGGCTTCAAGTGGTGGAGTTTTCATTTGTCATAAAGAGTTTCAACTGAGATTAAAAGCTGGAAGTGAACAGAGCAAAGCAACAAATAAATCTGTAAACAGTAAAAGGCAAAAATAAACAGCAGTTCTTGCAAATAAATTGTGTGAAAGCTTCACAAGCTTCACACAGTGACAACAGTTTATCCTCTGTATGGCTTTTAGCACATATTTCATTTTAACAATTCATAAATCAGAACGTTCAGCTCCTTCAGGACATTCAGGCTATTACTTCTGGTATTTCAGCTATTTATACTCTTTTAGCTATTTCACTTTTTCCGCCACATTTTTCCCATTGAAAATGAATGGAGCTGTTTTAAACATCCTTAAAATCCTTTAAATGTTTCTAAATCTTTACAGCACCTTGGACATTTTGTTCTGCTTCTACTCCTTTTAACTTCCTTGTGCTCATTTTAGCTACTTATTTGTTAATTTTAGCTTTTTCTTCTATAATTCTGATCATTTCTGCTATTTTTTACTCTTTTGCATGTTTTTCTGCTAATTTGAGCTATTTATTTTACAGTTGCTTTCTCCTAAACTCAGCTATTTGCTGCAATTTTAGCTAATGTTCAGCTTTTGCTAGCTATTTTTAGCTATTGTTTAGCTTTTTTAGCTAAACTCACATTTTAATGGCTATTTCAGCTTCTCTTTGCTTATTTCAGCAAACCTGTGCTCCTTATTCTTCTTTATGCTAATTTAGGAATTTCCAGCTACATTTTAGCGGTTTTAACTTTTCTACAACAAATTGTCACAATTTTGTTCTTTTTTTATTTTTTCCTTCTAATTAGACTGTTTGCAGTCTTTAACCATCTGGGTGCTAATTTCAACTTCTGTCTGATACCTTTAGCTTGTTTTTAAGCTAATTTTAGTTTGTTTTTTTCTGCCTTTTCAGTCATCTTTCTGCTAAGTTAAACTGTTTTATGCTTCTTTCAACTTTTCAAAATGAACTCACATTAACTGTTTTGCTATTAAACATTTCAGCAGCTTTCAGCAATAAGCTTTCACATTAGCAGGAAATGCAATTCTAATCATGTTTGACCTTAATTAGCATCACAGGTGTTTGTTTGGTAACTTAAAATAAAATGAAATCATCCATTTTTGGGTTTATCAGTAGATTTCTTTAGGTCAGGGATCATCAATTCCAGTCCTCGAGGTCCGCAGCCCTGCATGTTTTCCCTTTTTCCCATCTCTAACACACCTGATTCAGTCAGTGAATTACCTCTTCCAAGTTCTGCAGAACCCTGCTAATCACCCATTTATTCAAATCAGGTGTGTTGGAGCAGAGAAACAAGTAAAACATGCAGGGCTGCGGACCTCAAGGACCGTAATTGATTATCCCTGCTTTAGGTACACGTCATGCAAAGTTCTAAATGTGCGTCAGCATTTAGCTCAGAAATTAAGTAATTCGATTTTATTTTGACGGGATTGTCATTGGGAGGAAGTCCGGACCCTTGGCTCAGTTCTGTCCCAACATTCAGGAGGAAGTGTTTGCTGCAGGGGTGGGCTGCCGTCCTGCATGTTTTACATGTTTCTCTGCTCCAACACACCTGATTTGAATGAATGGGTGATTATCAGGTTTGTGTGGAATTTGAAGAGAGAAATGAATCCCTCCATCAGGTGTGCTGAAGCAGAGGAACAAGGTAAACGTGCAGCATAGTGGTCCTCCAGGACCAGGACTGCCCACCCCTGGCCCAGAGGCAGCAGAGCGTGTTGCAGCTCGTTCATGGCTACATTACAGCTTTTCAGAGCTGGAAGGTCTCAGTTCAACCTGATGCTTTATCATTAACAGCTTTACACCAACCTGCAAGGAAACATCCAATAAACCTGCTTCTGCATGGGTTTCATGTTGGCCAACAGTCCTGGTTTGATCTTTGCATCCTGAAACGTGACAGAGGGTGGGATACATGCCACACATCTCTGAGTTTTATCAGGTTAAAAAGAGGCTGAGCAGATCTGGTGTGCAGGAATTAAACTATGTTATTGTTTGGTTTGACAGAAGTTTATGATCTGGGTTAAAACTGTTATTTAACTCAAGCTGAGGATCATAATTACAAATGTGGTGAGGAGAAAAACAATGTTGGCATCCAGAACACAGAGTTTTACTTCTTTCATGGAAGATTCTAGGAAAAAGCTTCAGGGAGTTTATTTTTTTTCCTCAAACAAACCCTGAAAGAAAACTTAATTACACTTTGTGGTTAAATGTCTTCATAGTGTACTTTAGCTTCGTCTCAGAGGAGTTTACTTCATGACTGTTGTTTATTGGATAAAATGACAACATTTACAAACTGTGTGGCAAAAATAAAACCATAAACTAACGAGATGTGACCAACAGGTGTGCTGCAATCAGCTAACTCAGGTCAGGTGTGAGGAGGAGAAACAAGCAGCTCATCTTCCTCTGGTTCCAGATCATCTGAACCACTCCAGAAACAAAACAATCATTTCAACACAAACACAGAAAATATTTAGTTAATTAAAACCTGACATCAGGCTGGTTCTATCTGAGACAAATAAACCTGTTTCTTTTCTTTTCTGCGTCGTTCTTGGCTCAACAAAGAGACCTTCTGCAGCCTCCTGATGACTTTAGAACTGATTATGTAATATAAGCATTCCTTGAAGCGTGACTATGACCAACTGGCCCTGGCTTATAGAAACTTTGCTGGCGTTCCGAGTGTGTGTGTGTGTGTGTGTGTGTGTGTGTGTGTGTGTGTGTGTGTGTGTGTGTGTGTGTGGTCATCTGGACATAAAGACCTGAAAAGCACCTCTCGTCCAAACCCTTCCTTCTAATGGCTACACTTGACATGCAGAGGACAATTCTCTGGGCAGCGAGTGAAAAGGTGCTGCCAGCAGAGCGGGGGCGAAGGAGGGATGGGAAAGGAAAAAAAAGCCTGAAAGAGAGCAGGAAAGGGGAGAAACTGAAAGTTTAAATTCAGCTCATAATCCGACAGTATCTGTATGTACAGGAATATGTGTCACGCTCCGTGCGGAGGGGAAAGATGGGAAGTCGACGCTCGCAGGGCGTGTTTGTGCAGAAATGTGTGTTGTCGAGGTGAGTGGGTCCACTAGGCGGGCCTGGGTTCTCTAAAAGCACATCCTCTAGAGCTCTGAGAGGAATACCAAGCTCTGAGAACAATGAGGAGAGGGCCGAGTCACCCACGGACCACCAGCCTTTTACCGCTCGGACCGCTCAGAGGACAGACCTCCAGCACCAAATCCACCTTTCACTTTCACAATCCTGTATATACAATGAGTCAGGAGCAGGTCCTGGAGAGGATTTTACATCAGGAAACAAAGATTTATTTTCATCTACAGCTGCAACTCCACTCACTTTAACCACATAAATCAAATTCGTCTGTATTTGTATTGGTTTTTAAGAGATTAAAGCAACTCAAAGGGCTTTACACTCAAAAAATATTAAATAAAATCAAGATCATGTAAAACTGAGAGGGTAATAAAATAACCAACTCATAAAAAGCAGATTGCATCAAGTTTTCACTTCAACACAAACAAGAAACCTCCATCAGAACCACAACCAGGCATATATACCAGTTTAAACCAGGGGTCTCCAAACTTTTTTTCTTTAAGAGCTACTTTCACAAAATGAAATTGTCCAAGAGCTACTTTTTACAACATTTAATTTTAAACTTTAACTCAAACCATTGGAATAAGCTTGTTTTGCACAAAAAACATAGTCTTCAGTTCACATAAAACCACCACGAAGAACACTGAATTAACATGAATGTGCTTTTTGTCTTTATCCATTCATATTATAGTGTATTTCACACTATGAACTTAGGGGTTTAACTGCAACAGATTTGTGCACAAATAACATTGTAGTCTCCAGCAGAAAGAAAACCCCTGCAGTGACGTATGCTGCAGTGGGAGGGGTTCACCAGGAGCTCAGCACGGTGTGTCTCATGGAGCTATGAAAGATGTGTGAGAAAATGAACGCCAAACAACCAGGTAACCACACGTTGTCTGCAGATCAACCATACTGAGCCAACCAACCAAGGGGGACGGACATCTATGGATTGAGTGGATATAAATGAAAGTTTGTTCAGCCAGTGACAAATTAAATTTAGCTTCTCCTACTTTAAATGAGCTCAGGAGCTGCCAGTTGGAGACCCCTGGTTTAAAGCTTGTTGCCCGATCTGCAAGAACTGAGACACCTGAAAGAAGATGTTGGTTCTGTTTGCAACATTAATACTTTACCAGACACCCAAACACAACGGCTGAGAGGTTCTCATGAAGAGAACATGTTTGTGTTTGCACATCAAACAACTCTACCTCTCAATCATTACATAAATAATAACCAGTGGCAGCTGTACATCGTTTGTCCTGTACTGGACACTGACTTAATGACTGAGTTTGACTCATTTTGCACATCCCCTCAGATCATGAGTCTGTCATGACTTTTTTTACTTGTAATTTCATATTTTTCTGCATGGTATCTACAGTAATGATTATTCTTAGTTTTATTTTGATCTATGTTGATTTTTATTGTTACTATTTTTAATTCTATTATTATTGCTACAGTTGATAATGTCCCATATATATTGTTTCTGTGGATTGATGTATGTATCTGCTGCTGCTGCTATTTCCCCCATGTGGGACAATAAAGGCTGTTTCTATTCTAACATCACTTCAGATCACTGCATCCTGTCAGGTCTGTTACACCATTGTCTGGAAATGACAGATTTTACAGACGTATGGATATTTTTCAGAAACTTTCCTTCAAATTAAATGACGTCTCAGAGCTGACAGGCTGTAAGGAAATAATTTAGCTTCCTCCTCCTCCTCCTCCTCCTCCTCTTCATCATCATCATCCTTCCCTCTCCTCTGCCCAGAGTCTGCTTGTTCACTGTAAACCCGACACACCTCTGTCAGGTTGTGTGGGCGTACGATGGCTTTTTTTTAGTAAAAACTACACATTTCTGAGGGCCAAGATACAGAAGAGGTCGATTATGTTCCTGACTAGTCAAACAATAATGAGTTCTGGATCAGGATATGTCTTCATGTTTTCACAGCTCGTAAGCCACTTCTGACTGAATCAGCTGGATACTTTAAACCTTTAAATCATTGTTTATTGTGGGGTTTTAGGCCTGGATGTTTGGCTCTGTAGCCTCCAGAGTTTCCTGTCTTTAGTTGAGCTCCTGCAGGACCCAGGAGCAGAGTTGTAGGTGGGCTCTCAGGCTGTGTTCTACTGGGAGAGATTTGTTGTACAAACTTTAGAAGCAGCTCATGCAGGAAAATTAGCCGCAGACGTGTCGAGGCATTTGGAAATGCTGTTGGACAAACGGTCTCCACCAATCACAGCCCAGAGATGCTGAAGGATCCCACACAGACCAGGAAACCTAATAACTCTCAGTCTGACAAAACAAGCACTAAATACAACTTCTCTCATGTTGTTTTTTTCATGTTTTGTTAAAACCTTTTTCTTCTCAGGTTCTTTTACTTTGCTGTAAAGAAAATAAATCAGTTTATTCTGCAGCTCTTCCTGGTTTTTTTTTTAACTGCAAGTCCTGAATAATCTGCCTTCCTGCGTTTGTTTAGAAGCACTGAAGCACAACAGCGTTTCAGAGTTGATCCACGCCGCCTGAATGACAGAAGACACTGCAGGCAACGCTCTTCACCTCTCTCATATTTACATACAAGCGTCTTCATCGCAGCCATTTGATTTGTGGTTAACTCCTCAAAGGCTCCGTCAAGATCCCCGGCTTGTACAGTTTGTACTTAATTACTGTAATTTCCAACATTAAAAGCTTAGAGGCTGCCAGTGCAATAATAAAAAGCGTGCTTTGTCAGTCAGGCCTTTTGATCTTGACACTTTTAAAAACCAGTCCCTTAGGATGTTGACAATGAGGCCAATTGACAGGCCTGTTTGTATGGAGCAAAGAACAGAAGATTATTGCTCTTTGTAGACACGACCCCATTCATCTTTTCGAGAGGTTTGAGCCGTCTTAGAGGAATTTGGGGATGTGAAACTCTAGCCGTGTTTCAGATGAAAAAGAACACGCTTTCATGAAAAGGAGAGAAGCCACAAAAAACAATGTGGTTTCTTTCTTCTGACTGAAAGAAAGCAGCGGCGCGCGAATCAAAGCGGGAGCAGAAATATGTGGGGAAAATGAAACCAGCTTTTTTAAAAACTGGGAGATTCAGGAGGGTGGAGACCGTCGTAACGCCGAGTCGTAACGCTCCTCTCCCGTTGGAGCGTCGCTGGAGCCAGCAGCCAGGAGTTTCTGGGCTAAGCAGCTGTCATTTGGTTCATTGACATTATGCATGCTCGATATCTGCCGTGCCGTTTTCTACTCTCTCCATGGGGGTAATTTAGGGAACAATGAAGCTCTCTAGTTGGTAACAGAGCCTTCTTTGTGGCACGGGTCCCTGGGGGCCGCTAATCTCTGCCAAGAAAAACAATAGCTCGCTGCTGCAGAGCCCGTTCCTGTCAGTAAAGCATCAGGTTCAAATGCATGCTTAAATGAGTGAACACACACACACACACACACACAGGGCAGGGATGGGTGCTGTCCATCCTGACTGATTGACAAACATTAGAGACATAAATACTCAGTATTTACCCTGACTACCAGCGATGTGCTCCAACAGAAACTGTTTTCACTGGCAGAGGACGCTTGTTACCAAGAAAACCTTCCTGTTGATCCACCAGCAGCAATAAATCAATCAGAACCTGCTGACAGTCCACTTCACAGGCTAACGGCTTCAACGAAACACACGTTCCAACCATTTTATACCCCTCCACGTTATTCTACAGCTCTGAACCATGAAACGTTTGTTGTAAAACTACAAGAGACAACCTTCAGATCAACCTTTGGACAAGCTGTCCATCAGTTAAAGACAATAAGAACATCCTGATAGTCAGGTCAAATCAAATCAAATCAACTTTATTTATAAAGTGCTTTAAAACAGCGGCTGCTGACACAAAGTGCTGTACACGAGGGACCAAAAAGAATAAAACAAATCAACACTAAAAACAAGCAAAAAACCCCAGTTAAAACAGACCAACGTCTCAAACTGTGTTAAAATCCAGTGAATAAAATCAAGTTTTAAGATTAGTTTTAAAAACAGATAATGAGGAGGCCTGACGTGTAGGGAGCTCATTCCAGAGAAAACTGAAAATGCTTCATCTCTTCTGAGGGTTTGTTTTGTCCTAAGGTATTGTTACCAGTTATAATTTACAGAATAAATGTTTCAACCTACTATAATCTTTTTTTATTCTGTTAAATTGGCATCATATATATATTTTTTTTAAACTTTAAGTTTGGAATCCTGTAGTAGTCAAAGCAAAAATAAGCTCATATTTAGAGTTTCAACACTGAGCATCATTCAGATCAATAAATGATACATTTACTGTATTTACACAGATCCTTACTAACCAACCAGGCTACTCAAAGTGCTTAACTACCCAAACTGTGTCCTCATTTACTCATTACATTAATATATGAATACAGCATTTAGTGAGTGTGCTCAGTTAGCAGTAAACTATAGTACACTGTGTTCTTAGAGGTAACATTTTATAATTATATACGTTTGCTTTGAGTTTGGCAGCAAAACTACCAGATTAACACTGTATGAAGAGGAACAGGGCCTGGTGCATGTTAAAAAGAATTGAACACAAACCAACAGTCAGATGTCAAACAGTTGATTTATTGGGAGCAGAAACATGTTTGATATTCTGACATGTGGAACCAGTTCAAAAATCTTTGATCAAACATGACTCAGGTCAGTCATTTAGTCCTAAAAACTTCCAAAGTTAAAAACATTTAAACATTTAAGTGTTGAAGCAGAGTTCATGATGATTCAGGTGAAAAGATGTTCAAAAGATCCAAAGAACAAAATAATCAGAATGTTAGGTGAAGTAGCTGCTTTCTTTTGTCAGTAAAATAACCGCAGCGCTCTGAGGCCGACACACAACATTACATCAGTATCAGAGCTGAAAGCCATTCACAGTCTGTTTACAGCCATCAGAACCATCTACAGACCTGCTGTTGGACCACATGTGAGGGACTGTGTGAGTGGTTTTTGTGCTGCTGCTTCTGTTTGCTGAGGTTTCCTTTCTTTTAAATGAGAGGCAGGAGCAGAGAGGCCAGTGATACGCTGAAGAACTATCAGAGCTTTGTTTCCTGTAAGCCTGGGCTGGGTCCAATACAACCCAACTACACGTATTATCATTGGACATTAAACAATAACCAGAGGTTTACAACAAGATCAAAACTGTGTCTTTGTACTTTTATGTAACACTTAGCTGTCTTTGATATATTTAAAGAACTGAGTGGCAATCATTTTATTAAATATTTAACAGGAACTCCTCAGTCCAGCTTAAGGTGGACTAAAACAAAGTAAAATTTGCTCCAAATGACCTAATTACATTTTCAGATCCCTGCTTTAAAAGCTACATTTTGATACCTGGAACGCTCTGATATCATAAACGTAACCAGAGATATGCTTTAAATTGTCTTGTCATTTAACTTTCTACTTTAGCTTCACATTTACAACTGACTCTCGTTGTTCTTTATTGTTTCTTTATTGTTGTACATATGTAGGTATATGCATATATAGACATGTATGTATACATGCAAATTTATAGGCATATCTTAGCTAATTTTATCCTGTTACTCTTTTATGCTTTTCTATTTCTTTTAATGTGTATTTGCACTGCTGTGGGAGTGGCTCTAATCTTGTCATCCACTTCCACCAGCATCATCTGTGCTGCTCGTTTTCTACCCAACTTGGCAGTAGTGCTGGGTGGTATGACCAATATTTTATATCACGGTGTAGCAGCTAAATCCTGACTGCAGACTGTCCTGGTGGACTTAGTTTTATGTGCGCTCAATAAATCTCAACATGTCGCTCTTTGTTTCCACATCATGTTACAAGTTATTTATTCTTCTTTCCATCCAGTTTGAAAGCATCCACATGAGCTCCAGACTAAGCACAGTAGAAAACTGTTTGCCCCTTCCTTGTCGCAACACCTGAACAGAATCACACTTAACCTTAAATAGCCCCATCCCTGGCTGTCAATTAGTATACAAACAGAAATACAACCCCCAGTGGTGATAAACAATAAAAAAAAATCAAGATATTTGGCTCCTACACACGGTATTTTCAACATCCCAAAAGATTTCAAATCCCACTGTTTCATGGTATATCACTGTATTTTTCTTTTCATCACAGCTCAGCTGATAATAAAATGTAGAAACACTGCTTACTGTATTTTCTTTATGTGTCTTTTCTTCTCTGACTGGTTGGAGACAGTAGTCACACATTTTAATCGGGTTGTGAAGGAGGAGGGTTAAGAAAAGATTATCATCAGGTCTATTGTTTTATGTTTTTTAATGAAGCTTAACAGAACGACTCATGATAAAGTCTCCATGCATTAACTTCTCCATATTAACTGTCAAACTGTTAAATCTAACCGGGAACGTAACTGAAGAGGTGTTTACTACATTCAGCGATGGAAAGAATGGGATGGGTTTTTTTTTACATCAGTCAATATAAGCAGCAGAATCGCCACCAGCCATCACACTGCAAAACTTGTTAAGATTCATAAAATACTTGATTTGACTCAATTCTTTTCTTATTTCAAGAATCTTACCAAGTAAAATTTTCTTACTCCAGAAATGTTTTACTTAATTTGAGTCAAATGTTCAGGCTAACAAGACAAAAAATCTGACACATTCTGAAAACAAGATTATTATTCTTACACAATCAGTTCTTGTTAAGTAAATCGGTCTAAAAACAAAATCAAAAAGACTTTTTGGCTGAATATAAGGTTTTAAAACTTGGGATGGACAGTTTTTGCAGTGCAGTTCACTGGTGGCCAAAACGTTCCGAACATGTGCAGGTTATTCAGAAAATTCCTATCGTAACAGAAATAAAAAACGGTATTCGGTATGAACCGGTATACCACCCCCTGACATTCATACGGGACCCCTCTTTATGTGCCGATTAAACCAAAAGTCCAGGTCAGATCCAGACATTACCCACATGGTCTGGTCCAGCAGACGGTCTTTCTGTCATCCCCTCCATTCTCTGGCTCTCAGATCCAAACAGCCTCTGAAAGCAGGACAATGTTTGAAGAACTACACAGGCTGTGCAGAAAATATTAACCCGCCCTTATTACCCTCATCCAGCTCACACTTTAGACCCTCGCATGTGTTGTCAACAAACATTCAATAGGAGGGATTAAAGCCCTCTTTCATCCCCTTCTTCTGCTTCCCTGTTGATTCTATGGGTCATCACATCCAGCTGGGAATCTTGGGTTGGCCCACAAAGCTCCCCGAGTCGTGACACAGACAGAGTGCAGACCAAAGAAGCCAACTGCTGAGCCACTTTGAAGATCAGCAGCTATTATCCCTCAAGTGCCCACATTGTTCTACGCTTGAATTAGTGCACCTGAATCCACTAATCGATGCTTGTTGCCTCTGCGTGCACATGAATGACATGTGAGGGCCGCTAAGTGATCTCTGGTGGACCCGCTTCGTTTGCTGCAAGTCCGAACAATCGGCGTCCGACTTTTATTAGAGTTTCAGTGTTTTGGTTTTTGCTGAGTCAGCCTCTGATGTCATGAACGTGTTTGTGAAGCTGTGATTGAAGGATTTACCTTCACCCGACTAAAAATAGCCTCCGACACGAATCTGTCCCCAACCTGCAAGGTTAGCAGTGGGGAAAGACTTCCTCTGGTATTTACAGCCCCGACGGTGACCTTTGACCCCCCGAGTTCAGCTTTAAAGCAACAAGTGAGCTGCCTGCCTGTTAAAACTGCACCAAGTCCAAGGAGAGGAGACGTTTCTTCTCCCGCCGCTGTTTAACCAACAAACAATAAACTCTTTAGACCTAAAGTTCTGTTTTCTGTTTGTTGCATCAGATGAAGTTTTTATTATAAGAGTTATAACTTGTTTAGTTTGACAGACAATCAATTCAAATCCAAGGTTAACAAGTCAGGAGATGTTTTATTTCAAACTGTGACAAACAAAGCAGCAGGACAGAAGCTTTTCTTTAACAAAAACAACCTTTTTTTCACGAGATCTCATGAAAACAAGCTTAAAATCCTCAGGTTTTTGTTGCAAAACATTTAGTTTTTAAACTGTTAAACAGGAAACTTTGATTATAGTAAGGTAAAGATGAGAAAATCTGCAAACTTAAATCATTACCAAACAATTTCTTCACCAAAATGTTTGTAAAGGTTTATTTTATCATGTATATTAAAATGTTGAAGTTCAACTCTTGTGGGAAACCTTGAAAAAAACCTTGAAAAAATAACTGTTAAAAAAGTTTAGTAACTTTTTAGTAACTTTTGAGAGGTCCAATCAGGTTTTTGATTGTTAGCATTCATATGTCATCACAAACACTCCATTGTTGAAAAAGGGCACACTCACTTTTACATTCTTTCACATATCAGTGGTGTGCTGTCTGCTGACCTAAACACAATCAGAATCACTAGCTTACATTTAAGTATATTTATTAAATATTAATAAATGTATTTTTTTTATTATTATTATTAAAATATCTGTTCGCTTTGTTTCATATCTTTTCACCTGGCTGTGCAGCTTCCTACAGTATATATATATATATATATATATATATATATATATATATATATATATATATAAA
>JARVGW010000136.1:3397966-3413772 GCA_031762495.1 Anablepsoides rubrolineatus
ATGGATGGATGGATGGATGGATGGATGGATGGATGGATGGATGGATGGATGGATGGATGGATGGATGGATGGATGGTCCTGTCCTGTTGAACTCAGACTGTCTCCATCTGGGTCACGCTGGCAGGAGGTGGTGGTTTCTCTTTGTTTGATTGTGGGTGTGATCAAAGCCATCACCTGTTAGCCATCATGCCCCCCCTCCACACACACACACACTCACACACACATACACACTGCCCCCCCTCCCTGGCACACCGCCATGCGCGGGCCCACCTCTCTTTGTTTTATTAACTTCAAAAGATGGCGCCTCGACTCATTTATCCCGTCAGAGTCAGGTGGTCCAGCTCTGATGTCACTCAAGGAGGGAAAACTCTCCCCCCACCCCCTCACCCATATCTTTGATCTGGAGCATATCTGCACCCACGCTCACCCGTGGCCATTTTAACACGCTTTATCAGACTTTTTACATGTGAGCTGGTCGGACACGTTTGAAGTCAGCAGCAGTTGTTGGATGTGATGCGGGACAGATAGCACCTTCTGTCGGTCTCTCTGTCAGGGAAACACTCCATATGGGTGTGTTGATCTTGTTTTGATGGTTTTGTTTACATCATCAGTTAAAATGTAAAGAATTTCCCACTTTTTATCTTTGTGTTTTGAGAGAGGAGATGGTTGGTTGAGCAGCATCTATTTGATCATGATAGTGATATTGATGCCTCACAGCCAGGAATAACTGAAGTAGAGCCATGTCAGAGGTACGGTTGTTTATTTACAGTATCAAAAAAAAAAACACAAGTGTATTTCTGCATATATGTATAATCTAATTTATGTGTTTGTGTAATATCAGTAAATATCAGTTATCGGCCATAACAGCAATAATTATATCGGATATCCATATCGGCTGAAATTTTCATGTCAGTGCATCCCCACCTCCATGTTTTACACACTCTGTTCTGACGCAGATGATCTGAACAAATCTCTGGAACATCTAAACTGTGCAGGATTGTGGTCCTCCGGGACTGGTTTGGATCTGGACCCGGTGTTTGTGTGAATGAAAAGTGGAGGAAGATCCAACCCTAAAGTCTGATCTGAGGAGCCCACCCTGCTGTTCAGCCCATTCTCACTGCCGACTCGTCACATATTGACGCTTTTCCAAGGTTCCCTTTGCATCCGGTTTTGATGAGATGGGGCATAATCTGTGGTCATAATTTCAGAAAGTGTAGAAAATGCACAAATCTAACTGTCCCAATGCCTAAATTTACATAATATTTGCCCTAGACATCCTATCCCTGACCCCACTACCTAAAATTAACCATCAACCCTGTTCCCAAATATTAACCATTTTTAAAAAATGTAAGAAATTCATGTCAACTACGTGTCCCAAACCC
Source organism: Anablepsoides rubrolineatus (assembly GCA_031762495.1). NCBI lineage: Eukaryota > Metazoa > Chordata > Actinopteri > Cyprinodontiformes > Rivulidae > Anablepsoides > Anablepsoides rubrolineatus. The sequence continues at coordinate 3,399,349 of JARVGW010000136.1, forward strand.
TAAATTTACCTAATATTAACCACGGACCCCTATATTTTGCATCCCAACGCATCAAAACCAGACACTAAGGGAACCCAGCAATGCCTGGTGCGTCAATAATCGACGCAAAGGGGGTACCTTGGAAAAGCTTCAATAAGTGAGGAGTTGGGAGTAGGAATGTGTCATCCTGTGAGTTCTGCATGACTGCTGCTGTCCTCGCAGAGAGGTGCATGTGTGTGCACATGTGTGTGTGTGTGTGTGCACGTGTGTGTGTGTGTGTGTGTGTGTGTGCACGTGTGTGTGAGACTGTGGGGGTGAACTGGGAGGGAATGGGTGAAGAAGGGAGGAGTCTCATCATTCACCTCTCCTCCCGCCCAACATTGACCTCTTTGTAAGATTCGTATTAAAATCCTGTGAAGGTGACCCCTCCCTCCCTCACACACACACACACACACACACACACACACACACCCCTCCAGCACTAATCCAGTGACCTCCAGTGTATTAAAGTTACCATTCGTGGACGTGGCAGAGACAGTATGTCTTGAAATCACACAGAACTTTACTGTGTTTATGGAACTAGAAGGCCACGGATTAAAGGTTTTGCACAGAACCATGATGTCTGGACTTAATTTCAGCACTGAGCTGCAGGAAAACTGATTAGAAAAGTAAATATTGAAATACGTGAACCAACAAAGAGCCAACACCTGAAAAAAAACACCTATGGTGTAGTTTAAACAAGAGGGGGCAGGGCTTAAAACTCAACCACTAGAGGGAGCCTGTTTTGATTGGACTTCAGCTTCCTGGTGCGTGTCGGTCATCCATGTTTCCTCGAGCCTGAACCCAACCTGGATAGTTTTCCAGGTTTTTCTTCTGTTGATCATCATCACAAACAAGCTGCAGTCAAAGTGAACCAATAAAACCTCCTTCCTTTCTGAAGACGTGCTCTTTTACAGCTTCCACCCGCTCCGTGGCTAATGTTCAATGAGAGCTCAAAGGGTTTTCTTTCTGGGAGGAAACTTTATGTGGTGATAAAAGTGCAGCTCAGAGAAGCCTCGGCAGCAGCGGACCCTCTGGATGCGGCGGTCCTCGTTAATCACAGCAAACAGTTGGAGATCCTTTCAAAGGGGATTATATCAGGGTCAGGAGCGTTCAGACCTTAATTACCCTTGACATAATGTTTGACCATTCTGTTACCACCGGGGAGGGCAGCACTTATTAAACAGACGTGGGCCCAGAGGTCGCAGGGGGTCACTCAGGTCAGGACTGAAGGATAGCCCCGCCTCCCGCCCCTCGAACACACGGGCCCACTTCCTCCAGGTTCCACTGAAACAGTCCAGATTATTGGTCCGGTCAGGATGAATCCAGGAAAGAATCCTGATGGTTGTTTTTCTGCAGAGAGCTGAGCTACCTGAGGGTCAAAGGTCACAGCTCTAATCCTCCAGCAGCTCACTGAGTCTACGCCTCGGCAAGGCAAACTTCTAATTTGTCTTTTGTTAGGAAGGTCTCAGATCTAAATATTCAACTTTTTATTAAAAAAAAAAGCAGAAAAAACATGTTTTTTGTTATTTTGTTTGTTTTATATTTTCAGATGTTGAGCTGAGACTAAATCTTTAGTTTTTTTCAGAACATTTCTTCTCTTTTCCACTTCATGTTGATCTAAATATGAAAGCAGAATCATTGCATGTTGCAGATCTCTGCATCATGTTTACCTAAACAGATATTATCATACTGACAATATAATTAGTAGAGTGGGTAAAGTATTGCTGCTCAGTTATACACATAGTTAAATTAGCATTAAGATGTCCTTTTCTTACAGGTGTTATTGATATGTTTTACTATAATGTTTCAGTATAATTACTTATTTATAAACAAAGCTACACTAACAGGGAGACCTGAATCATTTTATGAATAGCTTATTTATTTTGATCAGATACATAATCATGTTAGATACTCCTGTGAAACAAAATTATGGTATTTTCTTGTTTTAATCTAGGTTCTTGTGTGTAATTTTGTAAAATGTAATGTTTGACTAATCCTGTAAATGTCAGTGTCAAAATGGTTTTATGTGCTGTATGAAAATTGTTGTGCTTTATCAGTCGGACCCCAGGAAGAATAATAACCACTTCTGTGGAAACTAATAAGGATTCTAATAAATAAATAAATATTTATGGTATATATTCATATTAATTTTATATATTTTTTATATATATTTATGGTATAAACTGTATATCAATGTTACATATATTGGTATATGTATTAATATTTTATATTTATGTTATGTATGTTATATATTTATTTGTATATTTACTAAAGTTATATATATTCATGTTATATATATTTATGGTACATATATTCATGGTATATATATTTGTTATATATTTTATGTTAATCATTAATGTTATATATTTATGTTATATTTTTATGTTATATATTAATGTTATATATTCATGTTATATTTATTTGTTATATATTAATGTTATATATTCATGTTATATTTATTTGTTATATATTTATGTTATATATTCATGTTATATTTATTTGTTATATATTTATGTGATATATATATATATATATATATTTGTTATATATTTTTATTTTACTGTATATATTCATGTTATATATATTTATGGTATATGGTATATATTTATATATGGATATATGGATATATATTTATAGTATATATAAATATATTTATGATACATATATTCATGTTATATATATCTGTTCTATATTTTATGTTATATATTAATGTTATATATTCATGTTATATATATTTGTTTTATACCAGGTTGTCTTCAAACCCACAAATCTGTGACGTTTATCACAAACTGCTGTTCCTGTTTCTGCAGAGGAAACTCTAAATGTAACAACTCCTGTTCATCAAGGTCATCAGTACAAAGGGTGTTTTAAATCGCAGCTTCTCCATTTTATCAGCCTTTAACCTGCATCACCTGAAAGAAACGAGAACAGCTTCCAGTGATCCTCTGAGGTTGGATAATTCACTCTTAGTAAACACGGCTTTGTTCTGCTTCACACTTCAGCTGCTGACAAGAATATCACGAAGGCAGCAGGAAAAACCACTCAGCTGAGCTTTATTCATCCAAAATGTGCAACAAATGAAACTAAATGTGTGTTTGTGTAGATCCAAAGAGAACCCACCTACCCGGACTGGTTGTTTGGGGGTGGGGGTAATAATTTGATGAGGCTGAAGGGAGGACAGAGACAGGATTATTGAAAGGTAGGGAGAGGAGGGAGGAGGGTCCGGTGGGGAGGGGGTAATCTGTAATTAGTTTGAAATGACATTTTGGATGCTTTAAATTGCCTTTGATCCTCGGCTGACAGACGAGGTTTTTACATAAACATCACGTCACTGCTGCTTTCATGTTTCCAGAATCATTAACAGCTTTTAGTTTGTCTGCCTGCCTTCTCATTTGTTGTCACAAAAACACTGTTTACACAATTTGATTTAATGATCGCTGTCAATTTTCACCTCCCTTTCCCTGCTCTGACATTACAAAACCTGACTTTTCACAAATCATTTAACATATTTTTAAAAAAGAATTCAAATGGAGACATTGTTTGCCTACATGTCATCTTTAAACACATTTTCTTGAGGGACCCCCCCCCCCCTTTCTATTGAAGGTTAGACTTTGAAGCGGGTAGTAGCAGCAGATATTCAGCACTTTGTTCAGAACATAAAGAGGTTCTGCCGGATCAGATCTTCCCATTATGGTGCCATTGTGCTGCACACAACTGACTCACAATACCTGACATACTTTCATCTCTTTATTCCAGCTTTATTCATCAGCACGTTTGTGTTAAATGAGCCTTATTGAGGGGGTTTTATTGTGTATGTGTGTGCACGCGCGTGTGTGTGTAGGTGTGTGGGTGTGTGTGTGTGTGTGTGTGTGTGTGTGTGTGTGTGTGCACCAATCAGAGGGAACTATCAGGAGTTCAACTATCTGCAGAAATGTTCCAGAATTTATTCACAGCTGGGAAACATTTAAAACTGACGATGCAACAAACTCACCCTGAAGGTCAGACTGTGCAACGAGCTCCACCTCAGACTCTACAGTCAGCAGGTCAAAGGTCACTTTGGTAAAAGTTAAAGTCTCCTTTAGGAATATTACTTGAGTAAAAGTCTTAAAGTATCTGATGTTGTACTTAAGTATTAAAAGTCAAAGTATTGATTTAAAATGAGCAGTTAGATTTTCTGTAATGACATTTATTAGGAGGTGACCTCCCCAAAACAATGCAGAAATGACTGTTGTATTAAAATAATGAATGTATGTTAAATTTAGGACAATTTATATGGATAGTATTTATTTTTTACAATAACAAGCTGGAATGAAAACAAGCAAAAATAAAATAAAAGTAACGACTTTCTACTTCTTGTCTTTTTAAAAAAATGTAAGAAGTAGAAGTAAAAAGTAGGCTGAAAAAAATGTATTCAAGTGAAGTACAGATACCCAAAAATTCTACTTAAGTACAGTAACACAGTATTTGTACTTAGTTACTTTACAACTCTGGTCAAAGGTCACAGCCTCTTCTCTGTAAAAACAACATGGCAGCACGGCAGTGGAGGGCTGATGGTTTGGGCTCTTCTAGATGTGGGTCCATCTGTCTGAAATCTGAAGTTTGGACCAATGGGTCTAGATCCCTGATCCCAAACAGCTGGTCTACAACAGAACCCTGATCCCTAACACTGATCCCAAACACCCCCTGGCCCCCCTCCTTAAAGGAAGGACCTGACCTACCTGGTCTTGGTGGGCCGGGTCCTTGGTAGACTGTAAAGACCAGAAAAAAGTGGCTGTGAACTTGGACGGTCTAGCTTTATTCCCACCCTTCCCCCGGCATATGTCATTTCACCTAGCTAAATGGAAGAAGAAATAGATTGAAATTAGAAAAATATTAATATATTAGAGTTATTGATAAAACAAAACAACAAAATTAACTTAAAGGCAATATTTAATATTAATAACCAACTAACTGTTGTAGGTGCATGTTTATTTCGCTTGTTTGATTTCTGACAAGAATAAAATGAAAAACAAGTTCATACAAATAATAAAAGTATTAACAACACAACCGCATGAAACTTTTCATTTTTATTCAAAACTGTATTCTTTTCTTTTTCGCTTCGTTCAACATTACGAGTAGAAAAAAATCTCAGGTCGGCCCACAATGCATTATGGGATATGGTTAATTTGAACACAACTGTAGTATTTGTCAGTGTTTATAAGAGGACGTGTTAAACACTGTTTCTATGCAGGAAACACCAGGTAGAGCTCTAGAGAGTTAGTGGTACTCAGCCAATGAGACAAGGTCTTTTTAGACAAAGTTAAACAACTGGCCCTTTGTGGGCCACCATAAGGCTGAGTTTGACCTCTGTGGTAAAGTAATGAGGTGTTTATGAGCACTTCCTGGTTTGTGTAACCAGGGAGTGAAAGCAGAGGACACTGGGGAGGCAGGAGTGTCACCTCGCCTGTTTGTAGGTGAGTTAATCTAATCAGTGTGAATACCTCACAGCATTCACACTATTAAGATCATTTTTTCTTCCATACGTTTTTCGGCCTCTTTCTTGTTCCACAATTTTTATGCTAATTCAACAATTCATACATCAAAACGTTCAGCTCATTAAGGACATTTCCGCTATGAATTTTGGTATTTCTGCTATTTATACTTTTTTTTAGCTATTTCATTTTTTAGCCACTTTTTTGCCATTGAAATGTATGGCGCTGTTTTCAACATCCTTAAAATCCTTCAAAATGTTTCTAAATCTTTACAGCACCGTACACAATTTGTTCTGCTTATACTCTTTTCTGCTAATTTTAGCTACTTCTTTGCTAACTTTAGCTGTTTTCTGCTATTTCAGCTAGTTCTGCTTCTTTTTGCTTTATTTGTGCTTTTTTCTGCTAATTTGTACTCTTTATGCTTCTTACAGTTGCTTTCTGCTATATTCAACTATTTGATACAAATTTAACTAACTTTTAACTGTTATTAGCTGAAGTTAGCTTTTCAAGCTAAATACACATTTTTGTAGCTATTTGAAGTTATTTCAGCTAAATTCAACAAAGTTGTGTTTCTTATGCTTCATTATGCTAACTAAAGAATGTCCAGCTACATTTTAGGTGTTTTACTGAAAACTTCAGCAGTTATAGATATTTTACTACAACTACTACTACTTTTTAGCAGTTTTATGGGTTTTTTTCTGCTATTTTAAGTTATTCATGCATATTACAGCTGCTTTCTGCTATGTTTCAATTCTAATTCAGCTATAAGTTTACTCCTTTTTACTGTTTTTCTGCTTGTTTTTGCTTCTTTCAGTTTTCCAAGTTTAACCTACAATAATACTTTTGCTAATAAACATTTTCAGCTCAATTTCAGCAGTTTTCAACAACAGGCATTCACACTAGCATTTTCGCAGGAAATACAATTTCTCTAGTTATTTTATCCAATCTTTAAAGTCACTTTCACTGGTTTTCTTTGTGTCTCTCATGAAGAAATGGTGTAACTTCAGCTGATGTTGGGCTTGTGGTCTTCATGTGAGCAGAAAACCCCTGCAGCAGCAGCTGAGTCAGGATGGCGTGCTGGCTTTGGTGACGGGGGACAACATGTTGTTAAAAACCCATGTCACACATCAAACAGTTTGTACTGAACACACAACAAAGCTGTGCCTTACAGAACACATACAAACATCAGTTTAATCACGTCTGAGACCATCTCCTATAAACCATTAAAGTGATATCTGCTTCCAAACCTCCTGAGGACAATTTAAACATCATTTTCTTACTTATGAAAAATGAAACTGTATTCTGTGTTCAGCAGCTGGATTAAATGTCACCCTGGCTCTGCAGCAGCAGCTGCATTAATCAGATTCTCCTTTAATCCCCGACAGGTGACTTGTGTGAGTTGCAACATAGTCATTCCTGATGTTCCACACCAGGACAAACACAGGAACAAGACCGCAAAAACACGACAAACATTCCTGAGGCAAGTTTTAACAAAACAATAATCAGCTGTTTGAAGAGATTCTTACAGACGGCTTCACATCAGATCATAGAGCTAAAAGACAGGAAGTCATGCTCCTCTGTTAGCAAAATATCAGATTTTAATGAACTTTTCAGCTTTCAAATCAAGATGGCAGCAAAGTGTTCAGCCAGATGCACAGATCGGGCTGGGTTAAAAAATCCATTTAATCGATTTGGATCGATTTTTGTTCAAGTCATGAGATCCCCTTGGGTGTTGTGTGCGATGAAGCTGTGCGTTTCCATATTGTGTGTCACTCCTGGCTTGCCGTAGATGTATAGCGCTAACATTAGCTCCTGACAACAAGTTGTCTCGAGCAAAACAAAAGAAACCAAAGAATCACTAACATTACAGCTGATTCTCAGCTGAACTTAAGAGGCCATGACAACAATAATCTGGTGGACGACATTAAAAATGTCAAATTTATATGTATATTTAAAGGAATGATAAAGGTTCATTTGTTGCAGAAATATGTAACAATATAAAGTACGATTTGTTGTTCAAGAAAGAGTCAAACCTTTATTGTTGTTTCTTTTTATGTTTTTTTTGTTTTGTTTCTGAAATTTGAAGTTTATTTTATATTTGAGAAAAGAAGGGGCAGATATGAGATTTTGTCTTCTGCTACCTTTCATTTATTTATGATTTGTATTTAATTGTATATTAAGTTTTTTTTAAAGAAATGAATAAAGATATTAAACCTTAAACAACTTTTGTTTAAAAAGAGTTGTTCTCAGATGAGGTAGCAGGAAACAAAGCTTCGAGCGGATCGAACCAAAATTACTGTAAACATCTGTCTGAAACTGTTCTCCTCTGCATGTAGAAATGTGTGAAATGTTTAGTTTTGTTACCAATGTTATTTTTAAATTTTAGAAACATCCTAATGTAATTCACAGTGATGTCTGTCTTTCTTTCTTCTTGCTAATAAGTTTAATTGAACAGAATCTAACAGAAACGTTACATATATACAGTTTTCATACACTCAAAAGAGTGGGTAGAAGTATATTTATATTATCCCACCTCTTCTCCTGCAACTTTATTACATCACTTCTTAGTGATCAAGAAAATTAGTTTCTTAAAAAACTAATGTCTCCAACAACACTTTCTCTGTCAATTCCTTTTTAGTTTAAACCCTTTGAAACTTGAGACAGTTTGGTTTCAAGAATAAACTTAATGTTTATAATTTTACCAATGCACCAAGTTAGAATTAGTTTCTACTATTTGCAGAATTAGTTCCTTTGAGAATGTCTTCTATATTAAAATACATGTGTTACTGCATGACATCCATAACTCATTATAAAATAAATCAAACTAAATTGTCGTAAATCGTGAATCAAATAGATTTGGAAAATCAGCCCTATAGGCATGGTAGTAGCTGAGAGTCATCCTCAACACAAACTGAGCAACAACAGAACGCTGAAGAATTGTTAAAAAAAAAAAAAAAAGAGTTCAGCAAAGTTTGGAACAAATGTGGGTCAAAGAAACTGTGAAATAAAAGATAAATATATGTGAAATTAGCTGTGATTAACTCTGATTGTTTGGATTCTTGACACATGACGAGCAGCTGGAAGTCAACACTGAAGCTTTTGTTCCAGCAGCCGAACATCACAATCAGGTCGGCCTAATGAGCCGGCAGCAGCGGGGCCACTTCCTGAACAGCGCCGGGTCGGACCTAATTGGTTCTGCCACAGCGAGCCTTTCTGCGTATCTGACAGCCAGCTGAGAGGAATCAGCCGAAGAGTGGGGCTCCAAACATGTTGACGGCAGGAAGTTGGGCTGATTGACGCCTGAAGAAAACACTTTGCTTTCCTTTTACACCTCCACTCAGCGATAACACACAGAATTAAATAATCCTGTATTTAAAGTATGAAGAGAGTCAGCCTTAAAAAATAACGGGGCGAGCTAAGAGTCAAAAGGGGCTGGGGGGGTCGGGGGGATTTGAGTAAACCATCTGTTGACCAAAGCTTTTGGGAAAGAGCTCTAATATGGATTTAGGATATTATTCTCTCGGCAGGTGGGACGATCCAAACCCCATGGATTTCTGTGAGGAGGCGGTTTGACGGGGGGCTCAGGAATTAAAGAAAAAAAAAGATTTGAAAAGAAAAACACGGCTCAAAAAAAACTGCACAAAGATGTGGTTTTATTCTGCCTTTTCCTAATCCTCTGAGCTCCTTCAGCAGATGCAGGTACGACAACGCCACAGTGCTTCAACAAACATCTAAAAACCTCCCAAACGCCGCTGTGAGGGGGTCATTATTGAGTTTCTGATCAGGAAGCATGATTTAAAAGCTGATTTGGGGTCTGAGTGTGGGCAGAGATTTGAATCCAACCAATCTGAGGCCTCGCAGGTTTGGGGCTGATTCGTTTTGCGGACGTCCTTTCTGCTGGTTTCCTGTAAACCAAACGTTTCTGCTCCAAGAAAGAAAAGGAAAAACCCTTTTTCCCAGCAAACCTCCTAATCTGGGTTAATTCTCAGTAAGATCTGGTTAACCACATTCAGTTTGACATCCAAGGCTCTGCGAGGAGGCAAGAAATGTGAGTTTAATTAACAAGGGTTGAGTCAGGAGCGTAATTAACCAGGAGGAAATAAAATCTCACACTCTAATCCAGTAAATCAGGCTCGTTTCCCTCCTCTGTCCGTCCCTTTACCTGTTTAATTCTTTACAGACGTGTGGGGGCACCAGCCTGCTGACGGACTGGAGAGGTGCATGCTGGGAAAAGCACAGGAAGAGATACGTTTTCATCTAAACTAAATGTTTGATGAGCTCTTAGTCCAGGGGTCTGCAACCTTTATGATCAAAAGTGCAACAATGTGTCCAGAGCTACAAAACAAACTACAACTGTGATTAGCAACTGCTGGTCTGTGGGCCTTTTAAAGGCCTTTTCGGGAACCTTTACGGCCAGTGGAGGTGACATTATAAAACAAAAAATATGTATAGTATATATTATATTTATTATTATTATTCCACATCAGAAAAAATTAAAAGACCTGATTCATGTAAACAAGAAAAATACTATTTCATAAAAACTAGTACAACTGAACTATTCAGGCATATTTTTTTACTAATTCTTATTCTTCAAACACTTTAAAGGTAATTCTGATGCATTTCAGAGAAAGAAGTTGGATTGTTTAACCCTCCTATTATGTTGCGGGTCGAATTGTCAAAGTTTAAAAATGTTTTTAAAATAGTTGTATTTTTTTCAGTATGAAACTTTTTCTATTTGTTTAAACAAGTATAATGAACATATTAAATGATAATGGTTCGTTTAACATATTTGCAACCTCCCCTACATCTACACATTACATAGATCAAAATGTAAAAAAATAAAAAAATAAATTTCACGTATAACCATAGTTTTTAGGTTCTATTACTGGATATAAAAAATGTAATGTGTATTTTTTAAGAAAAAATAGAGAATTGTCCTTATTGATCCTTTATCTGTGAGAAATATAAAAAACATCAACATACAAATACTGATTAAAATGATCAGTAATGGAGTCAATAATCAGACACAACAATGTTTTGGGTGATCTTTTTTGGTTTCTGACATTATAACATGATTAAACATTAAACATTCCTCGGGACAAACTGACACAGGAACAACGTTGCTGTTCCTCAGAAACCAACATAACATGAGGGTTATGTAAACAACAAGCTAACATTAGCTACCATGTTTCACTTTTTGTACTAGTAGTATTGATCACGTATTTGCATAAATTAACCTCTGTTGAGAATATAAAAAGCAAAAAAATGAATTATTCTGTTATTTTTGGTCACATTTTCAATGAGTAACTGCAGACCCCTGTCTTAGACTGATAATAATAACATTAAACAATAAAAGTCTTTTTTGAGCAAAAAGAAATCATTATTTTGTTCTCAGATTTATGACCATATATCTGTGTTTCTGTGATTAGTTGTTGGTTTTGGAGATGCTGTTGCTGCATGAGGTTTTTTTTCTGCTGACAGCTCAGGAAATCAGAAAGAAACTGATTACAGAACCTATTAATGTTCTCAATGTTACTAAATAAACAGATGAATTACTGATAAACATAAAGATTCTGCAAGTTTTTTTTTATTTCTTGGTGTGGATACAGATTCTTCTGTCAGTTTCTACAGCTGACGTTAAGTTTTGCATGATAAAAAGTTGTTTTTATTTTTACAAGCCTGGTTCATTTGTTGGTAAAGGCACTGCTCTTGTTTTTGAACTTTCAAACCTGACCCTCTGTCAGTAATTCAGACTCAGCTGACCTGCATTTTGTCAGACTTTAATTCCTATCATAAAAAAGTGACGTCAGCGCTCCCACGCAGATGTAGAAAACACCTGGAAACACGTTGTTATCTGACAAACATGCACAACAAGATAAAAGCACATGACTGAAAAGGTCATGCAGGTAAACAACAACAAATACACAAAAAGAGCTGAGATGTTTGACGTTTCTTCATGACGTTTGATTATTTCTGAGTTTTCAGGAACAAACAGATCTTTGAGCTGATACGAGTTTTTTTATTTTATTTTCTTCTGGTTTGTTTTGACTCACTTATCTGGACTGAAATGCTTCTGTCATGAGCAACATGCCATCGTCTGCAAACACACAAACAAAACGCAGGGCATGACGCTAACAGTAAAGATTTAAAGCCTGACATGCTTTTCTTTTTGTCACCATGAAAGGAGGGCGATCATAAAATCACTTGTTTGTAAAAGATCTACGCATTTCGATTAAACGCTCAGGGAGTAATGGTCAGATATTTATCTACGACTCACGAACATTTAGAGTCAGCTCGGTTTAAGATGCTGCCACAGCTGAGCCAACTGCAGGCAGGGAGGTTTACAGATTTAAGCTGGAATTTAGAGTGGTAGTAGCTGAGAGTCATCCTCAACTTCTAATCTGAGCACCAATCATTCCTTCAAGGGATGATTGCAGTTTTTTCTTTCTTTTAATTTTCTTATTGTTCTGTTCCAGTTTAGCATAATTTCTACATTCAGGCCACATATATTATTATTCTCAGGTTATTTACATGTCAGCTGTTTTTAGACTGTTGTTGGTTTCAGTGGGGTTGAGGAGGATTGAACATTAATTATCTGTCCGTTTTTGATCCGAAAATTGGAGCAAAATAAAAAAAAGTTGCGTTGTATTTTTCTTCTCAGCTTTGTTTCAGTTCCAGACATGAAGTTTCCTGTTTTTATAAGTTCATTTAAAGCGGTTTATATATATATAAAGTTGTTTATATCGTTTTAATAGGCTGTCAGGCTAAAAAAGTCAAATATTTCTGCTCCTTTATTAATAGTTTTAAACAAAAAAATGTACAATAAAACATTTGAAGAGTTCATTATTTGTGCATACTGACAGAAAACATTTAAACTGAAACTGAAACTGTGGAAAAAAACTATAGAAGATCCATTTTTCTGTAATCTTAAAACATTAAATACAAATTAAAGGATCATTGTACCAGGTTTAAAGCTGACTATATTATAAAGTTTTTTTTTTAATCTTTTGACTCTTTATATAAACAAACCTGTTTTATGTGACATTAGACAGTTTTTAAGTCACATGGATGTGACTGCAGCACGTTTTGTGTCCACGAGGACGTCAGCTGGTGTCTCCGTGTTCTCTGACAGGACTTGTTCTCACATGTCCCCTTGTTCAGGTTACACCCATCCATGTCTCTGCTGAAGCCTTTTCATTTCTTTATTTTTTATTTGCTTTGATTTCTGTGGAAGTAAACACTCGGGTACAATTAGAGACATGAGTGGACACCCAGAGACGGAGCTGAGGGATGAGTCATGTGATGTCCTCTGACAGGAGGCCATGTCCACCCAGAAACTCTGAAATTCAAGACGTTTGCTGCTCCACAGGAATGTGCTCCCTCTGTTATTTACGACCTGTTGGACTTATCCAAAATAGTAACGCCCCGAGTGGTAAACACTTTTTGTGTCACTGCTTTCTTTTATCATGCTGCACGTGAGAAGCAGGCTGCTGACAGGTTTCCACTTCCTCTGCTTCTTTACGCTAAATTGACAGGTGTCAAACATTACCAGACAATCTGCATTTACTGCAAATATGCAGAGTGACAGCTTAATGCTGAAGATTGTTGCTAAAGCTGCTGAAGAAGCTGAAACAGATTAACAGGAAAACTGTGAGTTCACTTTAAACAACTGACTTTTGTTGAAAGGAAAACAAAGGTGAAAAATCTGTAAAAAAAAAAAAAAAAACTGAAAAAATGTGTCAAAAAAACTGAACAGAGCAGAAATGTAGCTAAAAAAAGGATAAAAAAGCAGAAAACAGTTAAAATTGAAAAGATTCAAGAAGTAAATAAAATGAGTTATTAAAGTATAAAGCTGAAATTTAGATAAAAGAAGGTAAAATATGCAGAAAAAGTATCAGCACGTGACCTTCACTTTTTAACCTATGACCCTAAAATCAATAAGGGTCATCAATGAAAGAGCTCATGTTTGCTGAATAACGCAGTAAGAAGCTGAAATTATCACAAAAAGTAGGGATGTGGATCAATTTTTTATTCTACACTAATATTAAATCTGACAGCTGATTCCAAAAAAACATTACAAACTATACAAAATAACATGTGATTATCTAAAGTATGAAGGAAGTTATTGATGTTTGATTAGGTGAAATCAGCTCAGGTTTTCTCCTGCAGTTTGTGATCAGTTAACTTTGTTCTTATCTATTTTTGCTCATAACTTCCTTAGTGTTCAAGATATTGAAATTAAATTTTGGTTAAAGATTGGCATTTTGTTTTTGTAGGAAGCATCTTGTATCCTAAAAACTAATAAAACTTAATAAGGGTCAATGCAAAAGTCCTGTAGTAAACTCTGTATAATCCAAGCTGATTGTCCAATCATCGGAGAGAGTGGCAGATAATGATATGTATGACATCATCAGTAGAAATGCCATTTAACAAAACAAAACAGAGAAACAGTAGCTAAAAATTCAGAAAAGATTAAAAACAGCAGAATGAAGTTGAAAGAAGCAACAAAAGCAGAAAAAGAAGCCCATCAAAGCTGATGTTAGCAGATAAATGTTGGAAAATAGCTGAAAACAGAGCAAAAAGGAAGCTAAAGGAAACTGAAATTAGCACAAAGATTTTATAAAGAAAGAAATACTATAAATTATTAATTAATGAAAATAAATGAAACTAGTTTGTTTTTAGAGAGTTATTTTAAAATCAAATATTAACATTTTATTGTGTTGTTGTTGTTGTGGCTGTTGTTTTTGTTGTTATTTAGTGTTGTTGTTTAGTGTTGTTGTTTATAGTGTTGTTGTATCTGTTGTTGTTGTTATTTAGTGTTGTTGTTTAGTGTTGTTATTTAGTGTTGTTGTTTATAGTGTTGTTGTATCTGTTGTTGTTATTTAGTGTTGTTGTTTAGTGTTGTTGTTTAGTGTTGTTGTTTAGTGTTGTT
>JARVGW010000136.1:3535967-3550516 GCA_031762495.1 Anablepsoides rubrolineatus
CTGGTGTTTGAGACATGTAGACTGGTGTTTGAGACATGTAGACTGGTGTTTGAGACGTGTAGACTGGTGTTTGAGACGTGTAGACTGGTGTTTGAGACGTGTAGACTGGTGTTTGAGACATGTAGACTGGTGTTTGAGACGTGTAGACTGGTGTTTGAGACATGTAGACTGGTGTTTGAGACATGTAGACTGGTGTTTGAGACTGTAGACTGGTGTTTGAGACGTGTAGACTGGTGTTTGAGACATGTAGACTGGTGTTTGAGACGTGTAGACTGGTATTTGAGTCAGTAGACTAGTGTTTGTGGACTCGTGGTTTTCTGACCAACAGGGATGCAGAGGATGTCGGCCTGCAGCTGCATCAGTAATCGGTTCCCTGTCATGCCTCCGTCCACCCTCAGTTGGGTCAGAGGGACGCCGGTGTCCTTGTTCATGGCATCCAGGATCTGAAACACAGAGCAACATGTCAGCTGGAGCTGCTGCTTCCTGTTTGGTCTCTAAAAAGACCAAATGTCCCTCACCTCTCGAGTCTGGAAGCAGACGGCCTCCAGGGCAGCGAAGGCCAGGTGGCTCCTGTTGGTGAACTGTGTGAGTCCACAGATGATGCTGAATCCACAGAGGAAACAAATGAGTTTTTCATCCTGAACCCTGAAACTTGTTGGACCTGAGGTGAAAGGTTCGTCTCACCCTCGAGCGCTAGGCTCCCAGTACGGAGCATAGAGACCGGAGAACGCCGGGACGAAGTAACAACCGTACGACGTTCCTGCTGCAGCTGCTAACTGCTCTGAGAGGAGAAGGGGTACATTTGAAACCAGGAGGATCTGGACTTCAGCTCTAGACCATCTCATGTGACTGAGGACGTACCGATCTCTGAGGACGACTGGACGATGCCCATGTTGTCCTTTAGCCAGCGAATCACAGCTCCTGCGATGGCCACTGAACCCTGTGGACAATGGACACATCGGGAGTCAGGTGGACCATCTGGACTGTGACAAACACCAATCTGCCAAAACATTATGACCAAAGATCTGAATTTGAAATAACCCCCCCCTCCCCCCCCGCCCGATCTTGCGAACCTCTGAGAGTCTCTAGTGGACCACTTAGGGTCTCTAGTGGACCTCTGAGAGTCTCTAGTGGACCTCTGAGAGTCTCCTGTGGACCTCTGAGAGTCTTTTGTGGACCTCTGAGGGTCTCCTGTGGATCCTCTGAGGGTCTCCTGTGGACCTCCATAAGCTTATCAGAACTTCAGCTCGATGTATGTGATCCAGCGGTCAGTGGTCATAATGTTATGGCTGACTGGAGTAAACAGTAAAACCAGAACCTCCAGAGCGTAGCAGGTGGGTTTGTCCCTCCCCAGTTTGTAGGCGACGGTGGTAAGGAGGCCGTGTTCTGATGTCAGAGGCTGAAAAAATAAAAGAAGAAATAAAAAATGAAGCGAAATGAAGAGAGAAGATCTGAAGGTTTTAGGTCCAGAACTTACCCTGGTCCCTGTGTTTCTGAGCAGGAAGCAGCCGGTGCCGTAACTATAAGCAAACATCAAAAGTCACATAAATAAGAAAGATTCTGAGGTTTTCCAAACATGTAAGAAATATTTACGTGTTTTTGGCCTGGCCCTCCTCGAAGCACATCTGACCCACCAGAGCTGCCGACTGGTCCCCCAAACACTGACAGAAACAACTGTTTTAATATTCAGCATTGAATTAAAACAAAGTCTGATCAGATCCATGCTTTTAATTAAGTTTTTACCCCTGAAATGGGAACTCCTGCAAGCGAGCCGGATTTCTGGACAAACAACAGAAACAAACGGGTTTAAAGTTTGAACCCACATAATGTAGAGGAAATGTATAAGAAACGCTCTTAAAAAACTTCCAAAGAGTCGGAATCAGTGTTGCTAAAAAGCTTAAAATAAAGTCTGACTGGGAGGAAACTCTGAAGTAAGGAGTGAAAATCCACACAGATCTAAAAAAACGTTTTTATAGCAGAAATGAAAGATGAATCTGTTATCAAGTCAGTTGTGGTCTCTGCAGCTCCTCAAGAACACCTTATCTCAAACCCAAACATCCACCCAGAAGCACAAGGTAAAACCGGGACAGTCAGCAGGACTCACCATCCAGCCGTAGATTTCAGACGAGCTCCCAACCTTTGGAAGGATTTCCATCGGAACGTCGAAGAACCTTAAAGAACAACGTCCGGTTATTTAAAGCCCCACTGGTCTGAGCTGAGCCAGTTCCAGGTGTTTCTACCTGCAGAGTTCAGGGTCCCAGTCTAACGTGTGGATGTTGAAGAGCATTGTGCGACTGGCGTTAGACACGTCCGTCACATGGACGCCTCCGGTCCTACCACCTGTCAGGCACTGACACCAAAACCAGAAGTTCTAAACGTGTGGAGGAACAACGAGCTGCAGGTCTCAGACCAGCCTTACCCAGATGATCCAGGTGTCCACGGTGCCGAACATGGCCCGTTTACTCAGAACCGCCTGCTGGACCTGTTCCACGTTGTCCAGCAGCCAGCGCAGCTTCACGGCACTGAAGTAGGTGCTGATGGGGAGTCCGGTTTGGTCCTGCAGAGACCACAAACGGCTTTATTTACTAATAAAAACTCTCAGATTTAAGCTCTGTAAAGTGCTCATCTCTTCACCTTCAGGTGGTTTTTGTTTCTGCCTGGAGTTCTGTTAATGAGCCGTTCCACTGTGGACTGGGTTCTCAGGTCCAACCAGACTGGATCAACATGAACAGAAGAGTTTACAGCACCTGGATCTGTTGGAGTCAAGAAGCTTCAAAACAAAGAAAACTCACCGATGGCGTTGTAGAGCGGCTCTCCGGTCTCTTTGTCCCAAACCAGGGTGGTCTCTCTCTGATTGGTCACTCCTACCGCTGCAGGTAAACAACAACAACAACATCCAGACAGAAAACCTCCAACAGACTGAACCCACAGCATTAGAGTCCTGGTCTGAGTCTGACTCTGGTTCCGTTAGTCTCACCTTTAATGTTGGAAATGTCAACGTTGAGTTGCTCCAGTTTCTCGCAGGTCCTCTCCATGCACTCATAAACAGACCTGATGATCTCTCTGGGGTCCTCCTCAACCCATCTGAGCCAAACAGAACCAAAGAAGTACAGAACTGAACTGAACAGAACCAGAACCAGACCAGCAGCTGTCTGATCCCTCCAGACTGATGAACCTGACTTAAAAAAGATGCACGAAACAAATGTGTGTTGTATCTTAGCAAAACATTATATTCTGATTTATGATTATTCTTTCAAATTTATAGTTTTCTTTCATTTTAACATTAAACATGGCAAACTGTAAGAAAAGTCATCTGTAAATAACTAAACAAACTGTAAACAAACTCATCTGTAAATAACTAAACAAACTGTAAACAAATAAACTAAGTCAACTGTAGACAACTGTAAAATGAAGTAAATTGTAAAGTCAACTAGAAAATACATAAACTGTATGAATCTCTGCAGTAAAGTAAGCTGTAAACCTGTAAAAGAAACTAAACTGTAAACAAAATAAACTGTAAAAGTCACTGTAAAATGAAGTAAACTGTAAACAAAGCTGTAAACAAACTGTAAACAAAATGAACTGTAAGCAAAGTCAACTGTAAAGTTGACTAGAAAGTACATAAACTGTAAGAATCTCTGCAAATAAAGTAAGCTGTAAACACATAAAAGAAAATTCAACTGTAAACACTGAACTGTAAACAAAGTAAGCTGTAAACTAATTAAACTGTAAAAGATTTAGTTGCTCAGAGTGAAATAAAAGTCAACCTTTGACTGGCTCAGTAAAAGTTCCAACGTCAAAGCAGCTGATTTATAACTAGAAAACTGCTGGAGTTTGACTGGATTAATTTTTCTCATGAAAACAAATAAACTGTTTGATGTTTTACGAGAAACTAAAAGCATAAATCAAAGTAAATTAAAACGAGAGAAAAAGATTATTTTAAGAATAATAAAAGAATGCAGAAAACTTAAAAAAAATTGCTAAAACTGTAAGCTGCAGTGATCTGCAAACGTCCGCTCTGCTCTTAGTTTTGGTTTTATATAAAATGACAAAGAAAAGCTATTTTTGAACCAGTTTCTCCTTTCTTTTCCTGGATGAGTTTTGGAGTCTCACCCTTCCTTTGGGAACCTCTGGTTGATCTCCACCTGATGGTGACCGACCAGTTCGGCTGTTTTTGTGTTGAAAACCTGCAGAAAACAGGTTTTACAATCAATAACATTATTTCAACACAGCAGTGCGAGACACACCGACAGCTGAACAGATTATTAATCTGGGCGTCAGCTGCTTTTAATGAACTAAGAGGATGAAGCTGCAGACCATTATTCATCAGATTATTCATCAGGTTACTCAGCAGGCCAACCACTGTTTGAGGAGATAAACACTGTGTCTGTTTGTGAACACTGACAAACAAAACTCTTATATAGTTATAGTTGGTTATAGTTAGGTTGTTTATTAGGATAGTGCACATTAACATTACTACAATACATGGTAGTGTAAATATGCAAGAGTTAGCACAGTAGCTAAATTTCATCCCTTGTCCTACAAGTAAACACAAAACAGAACACCCCACTATACAGTTCATATGTGAGCCATCATATCAAAATGAGTATTAAGTCAAATTTGGTCAAAATGACCTAATTACATTTTTAGATTCCTGGCTTTAAATGCTATATTTTGATACCTGGATCATTCTGATATCATAAGTAGATCCATATATGACTTAATTTGTCTTGTTTGTTCCAATAATACATAAATATTTGGTCTGAATCTTCATTTTATATAATTTTAATGATATTTGAATATTGAGATTTACCAGCTGAAAAGAAACAAAAACATTGCTAGCTCACAGGGAAAATCTCACAATTTTAAGGCATTATTCCTCAAAATCTGTTTTTTTTGTTTGTTGCTACTGCTCAAAAAAATGCTTTAAAATTTTGTTTTATGATAATAGTTCAGACAGTTCATTTAAATGATTGATAAGGCATTTATTCATTATGTTTTGACAAAATGCAATTTTTGCAAACGTTTTAATCAAAACCCTTTATTTGCCTGTTTCTCCATATACCACTTTTAGACTTAATCCTCATTTCGATGTGACGGGTCACAAATAACAAAACACAGAACAATATCAGCTGCTGATGTTTTAGGTTGAGTTTAAAATCATGAGTCCTTTAAAAAACCAGTTTGAACCAGTTTTCTGCTTCTGTTTGGAAATCCTGTAAAAGCCAGATGATGTCACACCGAACATGATGGGAAATCACATTTCTATTTCTTCATGCTGCTTGTTGAATTATTCCTGAAAATTAACAGACTTGATGATCAGGACTAAAACCTGAAACAGCCACGGAGGCGAAAGCATCAGGAGCTGACCAAAGGTCAAAGGTCGTTTGGAAAGCTTGATAATTATTGACCACAACCTTTAAAGCTGGTTCTAAATCAGCAGAATCTCTCTCTTTTTTTATTTATTAATTCTCTTTGTTTTCAAACTAACTTTTCTAAAGAGTGGAAGTTTTCATCTTCAAGGACAGGTTGTTGTTTGTTCTGTCAACAATAAACCAATCAAATAAAACTTAAAATATAAGTTTTAAATAAACACTTTGGTGTTATTTTTAACACAGATCCATAAAGGTTTTATATCATTCCTTTTATTCATTTACTACAGAACAATAAAGCTCCTTCACAATAAAAGCTTCAGTGACTTATTGTGAAATGTGTTCCAGCTGACCTGCTTTAGACAAAACATTATTTTTTGTTTATGTTTACAGATGTTCTGAATGAGTGCTTTAGACAAAACATTATTTTTTGTTTATGAATGAGTCAGAGACAGGTACCAGAGCTGGAGTGAAGAACCTAAGCAGAACCACCAGTCTGGATTAAGACTTTTGCACAGTTCCGTGTCTGTTTAAACTTGTAAAAATGATGCTAAATGTTGTCAAAGTGCAGCTCAGACAGCTCCAGTTCAATAAATGCTGTTTATCTGTGAGATGTTTCTCTTTGTTTTTAAAAACAAACAGCTGATTAAAGATGAATGGATGACGTCACTCACCAGGAACCTGGTGGAGCTCGTGCCCTGATCGATGGCTGCGACCAGCGGGTCCATCTTTGATCGCTTCGGATGTGCTCGAGCCTCAAACCGAGCCGAGCTCCTGCAGGAGGAGGTGGCGGGGTCTTCCATCGGTCCTAACGATTGGCTGCTCGGTAACAGGCGTCTTCACAGATCGTCCAATCAGGTTTGAGGAGCTGAAACTCGCCCCGCCCCTCTCAGAGGGACTGATCACCTGATCTGTTCCTCAATGAAACATAAATTCCTCTGAATTTATGAATCATTTCAGTGTTTTCAGAGGTTAGATGAGAAAAGTTTAGTCAATTTTTACTAAAGAATCAATTTAAAGAAAATGTATTTTATTCTTTGATTTGTGTTTTGTTTTGTTTGTTTTAAACTCCATTAATTAGGTATCCTAAATATGGAAGTCCATTTGTGCCACTTTAATTTAAAGCTAAATTGTAAGTTGTATTTACGAGTTTCTTATAATCATGAGATGAGTTATAATTAGAGATAATAAAAACATTCTGAGTCATAAATATGAATTATAGATTATTTTTATTGTCAAAATGGAGAAAAAAAAACTTCCAAATCTGATTCAATGCCAAAAAAAACAACCAAAAAATAAGTTCAGATATTTCAAAAGTAAAAGTCTTCTTTTTAAAAATTTCCTGAAAAAAAAAACAAGTGGGACAAACAGCATTTTTTAAACAGGTTTACACTGAATTTCTTTAAATCTGTTGTCATTAATCTGCAAGTTTTTGGTCGTCGGTAAATGTTAGAATTTAACATTTTTCTGACATCACTCCATCTTTACTTCTGCATGTTTTAAAAAAAAACAGAAAACCAGAAAAAATTAATATCAAGTTTGTTGATATAAAAACATTGAAACAAAATTTTAATGTTCATCCCTTTTGATTCTTAATGTAGTGAGAATTTAGGAAAGAAACAGAAAGAGTGATTAACTACTTCTGTCCTACACTACACTTTAATTAAGCAATGCTCTATTACTTTAGACTAAAATGACATCAAACGGTTTAGTTTCTTCTTCTACAGTTATTAATGAAACATTTCTTCAGTGTTTTTAGTCTCGGCTGGTTTCTGACCTTTAGTTTGGGTGTTACCTCTGTCTGGTTTTGACTGCGGTGCTGCAGCTGTTTCAGAGTCACAGAGTTCACCCTCCTCCTCTTTCACTCCATGGTTTTTTCTTCTGATCAGAACAAACTAAAAATAGATCCTAAAGTCTGAGCTGCAGAAGGTCCCATCACTGAAATGTGTTTGAAGCCAAAACTCATTTCCTTTTTGGTAAGTAAAATGTTTTTTAAGTGGATCAAAAACTCCAATATTTGGTGTTAAAGGCAGAATAACCTCCAGTTTATCAGCTGACTCTCATGGATCCATCATGGCCAACCTTAGACCACCCCCTGCTGTCCAGCTGTGGTCCTGCACCTTTTATCAGGATGTTTCAGGAGCAAATATCCAGTGGTGGGCAGCGCTAATCTAAAAATTTGTTGCACTAACCCTAAAGCACTAACTGTAATATTTAGGTCCCCTAATTCTAAAGCACTAACACACTTAAACATTTATCAAAAGCTAATTATAAAGCACTAAAAACCCAGCTGACCCATAGAACATTCCTCAGAGTCAACGTGAATATTTTGTGCAGAATATTGTTTATATTGTTATATTAATTATTGTTAATATTGTTATATTAATTATTGTTAATATTTCATACAGTGTAGTGGTTCCCAAAGATTGGGTCAGCACATCTTTGTGGGCCACAAAACATCAAGTGAGGGTTTTCAGATGATTTCCAGGCATAAATTTAAATGCAAAAAATGCTAATGGAATATTTTCATCATGATTATTGCAATGTTTTAATTAATCATAAATGACTAAAAATTAGTATCATAGTTATGTTTGTTTATAGTTATTCTTCCCATGTTTAACAGTTATTAACAAAGTTTGCCATGTAAACAAGTAATATCTGGGGTCATGAAGGTCTGCAGCTGTTATTTTGTGGGTCAGAAGCAAAAGAGTTTGAAAACTACTGATCTAGTGGAGAAGTGACCAACATGTCTGACAGATTTCACCCTCAGCTCAGACAATAATGTTGATCAAAAAATACATTTAAAGAACTCAATTAGTGCTTATAAATTTAGCCCATAAAGTGCTAATCCACTAACAAATTAAGAAATTAGCAAAAGCCCTAAAGCACTAATCAGAAAATTAGTTCCCCTATTAGTGCTTTAGTGCTTTAGGGGAACTGTGCCCACCACTACAAATATCAGCTGTCCAATGGTCCACTCAGGGGGCTGGAGAGTTCTTATACTTCCTGTGTTCTGATTGGTTTCTCAATCTTTTTCAACCAGTGACACCAAATACAAACCCCAAGAGGCAAAAGCATTTAAACATAAAATGTTTTATCACACCAAGATTCATTGTAAACATTTTATTTTATATTAATCAACAATAAGTTATATAGAACTTGAAATTGCTGCTATTTCCAAGTTGACCACCAGTAGGAGCTACATCCTGAATCTAAGCTAAAAAACAAAACGTCACAAAAATCCTGAAGCACAAGGTCCAAGTAGACTTAAATAACCATGGAAAGATCTAAAATGTTGTAAATAAGATGATTAAATTTGTGTTTTGTTGTGTTTCTTGTCTTCACTCTGCTCCTCCTTGTTCTTGACTTCGGTTCTGTTTTTCCTTCTCCAGAGCTTTCTCCATCTCAGTGTAGTAGTCCAGAGCTTTTCTCACGGGGTCGATGATGTGCTGCTGCAGAGCGGAGGAAGAACAGCTAAATTTAAAACAAACTGTTGTTGATGGGGGGTTCAGGGGGTGGGGGTTCTTACCTCCAGGCAGGGGAAGAGGTTGGCCAACTCGATGAAGAGGGGCAGAAGGACAAACCTGATGAAGCCGATCTGAGACGACGGTTTAGTTACCTTGTCCCTGTCCATGAAGGGGGACACCGGAAGACCTTCAAGCTTCTCCACGTCACTCTGGGACAGAAAGACTGAACTGTGACATCACTTCCTGCACCTTCTGACTGAATCGTGTTTACCTGGTTGAAGAACTCCTGCAGCAGACAGTCCAACCAGGGCTCAGCCACCTCCATGGGCCGTGCCTCGTTGGAGATGTCGCTCACTTTGATCAGGATCATCATCAGCTGCAGAAACAATCTTCTGTTAGTTCGAGTAGCTAAAAGCTAATTACAGATTGTTTAGCGGATTAGCTTTTTCACTAAAAGCATTACTAATTTAACTTTGAAAACCTTTAGTGGTCTAATTAGCTTCTGCTAAATGAAGTATTTACAAAGTTATGTCCTCTAACCAGCTCAGGTATAGTCTGATTATACTAGTGCTTGTTAGCTGTTAGCAGAACCATGCAATAGTTTATAACTAGTGGTGTGCACGGTTCCGCTAATCACCTAACAGCGTAACTAATTTTTATTTAGCAAATTAGCTTTTGCATTTTTTTTGTAACTTTGTAAACCATTAGCGGACCAGTTAGCTTCCAGTAAATTAGGTTTAGACCCCCGCTGTACACTTACAGATATTCCCCCATTCACACACTGATGGTGCTAAGCTACACTGTAGCCACAGCTGCCCTGGGGCACACTGACAGAGGCAAGGCTGCCATGCACCGGTGCCATCGGACCCTCTGACCACCATCAATAGGCAAGGCAGGTGAAGTGTTTTGCCCACGGACACAACAACAACGGCTAGAATTGGGGATCGAACCGGCGGTTACGGGACAACTCCCCTTACAACTCCTTCACTATTAATGCATTACAGTTTTGGATTAGCGTTAGCAAAGCTATATTTTCCGTTACCGGATTATGATTTAGCTAAGCTAACTTTTTGGTTATATTCATATTCGACTCTCCGCCATGCCCACATGTCGTGGTGTCCTTGAGCAAGACACCCAACCCCCAACTGCTCCCCGGGCACTTCAATAGCTGCCCGCTGCTCCACTTGGGTGTTTCTCATGTGTGATGGGTCAAATGCAGAGCACAAATATCGTCATTGTATGGGAACATGCATTGATGACGTAAAAAGCACCTTTACCTTTCCCTTCAACAAATTATTTATACAAAACCAGGTTTTCCTGTTCTCATGCATTAGTTTCACCAGATCTTTGTGTTCCTTGTTGCAGAAATCAAAAGTACACAGGATGGACTTGAACTTGTTGAGAATCTTGTTGTGTCTCGTCATATCTGTAGCCAAGATGCACCTGTGGAGACAAAAACAATGTCCAAAACTAAAAGCTACCATCAGAACCTGGAAATAATGATAATATAGCTGGTCTTACTTGATGATTCCCTCCCTGATCCGTTTGAACTGGTCCATGGTCAGATTTCTGAAGATGTTGCTCTCCTTCTACAGAAACAGGGATCAGATGATTCTGTTTTATAGCCAAATGTGTCCGTTTTCCTTCTTACCCGTTCCAGAATCTCAAAAGCCACGGCGCAGTGATGGTTTTCCAGAGGAGAGATGTCGTTGTAGCGGAGAGCCAGTTCAGTTCCTGCATTTATCTGAAAAACAAATATCAGCAGAACACAACCGATCAAAAAGATGTCCTCTGAAGTTTGAAGGGTCTCAGGTCCGGTTACCTGGTAAGCGTTGTTGTACCCTGTGTGGTCCAGGTCATGGCAGACTGCAGAGGTCAGCATGATCAGCAGGTCGATGGCGTCCATTTTACTCCTCAAGTCGGTCAACCAGATCAGACCATACATCTGCTCAAATAGGACATCAAAACATGATGAGACCCAGGGATGGACCACTGGTTCTGACTTGAATCTCAGTCCTCACCATCTGAGTCACACAGAAGCAGTGTTTGAAGTTGTGGAAGGGGATGTTGTTGTATCTGCGGTAGACCTCGAACAGAAACTGCTGCAGAACTTCAGGCTCGATGTGGAAGGTGGCGATGAAGTCCAAGTCTGTGTACATGACCTGCAGGAGAACCATGATCTCTGCGTCCTCCCACTGCCTGCAGAACCACAAAGATCCAAACAGAAACTGAACTTCTACAGGATTTGGAAGGTCTACCGGATTAGTAAGATCTTCAGGACTCTGAAGGTCTACAGGAGTCTGAAGGTCTTTGTTTATTTTGGTCTTGTTATGAACTCGAAGCAGAAGTCAGGTGTGATCATATTAGATGTCTATTTTTAATTGTCCATCTGTTTACAACACAAAAAACAAAATAATATTTTATCTTTTATTTTTTGGAGAATTTGACCTCCTGGATGTTGTGATTTGTTGAGGACCGCAGAAAAAAATAATCAGATCACCTCTGCCAGCCATTCAGGACCTTTACACCTCACACTGCTCCAAGAGAGCAATGTACATAATGAAAGACCCCACCCACCCAGCTCACAAACTGTTTTCCCCACTACCATCAGGGAAGCGCTACCGTCTTATTGTGTGTTTACATGTTAGTCAAACTACACATTGGAGACTGGTGAAACGCAATTTCAACTTCTGTGCTAACCCTTTTACATAAATTTTGACAAAGTACACTTGAACTTGATTTGACCTCCTGGATGTTGTGATTTGACCTCCTGGATGTTGTGATTTAACCTCCTGCATGTTGTGATTCTGTCCTGATCTCTGCTCCTCCACCTCAGGTTTTGCTCTAAAGATTCTGTGATACTGGTGTAGCTTGAGTGGATGGATCCAGACCTCACTTCAAACAGGTTTGTTGTTGTTGATGAAGCTTTGATTCTGAGCCGGCCTCTGAGGATCCATTCATATTCAGATGGTGTGGATCAAAACAAAAGCTCCAGTCCTCTTCAGAATCAGCCGTCATCAGCTCTGAGGCAACAGCTGCTGTGTTTGTTAACAATCACAAAGAAACGCTCACGCCAGAACTCACCAGTTATCAAAAGTCGGGGTCTTCAGGTACTGCCTCACTTCCTCCGAGACCTCCAGAGAGCTGCAGAGAGGAACAAATCAGAACATTCATGAGCCAGATCTGTTCCCTGACTGCTTTTATCCAGACTCACCTCATCTGCAGGACCTTCTCCCGCACGTGTTCACACTCCTTCCTGGTTTTATGAAGAGTTCTTTTGTGGTAGAACGGTGAAGGTTTGTGGGTCCCCTCTGACAGGTCCTTGAAGAAGCCCAACCAGCTGAGATGTTCGGCGTTCTGAAAGTGGGTTGAATTTTATTCAAATCAACCAATTTATAAGCTTCAATAAGCAACACAGAACAAAGCATTCTGAATAAAACGGCAAAGATCTCTTCAGTTCTTTTAAAAACTTTCTCTCCTCTTTAGCAATTAGTGGTTTAAGCTTTTAACTAGCCTTTTTGCCTGTTGTTACTTTTAGCCTTGAATTAGCCTTTTGCTACCTTTAGCATAGTTAGTGTTTTTCCAGTTTTCGTTTTAGCTAGCATTTGACTCTGTTTTATCTAGTGTTTTTGTATTTTTAACAGTTTTTGTAGCTTTCAGCTAGTGTTTTTCTAGTTTTAGCCTTTAGGCTCTTTTTAAGTTTTATCTAGTGTTTTTGTATTTTTAAAACAATGTGTTTTTAGTTTTTGATTATTGTAGTTTGTGTTCAGGTTGTTTTATCTTTCAGCTATTTTTCAGTATCAGTTTCTTCAGCTAGTTTCAGCAGCTCTGGGATCATTTCTTCTTTTTCTTCTCCTGAAGTGTTTGTAGCACCCTGAAGCCTCAGCTGATGTGTTTTACCTCCAGTTTTTCTCTGAACGAGTCCACCTGTTTCTTCATCTCGTACACAACCTCAGGCGTCTCTGAGGCCTCCATCAGGATCTTCTTCTCCAGACTCTGCAGCCTGAAACACACCTTAGATTAGACCTTAAAGATCTCTGGCTCTTTCTGGCTCAGAGTCTTCAGCTGTTGGACCTTTTCTCCAAGGAGGACAGATCAAATCCCAAGGCACCAGCGAGTTCTGCCCCTGAGAAGACATGAAGAGCGTCAGCAGGTTCTTATGACCCGGGTCAGTCAGAGTCCCTGTGGGTCCAGATACCTAAAGGCTCTGCATTGCAGTCAGCTGCCACCACCTCCAGCTTGTAGCAGGAGCCGGGCTCGTTGGGCTCCAGACTCGGGCAGATGTTGATGATGTTCCCTTTGGGGTTGTAGAGTTTCAGAATGTCATGGGGTCCGGCTTCAGCTGCAGACCGGAACAGATCTGAGAGAACCAAACTGATGGTTTTTAGTTTTTACTCAGTTTGTACAGATTAAATTCTAGAGATCTAAAACCTAACTGATTGTTCTGATATGTTTGGACCAACAGGTTTGTCCTGAAGATTCTGCTGGTTCTTAGGACTGGATTAAAGTATGGAACCATCCCACTGACCGCATTATTATATTACTGTAATACTCAACACTATTCAGTGTTAGTTATTATATTGTAATACTCGATTACTATATTGTAATACTCAACAATATTTAGCTACTATATTGTATTACTCAACTGTATTCAATGTTAATTTTTACTATATTAATTTGTAATACTCAACAGTATTCAGTGTTCATTACTACTATATTGTAATACTCAACAGTATTAGTTATTACTATATTGTAATACTCAGTTTATAGCAGAACTGTGATTATTTTGTGTTCTGTTTTTAAAAATTACAAACTGAATTTTGCAGCTGCTTCTGTCAAACTTTTTAACAAAAAAAAGAAGGTTTTAATGTATAAAATCTCTCAAACAGATTTATGTTTGCTCATCTGAGAGATCCTGAAGCAAAGAAAACACAGGTGCTGTAAAATTCAGACAGATCTGTCAGCTGCAGCTGGACCTCTTCAACATGCTTTTAATAAAATCTGACAAAATAATGAGATAAATGTGTAAAACTAAGCACTATATTAGGAAAGATGAGAACATGTTTCTCATTTTTCCTATCAGCCCTTAACCTGTCCATGTGGTTATGATGGCACTTTTAATAAAACATAGATTGAAGCTCTTACCTTTGAGGTCCTGAGCAGGACAGTCGAGGGGGAACTCAGCCTGCTCTGGGATCTCGTTTATGGTGAAATAAATGATTTTTGTTTCCATGTCTGATGTTTCTGTGTGTCCTGCTGATCTGAAGCCTGTGTCCTCATTATCCCTCCTCTTTTTTATTTACTCCTCCTCCTCCTCCTCTGCTTCTCATCCTGCACTAATAAATAAATAAATAAATATACATCCTCTTGCGTGTGCTTGAACAGGGAGGTCCAGACCTCTCTCCAGCTTCCTCTTCCAGCTCTTGTGGGAGGACTCCAAGGTGTTCCCAGGCCAGCTGAGAGACATAGTCTCTCCAGCGTGTCCTGAAGCATCTCACCAGGGAGACATCCAGAAAGCATCCTAACCAGATGAACCACCTCAACTGGCTCCTCTCGATG
Organism: Anablepsoides rubrolineatus; assembly: GCA_031762495.1. Classification (NCBI taxonomy): domain Eukaryota; kingdom Metazoa; phylum Chordata; class Actinopteri; order Cyprinodontiformes; family Rivulidae; genus Anablepsoides; species Anablepsoides rubrolineatus. The sequence continues at coordinate 3,550,366 of JARVGW010000136.1, forward strand.
TGGAGGAGCAGCAGCTCTACACTGAGTCTCTCCCAGAGAACTGAACTTCTTACCCTGTCTCTAATGCCCCTTTTCCACTAGTGCCACTTAGTGTAGTGTCGGTACGGTTCGGTACGGTTCCAAGCCATTTCCATTAGGCCAGATTCATGGA
>JARVGW010000136.1:3786176-3798691 GCA_031762495.1 Anablepsoides rubrolineatus
GACCCCAAGCATCGTTAGAAAACTCATTAATCTCTAGAACCTCCAGTTAACTCAACAGAAATATTGATTTAAATAAGAAAAGTTCTGTTAAACTGTTACAGAATCCTCCTTTAGAGGCAAATATCACTGGAATAAACCGTACCTTACGGACGTCCTCCCCCAGAGACCGCAGGTAGTAGCTCTCATCCTGAAATCATCCAGGAGTTTGAGTCATAAACCAATAAATAAATAAATAAAGGATGAGCTTTCTTTTTACCTCGCACAGGAAGAAATCAGAGTGTTTAGTTTCCGATGCTCGTTTGATAAATTCATTAAACTGCAGAGTCCTGTGAGGAAAAAAGACAAACTGCAGCCGAAGACTTTCACTTATAAAAACACAAAGGTTTGAAACTCACCTGTAGGCAAAGTTTTTATGAAGGAAGTCCATCTGAGCCACAGAGGAGACGTGGACCTTCACCTCCCTGTCGCCTCCTTTTTGTCCAAGATACTCGGCGGTCCACGTGTCCACGCAGGGACCCAGGTCCTGTCCCCTCAGGACGGCTGGTCTGCGCTGGAAACAAACACAAAGAAACTGAAAATCAGTGTGAAAAACTGGTTCCAGCCTCACTGAGTGACACACTGGAATTTATGATTACTTTTAATTGTATATTAAACTTTTTAAGACATAAAGGAGGTCAGATAATTATAATTTGTTCTGATTCTCAATGAAATACTCATGAGCCACATAATTTAATAGCATAAGTTCATGTTTATCATTCAATCATTTAGTATTAAAAAGTAAAAAATTCCCAAATGTTTACATTTTTTAATTATTTGATGGTTTCAATTACAGTAATAATATATAGAGAGTCTAAAAACAAGGACACTGCTGTCATAAAATGTCTTTAAAAGCTGTTTGTTGGCTAACATCTGCAGTTAGCATTAGCTAGCTGGTGTTGTGCTGAATTCGGTCATCGTCTTATTCTGGGTAAAGTCTGTGTAAAAAGCGGTTTTTAATCTTACCTCGGGATAAATCTGCTGCAGAAACACTTCTCTGTCCACCTCAGTGAAGATGGGAACAGATATTTTGTCCTGCTGCTCCATTTAACTCGATTTATTGAAGTCATTTGTTAGCGGAAGTAAGCGGCTGTAGCTGGTGTAACATTGTTAATGTTCCCCCCCACAGAATAGCGAAGGTGAGAAATAAAAAATAATGGATTGTTTTAAAATATAATTTATTTGGAGTATTTAAAGTTGAGCCACTGGTAATAGGTTTTATTTTGTTTGTTTATTTTAAGTGTATTTGTTTTCAGTTTTTTTTATATGCCAGCTGTTCTAACCGGAAGTGAGTGAAAGCAGACGGAACAAAATGGCGCTGTCCTTGTTGAGATGTTATTCTAGGCTGAACTCACCCTTTAGTTTTACTCGTTTGGTTTTAAACCAAAATGTGGCGCTGAGCCGGTTCTGTAGAACCCGGTCGGGGGCGTCCATCACAGCGGGACGGTTCTACAGCTCTCAGGAGAAACGTAAGGTCGTGGTGTTCGGCTTCACCAACCCGCTGTTGTGGTTCCGAACTCGGATTTACTACTTTCTGATCAAAGCCTACTTCGACAAGGACTTCAGCATCAAGGAGTTCACGGACGGAGCGACGCAGGTCCGTTAAAATAAACAATAATAATAACAGATGAACCTGGGCGCAGACGGTATCAGATTGAATGAGCTGGTTCTGGTTCTGACCCTGAGTTCTGTCTCTTTCAGGCCTTCTCTCATGTGTCTGGTCTTCTGTCTCGGTGTCAGTTTGAAGCTCTGAAGGGACTGGTAGCTGAAGATGTGAGTCCATTTCCAGGATTTGTTTCCTGCTTATTTCTCTTTATTGTTGTTTTTGTTTTTATGTTTATTATTATTGTTGGCGTTTTATGTTTGTTATTGTTGTTGTTTTTATGTGTTTGTTGCAGCTCATAGGGAAGCTGGAGGAGAAGTGCAGCTCTCTGCCATCCAACTATAAGAAAGCTCTGTCAGCAGGTCCTGATGACATCATCCACACCACCTTGAGAGACGTGGGGATCTTCTACGATGACGGTACAATGGGGACACGTCTCAAAGCATGTACTCCTCTGGATTGACAGACTTGGGCCTCGTCCTCAGCAATGAGGGCGTTGCTCCGGTCGGTCGTAGTGAAGGAAGAGCTGAGTTTAAAGGCGAAGCTGTGGATTTACTGGTCTGAGTTCAACCCCTCAGGTGTGGATCATGACTGAAAGAACCAGATCCTGGATACAAGCAGCTGAAATGAGCTTCCTCCGTAGAGGGAGGGCAGGCTCAGCCTTAGAGATAGGTTACATCCCTCTAGTAGGAGAGGGGGGTCTGGCTTTGTCTCCTGGACCTCCAGGATCTCCTCTCTTCTACGGCTTCATTAGATCCAAATCAAAACATTTAAAGCCCTTTAATAAAACCTATTTATTAAACATAAGAAGCTTAAAGTATTTTAATCTCTTCTTATTATTCTGCTCCATCTTGTGATGCTCTCGTCTTGGTTTTGCCTCTGGTTGAAATCATTCATGCTTTTATTTTACAGACAGGAAGTTCGTCAGGATCCTGATGCACTTCTGGTACCTGACGAGCGCCTGGCTTCCTGAAGACCTGGAACTTCCAGGAACTCGGATGTTTAAAGTGACAGACGATAACGAAGAACCTGAGCGACTCCTCGGTGCCATTTATGAGTGAGTGATTCCAGCTCTGAGCCGTTAGACGTCAGGCTATGAGCAGTCAGTATCTCACCTGTAGCTCTCTGAGCGGCTCAATAGCTAAACTCAGCTTTCTGTTAGTACAGGTAAAACAATCTGAAACGACCAAAATAAAATCCTTTCTTCTTGTTTTATGATTTGTCAGATTCCAGAGGGAGTTCACCCAGGGAGTGGCTCCAGACTGGACCATAACGAGGATAGAGCATTCCAGACTTTTGCATTAGTTTGGATTTAACGCAGGGAACTAGTTACATGAAGAACTCTCCTTTGTGTTTTGGTTTGAATAAACGGAGCAACAATCCTCCTGAGAGCAGGAGACGGGACAGAACTCCAGGCTGGACCATGACTGGAAGGAACCACGGCAGATCTGGATGTTGGAGAAATAAATATTGTTTTTTTAATGTTTAAACTTGTGCTGTTAAGATGCTGCATATCTTTTTGATTTTCACACATTTAAACAGTTGCTGTTCGACCATAAGAACATACTGTTATGATTTATTAATGATTAATAAAATGTTTCTGTACATTTTGACACTAAAACTGTTTCAAACTGTGTTGAAACATTTCCTGGTTCAGTTTAGTCTTATTATTATGGGCTAAATTACAAAAAGTCCAGTTTAATATGAATCTATTTTTTATCCAACCACTTATTAGAGAAGTTTATTTAAATTAATCTCTACAGTGATCCAGTTCAATCCATTATAGTTCTAATTAAATTCAACAAATAATAATAATAATTGGCCTACTGTCTGTTTTAGTCCAGTTTTACCAGATTAAAATTTAAAATATTAAATTTAGGTAAAAATTTAACTGGATAAAAAAGCTTCCTGTAGCTTAGCATACCTATCAAGATGATGCCTGCTACCCAGAATGCTTTGCACTGTTATTAAATTGATCAACATTAATTAAAATTTGTATATAATTTCAAGCTAATATCTGTTAGCAGGACTGGCAGCATTAAACTTAAAGTGCCTGTGACATCAATTTTTTTGTAATAAACATGAATGCATTTTTGGAAAGATAACATTAATAACATGTTGCAAAAACAATTTCATGCTGCTCAGATGAACGGTTGTTGTGATATTTGTGTGTGAAGAAACAGGAAGTGATGTCAAAGGGGAAGGTGTGAATATTATCTAATGTTTCTTTAGATCAGTGTTTCTCAATTCCAGTCCTCAAGGACCACTCTCTTATATGTTGTAGATGTTTCCCTGCTTTGGCACACCTGATTTGAATGAATGACTGATTGACATGGTTCTGCAGAACTTAGAAGACCTGCTAAGGAACAGGGAAACAACTAAAACATGCAGGATAGTGGTCCTTGAGGGCTGGAATTGAGAACCACTGGTTTAGATTATTTTAGTCGCTATCAAAAAGAAACAAAGAAAAGTTAAAGTTTAAATAATTTTGTTTTAATAAACAGAGACCAGAGTTTATTATATTAATGAGTTCCCCTTTGATGTCACTTCCTGTTTCACTTTGACTGAGCCAAATTTAAAATAAAATAGGTCAGTTATGTGACAAAATGGGTAAAATCATGTGTACTATGTCAATTTTATTAGATATAAAGATGTTTTCTTTGACTTTTTTTATTTGAAGGATAGGCATGTCACAGACAGTATTTTTAGCTTTCCTGCTGTCCCAGGTTTTTTTTTTTATTGAGAACAAAAATTAACAAACAAAACATGGCAAAAATGTTAGTACAGAGTCAGATCTCACAGGTTGAGTTGCATATATTCAGAGTAATATAAAACAACACAGTTATATATATATATATATAGATAGATATATAGATAAATAAATAAAATGAACAAATAAAACAAGAGGTTTACATCAAACCAAAGTTACTAATCAAGCTGTCCCCCTGGTTTGTAAAACACACCTTTAATTTTCACACAGGTGCATAAAATTAGGCAGGTCACATGACATCAGATACAAAAAACCAATGGAAAAACAAAAAAATGACAAATGAGAGCAACATTCGTGATGTCAACAATATTTCAAACAAATACATAAATAAACTTTACTGACAGATTAAGCTTGTAAGTGATTATAAAACATAAAAGTGAAACTGCTAATTTAGGAGAAAAGAAGAGCTAATGTAATAATTTCCGGGTGTGTGTAAGGCCACTCAGTTGCTGCTCTCCCATTGGCCACACCGTGTGGCTGCTTTCTTCTGATTGGACGAGCCTCCTGCCAATCACCGCCGTCACTCCGTGTGTGGCTCTGTTTGTGAACGGGTTGAACTGGACGGCTCCTCCGAGCACAGAGCCCGCAAATAAGACGGATGTAAAACAAAAAAAAAGAAGAGTCCGGCTCGGAACCGAACCATGAAACTCCTGAGGGTGGCCTTTTACGTGTCGGCTCTGGGGCTCCTGGTGGTCGGCCTGCGGGAGCTGCTGGCTGGCTTCGAGGAGAACAGATGCAGCATGACCTACATGTTTGAATACCCGGAGTACCGGGTGAGTACTACGGCTGGTTTCACCCATTTATACCCGGAATTAATCACTTTATTTAACGCTCCGCGTCAGGCAGAGGGTTAGCTGTAACACAGTAAACATTCCCGCTGTTTGAAACAACAAAACATCAGAGAAAAGCTCCTGAAACAACAAGCTAACGCTGCCTGACAGCTGCCGTCACGTGACCTGCCCCACTCTCACACCTGTCTGATTTGTAGCTGACACATCCAGGGCACCTGTCCGACCAGGTGTGGATCAGATGACTGGAAAAAACTGATCCAGGTCATAAAAACAGAAACGATTGAACAAATATTTAACTCAACAGGTGTTTAAAACAGGACATGTGTCAAACAGGTGAAGTTAGACTCATAAATAAAATGTGAGCCATCACATCGAAATGAGAATTGAGACAAATTTGGTCAAAAGGACCTAATCATATTTTCATATTTCTGGCTTTAAAGGCTACATTTTGATATTTAAATCATTCTAATATCATTAGATCCAGAGATATTTTTTAATTTGTCTTGTTGGTTACAATAATACATAGTTATTTGCAGTGGCGGCTGGTGGATTTTTCTCCAGGGGGGCTACAATTCCAAAACAGACATATCTCAAAAAGCAATCAAACATGCACTAAGTTGTTTCACACCAGTGTATTTATTAAATAAATGAAAATAATAAAAAAGCTTTACAATGTCATGTAGTGTTTTATTTTTAGTACATACATTTTGCTCTTCTGTAACTGAGAAGCAAATCTCTTCATGACTCTGGTTAAAGTCAGGGATGTTTTAACCAGATTCTTCTCTATAGATCATGGTCAGTGCAGTGAGGTGTGATGTTGTACCTGAGGAAAGTCTGGATTCTCTTCAGATTCAGCTGTGCTCAGAGGAGATGTGATGAGAATCTTCAACAGTCTCTGAAGGTGTCCTGGAGATTGTTCTCCATGAAGAGCTGGTACAGAGCCACAGCACCACTGCAGCTCCTGAAATCATCCAGGTTGTAGATTAGACTTCATGGTCCTGTTCAGCATTGAGTAAGCCTCCATGGTGAGCTGGAGACCTGGAGGAACCTGTCTGTCTGCAGCAGTGTAGCACTTATCAGATGATTCTGAATGGCTCAAGATGGTGTCACAAACCTAAAAAAAATAAATGCACAAATTTAATTCAATATGGAGATGGCTACAAGTGAGCTTTCTAATATTTAATATATAGAAAACAATTGAAGTTATGAATACATGTGTTAATTTATTAACAACCAATTGTTGCACATCTATGGTAAAATATATTATATTATATTAAATTATACCTATTTTAAGCTGTGTTCACAATTATAAAACAGTATAACTATATTATAGCACTACTATGATTAAAAGCATTACAAAAGACTTTTAGCTTTTCTCTTACCTGTTTTAATCCATGCTGGCTCCGATCCTGATGCTTGAAAAACAAGGCAATAAATCAAAACAAACCATTAGCCTTGCTAAAAGCAGTTAGCTTATCCTGTTGCTAATCCAGGTCTTGGAAAATAATCGAGTGTAATCTCTCCTTCTGATCCTGGGCTGAACAGAATTAGCCCCAATGAGCCGCAAACCGAGGGGGCGTGGCAAAAATATTGGGTCTATAGTAAAACCATTGGCTGGTGCAGTGTAGGTCAGACTCATCTACAGCCCTGCCAAATTTCATGTTGATTAGTGCAGCCGTTTTTGTGCTACGGTTGACCAAAAATCACTGGGAAAAAAATAAACTGTACGAAAACAATGAGACTCCCGCTTACGCTTCGCGTGTGGGGATCATAATAAACTAGATAACGCATAGCGGTAACATAATGACCCCCGCAGGCTTCTTCATACTGCTCCCTCCCTGCTGCAGACAGATATCATCCCATCCAGACTTCATGTTAATTGTTAATAAGAAGCTGCTGACTCATCTATGATGGGATGTTAATTAAAACATTTCTATGGCTAAAATAGATCCCTATAAAATAACTTTAAGGTTTTTTTGCCAGTAATAAAAAGGAGGATTAGAGCTGTGACAGTAAAATAAAAATAATAATCTATATATATTAAAAAAGGAGCAACAGAAAAACTTTATATTTTTGTTCTCTTGACATACTATTGTCTCTAAAGACATGAAGGATGGCTGCAGCAACGCAGTCACCAATGCTTGTTTTTAACTCTATTAAAACTTTACTTCCTACCTGGTCAAAGAATCAAACTTCCAATGCGACAAAAAAAGTATGATTCATTTATTGAGTTGAATGAAGAATCTGTCTCTAAAATAGTTATGGAAGAGTTTATAGTTTAAAATGTGTTTAACAACCTGCAAATATAGCTGAATGCAGGAAACATTTACTTCATTCAAAATCTTCTGGGGGAGAACCTTGAGAATTAAAAAGAAAAAGGTGACTGAGAAGGTGAGGGGTATAAGCAACATTTAAATTTGATAATCATCCAGGTGACATCTAGAAGCTATTTTTTGTGAAAAAGAAAAAAAAAAACAAATTTGGAGGCTTGTGGATTAAATTTAGGTATGCACTCAATTTATTTCTTGACTAATCGAAACCATAATAAACTACAAAACAAAGACTGAAATGGGTGAGGTCAGCTGACCTCGGTTTTATCTTTGTGCTGTGCTCATTTGAATTCCCCCTACCTATTTAGGATTAGTAAAACCATTTAAATATGAAAAATGCTTTTGCAAAACTAATAGTTAAAATAGTAAAAAAATATATATAAATAAAGTAGCATGACATTTAGGAATAAAGACTTCTGACTTCTGGTGCATTGGTGCGTGCAAAATTGTTAAAAAAAATATGAAATTGTTTAATTGGTATTTGTATGAGTTACTGTTTGAAAAGTTGAATTATTTTGTTTTATTGTTCAAAATTAATATTTTTTTATAAATATAATATTTTTTTCTTCTGCTGCTGCCTTTCTTTAAAATAAAAAGAAACAATCAGTGATGATCTGAGTCATTTAACATGTATTCTGTAGGTCTCCAGACTCTCTGCAGGTTCAGTTTTTGCAAACAACCAGTCTTAAATAGTTTCTTTGTCACAGAAATACAATTATTGTTGTTTTTAATTCAGGTTTTACTTTTTTACTCCTCTAATCTGAATAAAATGTTAATTTCTGCCTTTTTTTTCTGCTCAGACGGGTCAGGAACTATTTTTTTTTCCTCAATAAAAATTCTCTGACATCTTTATTTTTCATTGTTTGTCCACTTACAATTCATTTATTAGACCAGGCTCAGAGATCGAAACAGTGTTGTGTTAATCTGAATAATCTGTGAAACCTCTTGTTGTTTCCTCCCGGCAGCGGGTGACTCTGCCACGCCGTGTGGCCCGGCTCTACCCGGCGTACGGGCTCTACCTGTACGGGGAGGGGCTGTACGCTCAGGAGACCCGGGCGCTCAAACTCAGCGGTGCACCTGTCCTCTTCCTGCCTGGCAACGCAGGAAGTTACAAACAAGGTGAGGGAACTCAGAGATGATGTGTGGGAGTTTAACAATAAAAACAAAACTCCAATAATTTAATTTATTACGTTTAAGAAACTTTTACTTTAGGATTATTTCAGTTCCGTTGCATTTCCACCTCTGGTATGTGAAAGAGTTTGTTGCCCAGAACAGATCAAAAAATTTAAATACTCACTTTAGATCTGTTATTTACCTGCCGTTCTTTCCTCCCCCATGAAGCTCGCTCTCTGGGCTCAGTGGCACTGAGGAAGGCTGAGAACCTGGAGGGGAGGATGCACCTGAATGTGTTCACCGTGGACTTCAATGAGGAGCTGGTGGCTCTGTACGGGGGCAGTTTGCTCAGACAGACACACTTCCTGCACGAGAGCATCAAGGCCATCCTGCGACTTTATAAGGTCAGACATCAAACCTCAAACCCTGAACCATCAAACCCCGAAACAATAAATGCTGAAACATCAAACCCTGAACCATTAAACCCTAAAAAACATCAAACTCTGAACCATTAAAACCTGAACCCTTTAAACACTGAGCGCTCCAACCTGAACCGTACTACTAAAGAATTGTATATTTACCAGTTTTTGGGGTTTTGCCCCACAGCACCTGAAGACCCCGCCTCAGAGCGTGGCGATCGTGGGTCACTCCATGGGTGGAGTGGTGGCTCGAGCGCTTTTCACTCTGCCACGCTTCAACCCTCACTTGGTCAGCCTCATCATCACCCAGGCCTCTCCCCACCAGGCTCCGGTCCTGGGTCTGGATCCGTACCTACTGGGTAAGCTGCTTCGTGGGGCTGCAGGGTCAGAGGCGACGCTCCAGGTTTCATTCTGATTTTTATTTATTTTTAGATTTCTACTCGGCGGTGAGGCAGAGGTGGGTGAACCAGGCCAACAAGCTCAGGAATGTTACGGTTCTGTCCGTCGGGGGCGGTTATCGTGACTACCAGGTCCGCTCTGGCCTGACGTCCCTTCCGAGTCCCCCCGGAGACCCTAACAAGCTGTCCCTGGTGGTAACAGCTGTCCCCAGGACCTGGGTGTCCACAGACCACCTCTCCATCGTTTGGTAAGACTCTAAACTAAATGGCATCATTTAGACGGTCTTCATGAGCTGAAAGCCTCTGGTTGTGTTCCAGGTGCAAGGAGCTGGTTCTCGCCACTGTCAGAGCCTTTTTTGACCTCATCGAGCCCGAAACCAGACAGGTCTGAGCCAGAACCGTTTACCGTGACCTGCGTCCAGCAGAACCCGCCTTAACACTCGTCTGTTTGTTTCTACAGTTCACAGAAAACCCAGAGAAGAAGCTGTCGGTGCTGAAGCATCATTTCATCCAGCATCCCGTCAGGACGGAGGGAGACGGTCAGGAGACCAACGTCTACATGTCAGGTCTGAGCGGAGCCTCTTCATCCTCCTCATCCTCCTGACTTTAAAGGGATCCATGATTAGTTGTAACATTAGACTTTATTTGATAAATATATATGTGACCCATCACATCGAAACCAGGTCCAAAAGTGTGATGTGGCGAAATAGGGTTTTGATTTAAACTTGCAAAAATTGCATTTTCAATGTATCATTTGAATGAAGTGTCTGAAATATAATCCTAAAAAATGTTTTGAAGCATTTATTCGAGCAGTAGCAACAATAAAAACTGATTTTGAAGAAAAACACTTTAAAATATAGATTTTTTTTCTCTGAGTTAGCTACAGTATGTTTCTTTCCAACTGGAAAAAGTTTCCTCTTTATTTTGACATCAAAAATTACTCAATACATTTACATAAAATTAGGATTCAGACCAAGCAGTGATGTATTATCGTAACCAACAAGACAAATTAAACAATATCTCTTGGTAAGCTTATGATATCAGAATGATCCAGGTATCAAAATGTAGCTTTTAAAGCAGGAATCTGAAAATGTGATGAGGTCATTTTGACCAAATTTGACTTAATCCTCATTTCGATATGATGGGTCAAATAATTTAACTGTAAAAATACTGTAAGATGTTTAGTTTAGTAGATTTTTAAAAATATATTAGGCGGACTGAGCCATTTTATTTACACGCAAAGCGTTCTGGGTAATACATATAAGGATATATAGCATCAGCGCTAAAGCTAACAGGCTAAACTGTTGTCCTCCATCTATATTTTCAGTTGCAGTCTTCTCTCTGTCAACACTCTCTGGTTTCATTTAAAAGAGTCGATCATCAGATATCATCCAAGATTAACCTTCAGGATGGATATAGCTCACTAGCAGTCTGTCCACGTCATCATTTACCCAGAATGCTTTGTGTGTAAATAAAATGGCTCAGTCTGTGTTAAAATATATTTTTAATAATTATAAAAACTAAAGAGTCTACAGTATTTTTACAGTCTTTATTTTATAGTTAAAATAAATGTTTATCAAATAAAATCTAATGTTACTACTGATTTAACACGTCTTCCTCTGTCTGCAGATCCTCCTGAAGCATGGAGTGAAGTCAACACCCTGCGCCTGTCCTACAGCACGCCGAAGGTATCGAACGTTCGGCTCATGTCATGATCAAAGCCTTCAGACTCCAGCTGATGTTTTCCTCCCGCACAGGAAGGACAGCTGAAGCACTTCCTCTTCGCCCTGTCGAGCCGGAGGAAGGCCTACAGTCACTTCTACTGCCGCAGCAACAACCTGGTGGGTCCGGTTCTTTGCTCTTTAATCTGTTTTAGGTTTAATTAAAGCCTCTGTTTGTTGTTCAGGAGGCGAGCAGCTGGGTGCTGGGCTGCCTGCAGAGGAACGGCTCATCATGGTAACCGCTCCTCCTGCAGCTTTCTGTGTGTGTTTGTGTAAAATATGAAGATAAATTAGTCTGATAATGATTTGAGAGAGCAACTCTCTCTCTTTCTCGCTGTCTCTCTCTCTCAAATTTTACTCTTCTTCATTATGAGACTAATTTATCTTCATAGTAAACATGTGTTTGTGTTGACAGAGCTGTTTGTGTCCTCAGTGTTCACGCCGTGGATCTGTCTGCAGGAACAGAACTCTTGCCTCCTTACAAGGTGAGCCTAAAACCTCCTGTTTTGCTCCTGTATCTGCTCCGGTTCTGATACCGACCCATTTCCCTCCCTCAGGTTCTGGTTCTGAGTCTCAGCGACTTGACGTCTGTGAGTCACCTGGTTGTTTCTGCCTCCAACCTGAACGGCAAACAGGTAAGAGAGGAGAAAACACTGATTAAACATTAAAAATCTCATGTTTTTCTTTAAAGTGCCTGTGACATGCCTATCCTTCAAATACAAAAGATCAAAGAAAACATCTTAAGAAAATTGACATAGTACACATGATTTTACTCATTTTGTCACATAACTGGACTATTTTATTTTGAATTTGGCTCAGCTAAAGTGAAACAGGAAGTGACATCATTAATAAAATTAATTCTCTGGTCTTTATTAAAGCAGAATTATTTAAACTTTAACACTTCATCTCTCTTTGATAGCGACTAAAAATAATCTAAAGAAACATCAGATTCTTCTCTAAAGTCTGTTTTGTTAGCTTTTGTAAAAGCGTTCTGTTTACATGCTGACATTCCCCTTTGACATCACTTCCTGTTTCTTCACATGCAACTTTCAACAATCGTTCATCTCAGCGACATGTTATCAATGTTATCTTTCAAAAATGCATTCATGTTTATTACAAATATTTGATGTCACATGAACTTTAAAATCTAAGTTTGAGCTTTATGGCTGTGTCCAAAACGGCAGGCCGGGTCCTCCGAAGGCCGAATTTATTGGCCACATACGTCACAGCGCCGCGACGAAGGCCGTCCAAAACCGAAGACTCCTCCGATGCGGCTGACAAATGCGCCCTTCCTTTGGCCCAAATCGAAGGACTGGTCCGATGGATCCTTCACG
>JARVGW010000136.1:3847343-3857700 GCA_031762495.1 Anablepsoides rubrolineatus
GTTTGTTTGTTTATGTGTGTTTGTTTATGTTTGTTTGTTTGTCTGTCAGGTAGTGGACGTTCGGCTGGTGTCTGTATTCGATGCTCGGGAGTTGGAGCTGGTCATTGCTGGCACTGCAGAGATCGACCTGGCGGACTGGAGGAACAACACGGAGTACAGAGGAGGTGTGTGAGGCTGAAGTCATGACTTTGACCTGCTGACTGAGGCCTGTACAGTCTGACATGGAGCTCATTTCTCTGAGCATCACACAGCCTGGCCTTCAGGGTGGATTTACAGCCACTCCTGAGAAGATTGGCAGCTGTCTGTAATGTAAACGTTGACCTCAGTTGACCTCATTTGACCTCTATGATGTCATTAAATAAGATGATAAATAAGATAAATCTATTTAGAATATTGTAGAAAAAAACAAGGGATCATATTTTGTTTTTATCTGACAGACAGACTCTTGAGATGAACCGTTTAATTTTGAGCAGTTTGTTGTTGTTTAGTTGTTGTTTTGTTGTTTATTTCGTGCTCTGAGCGTGGTGTTTGACACGCAGCCGTCTTTTAATAAAACAAACGGACTGAGACCCTCAAAACGGTTCTGTTCATTAAACCTGTTCCCAACAACTGCTGCAGCAGAGGCAGGAGGAGGATGAGGAGGAGGCATTCGTTGTTATTCATCTGACTCATGCACCATCATCGTGTCTCTTCCCCCTCAGGTTACCATGACAACCACATAGTGATCCGCTGGTTCTGGGCGGCGGTGGAGCGGTTCAACAACGAGCAGAGGCTGCGGCTGCTGCAGGTGGGACTGAGCGCCCCCCGGTGGAGGCGTGTTTGGGTGCTTTACAGGAGTTTTAAAAAAATGTAAACAAGCTCTAAAACCTGCTTCCAGCTGGTTTATTTAGAGAAATAAAACAAAAAGACAAAAACTCGTTGTTTTCTAAATTTTAACAAATTTATTTTGTCAATTAGGAACAAACCAACATTTAGTTTAATTAAAAAAAGGTTGTCTTTTATTGTAATGGTTGTAATAGACATTATTTGATAAACCTTCAGCCTCAGTTTTAGCCTTTTAGCGTTAGCGTTAGCTCCAGAACTAATACGGTATAGATAGTGATAGATGATGGTGTTAGCACTCAAACTAATATATAGATTGTACCTAATGTATGGTGTTAGCTAATATTATTAGCTGGGATCTAACGCCACACATTTATTTAGAATGTATATATATTTGTGTGTGTGTGTGTGGTGTTAGCTCAACCAATACAAAATATACATTTATTGTCACACATTATAGGTTTTTAGCCTTGACTTTTTGAGTTAAACTGAAACCCTATCCTGCAGAATCCACTTTTTTAGCTTTTAAATTTATTTAAAAAGGGGCAATGTTATGTGTTTCTCAGGCATATATTTAAAAGTGTTACCGGACTCTGTGCATGTTTTTGATGAGAGGATAACATCATAACATGACATAAAACTCAAAAAAGTTGATTTTACATGATATTGCCCCTTTAAGATTTATTAATTTAATTAAAAACAAAATAAATTCTATATACAATAGAAAAACAATTACAAATCACAAATAAAATGAAAGGCAGCATTCTTGGTCAGACTCTAGTTCTGGGTTAGGATTTAATGTGAAAAAGTGTTTAAAATAATGTTATCATTAAATTTTTAAGTTTTAAAAATTTTTGTTTTTGTTTTATTTGGTTTATTATTGTTTGAAATTAATATATATATATTTTTGTAAATAGGAGCAGATATAAGATTTTTTTTTCTGCTGCCTTTCATTTGATTTGATTTGCATTGTTCTGTTGTATGTAATGTGTTTTGTTTCTTGTTTAACAACATGTTTTAGTAGAATAGTGAACATGTTTCTTCTTCCTGTTGCGATCCTCCTGGCTTCAGTTTGTGACGGGCACCTCCAGCATTCCCTACGAGGGCTTTGCCTCGTTACGAGGCAGTAACGGACCCCGCAGGTTCTGTGTGGAGAAGTGGGGGAAAATCACCTCGTTACCCAGGTGAGACGTGACGAACATTCTCTCAGCAGCTAATGCTAGTCCTGCTAACGCTACATAGCTCTTAGCCTTTCTGTTTGCTTTGTGTCTCCACAGAGCTCACACCTGCTTCAACCGCCTGGACCTCCCGCCCTACCCGTCCTTCTCCATGCTCTACGAGAAGCTGGTCACCGCCGTGGAGGAGACCAGCACTTTTGGCTTGGAGTAACTCCAAGAATCAAAACATCTGGATCCCCAAAGTTTCTCATTTAAGAGAAGAAGCTGAAATCTTCAAAAGGCAACTGACCCCTCGTGGATAACTCTGCTGTTTTCATTTTTTTAGCTTTTCCATCACTCACTTCTCGTCTCCCACTTTGATCGAGACTTACAGACGGAGAATCAGATGCTGAAAGTCCCTCTTCCAGGACCTTAAAACTGTGCCCCACATTGAAAAACTATAACACACGTGTCTTTTTGCACAAATATATTTTCTTTATGTTCACATCCTGAACCACCGTCTCCCCTTAAGATTTTCTATCAAAGTGGAACTTGCTGTGTCACCTGTTAACGAGGTACCTGTGGGTGGACCTTTCCACACTTCATTAACCCCCTCCAATTAAAAAACACCACTTCTGATCCAGAGAAAGAGATGAATGTAACAAATCTGAATGTACAGCCTTCACAAACATGGGTTTTATTTTTACGTATGAGTTCCAAGTCTGTAACAATCCTGGTAAAAAAGAAAAAAGTGCCCCTTCCAGTTTTTACATTTTTATATTAGGACATAAATAATAAACGAGATGTGATATGGTGATGGTACCTAAAATGCAGATTTGTGTAAAAAAATTGGTTCCAGCACCTGATCCAACAGCTCATCTGTTTCCTAGGGTTAGCTTGAAGGCTCGTAGGATTGCTAGGGGTTATCTGGAAGGTTTGCAGCGGTTAGTTCGTAGCTTTACTAGGGTTAGTTTGCAGATTCGCAAGGGTTAGTTTGAGGGATTGCTAGGGGTTAGCCTGTAGATTTGCAAGAGTTAGCTTATAGATTTGCAATTAGCTTATAAATTTGCTAGGAATTAGCTTGTAGGTTTGCAAGGGTTAGCTTGTGGTTTTGCTAGAGATTAGCTGGTAGGTTTGCTGATTTTAGCGTTTAGATGGGTTACAGGTAGGGTGACAGACTCTAGATAACTTTGAAATGACACACAGGTGTTTCTCTGATCATCATTGCTGTTGTGTTTCCATCTTGGCCTTGTGTTAACACACGCACACATCATTACATCAGCAGCTCCTGGCTGATGATGAGCTCTTAGATCCTGTGGAAGCAGTGAGGCTGGAACCAGTTTGTCCCTTGCAGCTTTTAACATCTTGTTTTTACTAAATAACGACATGAATCTGTTGTGTTTTTGCTCAGTTCAGGTTAACCTTTTTAAAACCTGGTGGAAGTTTTATGTCCTGATGTGTAAAATGTTTAAACTGTTTTCCATTGTTACAACTGTAGAGATACAAACCAACACAAGGGGGCACTACATGCTCTGTTATGTGAAGCTAAAGTGACATCCATCCTGTTTTCTGTTACAAAAGCACGAGATGAACCCCCTGAATGCACGTTTACACCTCCTGTGTACAGACACCTGTTGGACCTGAGAGGCTGGAGGAGAGTTTAAGATGTGCCCCCCGCCCCCCCGCCCCCCAACACCTCCCGGTCTAATACTGCATGCAGGACCTGCCCAGTCAGCATCTCTGTGAGCTGCGCCTGCCAGGCCCTTTCTAGGTGGTGTGTTGTGTCATAGCTCGATATTTGCATGTTGAAGTAGCGCAGCACACCGTCCCAACTAGCTTTGTGCATGAGGACGCAGCCGTTCATCCAGAAAGGAGGGCGGCGCTCACTGGAAGCCTTACCTGACACTGTTGTACCCGTGTGCTCAAATAAGTGCTTTAAGATGGAACGGAGAGCTTCACGGCAGCATGTTTCTGAAAATGTTTCACTTAGTATAAAGTCGACGGTTCTTCGCTCGAACCAATGAGGCTGAACTCAGAGGAGCACGTGTGTCGTGTTTCTGATTGTCTCTTTGTATATAAGTGTGCGTCTGTCTTGTTGTGTGTATAAAAATATATATTTTGCACCGAATGTACCAAAGGTTTGGGGCTTGCAGAGTCAACCATCTGTCTGATTCAGTCCAACAAACACATCCCACGTCTCGGATTCTTACACAACATGGATTTAACCTCTTGAGCCCCATGCGGAGCTTTTTAGGTTTTTTATTTCTTTTAACTTCAGATCTGTCAGTTGAACCTGGACATGTTTGGTATTAAAAGAAACCTAAGAATCTTGGCTAAAAACTCATGGAAACTATTTTTACATTCACCAAACACAATTCAAACATCAAGTAGTTGAATCAGAAAGTAAACAAACTGTACAAAATGGGATTGTTGCAAATCTGTAAAGGAAAAAACTTTGATGTTATTTTTTTAAAGCAAGTCAAAGTAGATACCTAAATATGTTATAAAGTGTGTTGAAAGTTTTTTTTTTTACTTGATTTAGAGTAAATCTGATCCAACTGAAGTCAAATATAATTTATCATTATTTTATATAATATATATGGTGACAAATAAATTTTGGATAATTAAAAAAAACCCATTCAATAACAAGTATTTTCAGGCAGGTAAGAAAAAATAACTTTTGGAAGTAAAAACTTCTAATTTCTTAACATTTATACCATCATGGTCTGTCCTGTGCAGAATGACAAAACACTAAATAATTTCTTTACTAAAACCTCTGTAACTTTGCTTGTTACTTTTAGCAGCATGAATCTTTGCACAGGTAATGTCCACAAGTGGATTTATGGTTTCCAAGAGTTTTTAGCCTGATTCATTATGGTTTTAAATGGGTTATATACTGTCTAATGAAAAAAAATGATTCAGGTGAGAGTAAAAAAATAAATAAAAAAATTATATTCCATCCTTAATAAATCTAAAACCACAGCAGCTGTTTTAATACTTACACTTCTAATAAATTCTCCCACGTGTTAACTTTATTTTGATACCAAGATTATTTAAGTATAGTTTATAAATGTTGACATACACTCAGTTACATTTCAACATGGTGTTTTGAGAAAAAACTTGGGGCTTAAGAGGTTAAACCCAACAGCAGCGCTTCACTGTAACGGTGAAGACGTTGCTCCGGATGGAAACAGCTGCACCTCCCGTCCCTTTCAGAACACCTCTGACCCGACTCCACTCTATGCAAAGCTCCCGTGTCTCCATTTCACTTCGACGATTGTAATAAAAGAGAACAAGTGGAACGCTTTCATACATGAAATGTGCTCTTATTTATCTGGTGAGAGTTATCACACATCCACCTTTAAGAACATAAATTAAACAATGTTAAAATGTCAAGTAAATCAGGACCAGATTAAACGTTACGGTGTGAAAGTTCACATGATAACAAGAAGCCAGATCATTAAAAGCATGCAATAAAATCTGATTACTTTTAGGTAAAATGTTACCTCAGGACAGGGTTCCTGCAGATCCTTAAAAAGTCTTTAAAAGCCTTGAATTCATCAATCCAAGGCCTTAATTAACCTTAAAAGGTCTTAAATCAATCTTCAGAAGTCTAAAAAATGTTAACACATTGTAAATAGGATTCATCTCAAACATTAAAATAATTGGTAACATTTATTTATTTTTTAAATATTCCCATTCAGATGTTCTCTTTTGACATCACTTCCTGTTATTTCACAAGCAAATATCTCAACAACCATTCATGAGCAATGTGAAATTTGTTTTCTAAAATATTTATAATGTTGACTTTCCAAAAATACATTCATATTTCGTACAAACATTTTACATCACAGGCACTTTAGGGTTACATCTATTTCAAGCTGGGGTCATAAAACTCCAAATTTTGTGTCGTTAGAGGATTTTCAGGAATTAAATTAAGTTTAAAACTGACTGCTAAGAATATTTTTTAGCTATATTTGATAAAATAGCAGTTAGATATGAATAAAACAATTGGTCTATTAGTAAAATTTGAATAATTCAACCAAAAATACTTTGATTCATGAGTTTCTGCCACCGTTTTATTTTTTTGTCATTTGTGTTTATTATGAAATTAGTCTTAAATTTGATTTCACTTGGCATTAAAAAGTCTTAAATTTAACTTGCCTTAAACTGTAGGAACCCTGTTTTATTGTCTTGTATGAAAAATTCAAAAGTTTTGAGCTTTCTTTCATAGTAGGTTTAGATTTTAAATTGATTGATATATCATTTTAAATTTAAAAGTTGGAGCAAAAGCAGAACAATTAGATTAAACTATTTGTGAAATACCAGGAACAAATATAGTCAAAAAGAGTTCAGATTATGTTATTATAATTTTTTTTGTTGTTGTTGTAGTTTTTAGAAGCTACTTCCTGATTAGGTCAAGCAGCGCAGTGCGCATGCGCCATGCTGTGACGTGTCCGCTCGGTGTCAAACACAGGGATGTAAAAATGATCGAAATCGCTCCGGATCGACCAAATAACCTGGTTTACCGTCGCCCTCAGCAGCAGTTCGGATCGTTCACCTGCAGAGTTTACCTTTCCGTATCATGTTTTAGTCGCTTCGTTTAGGTTGAGCTGATAAAAACCGGTTTGAGTTACTTTTTTTTGGTCGAGTTAACTTTAGCGAACCGTTTGGCTAACCGGAGCTGCGCTCGGTGAACAGGAGCATGTTAGCCGGCGCGGCGCGGGCGGAGCTTGCGTCACTTCTTCTATTTACTCGGAGTTAGTTCGCAGCAGGAAGAAGAGCCGAGCCGAGCCGGGGTTAGCTGGAAGCGACAGGATCCCAAGGCGCACAGAGGAGAACGATGTCCCGGAGGAGGCTGGACAGCCGCAGCGGTCTTCCCGCCGGACTGCTGGGGGACATCCAGACCCCGATCAGCCCCGAGCCGCTGGAGAGCCTGTATGACGTCACCGGAGAGCTGGGGAGGTGAGTTCTGGTTCTGAGAGGGGTTCTGTTCACATATAGCAGGGTTTATATACAGGCTGAGTTTCAGACTGGATATTTTGACTCATAAATCTGAATTTAAGTTAGTTTTTAAAACTTTTTTTACACTTTTTTTGTCTTTAAACTCTTATCAGGATGAAATAAAACTGCTTTGATTTTTTACAAGTTTAAAATAATACTCATATCTCACCATTAGGTGTAAAAAAACACACACAACTGATGTGTTGTTTGTTTGAAAATAAAATAAAATCCACTCCAGGGTGGAAAGACATCAGCAATGACCTTAACTTCTTCTGATAATGAGGGTCACACGTCACTTACAAACAGAGAAGTAGATTATTAACATTTAGCGCAGCTCTTATTCTTCCTTGCAGCGTGTTCACCCCAAAGGTCAGACCGTGCAGTGCTTAGAGACACTCATACTTATAGAAATGTTTTTATTTTTAATGTTAATAGTTTTATTTATTTATAATCTCTGTGGTTTTTATTCACCAGGTTAAATTTGAATCATTACATAAAAACATAAAACCACAGAGTGTTTTTTCCACTCGTGATTGTGCCCGTCATGTGTCTGGCCCATGTGCCCCTGACTTTGCCACGCTCAGGTGTGCCCGCCCGGCGTGACACAGACCTGTCTGTCGTAACGACTCGGGAGGAGGAAGGAAACCTGCTGACGTGTTTTAAAAGAAGAAGTTTACTTAAAAACAGGAAGCAGAGAGGTGAAATTATCTGCTGCTGATGCTCTTATCTTTATAAATATAAATTTAACATCCTCTGATGTGACACAAATCAAAGAAATGTCCCGTAAACAAACTGAAATGAGACATAAGAAGAAATGTTTTAATCATCCTTACTCATCATAAAAACAGATTTATACACTGATTAAAAAAAACTGAATTTAAGTTAATTTTCTTCTTTAAAAACCAACATTAAAAGCTATTAGTTATTATTTTATCTGCTCAGGATGAGATGAACCTAAAGTATTTTTAGAAACTCGACAAACTGGTTTGACATTTCAGAAGAGTCAGATTTTTGGTTTCATCAGAGTTGTAAAGTAACTAAGAACAAAAACTTTGTTACTGTACTTAAGTAGAAGTTTTGGTTATCTGTACTTTATTTGAGCAATTATTTTTCAGCCTACTTTTACTTCTTACATTTTCACATAATTATCTACTTTTTACTTCTTACTTTTTTTTTGAAAATGTAAGAAGTAAAAAGTTGTTACTCCTATTTCATTTCCGCTTGTTGTTGTTTAAAAATACTATCCTGATAAACTCTGCCTCCTGAATAGAGTGGATTTAATTGTGGTTGAAGGAGAAGTATAAATATAGATTATTCTGCAGTTTTGTTTAAAGTACCTGAAAGTGATACTTGAGTAAAAGTATCTTATCATAAAATTACTTTGGTAAAAGTTAAAGTCTCCTCTAAGAATATTATTTGAGTAAAACTAAAAGTCTTAAAGTATCTTATTTTTTTTAAAAAGGTAAGAAGTAGAAAGTTGTTTCTCCAGGTGACGTATTCAAAAAATATTTTTTCTAAAGGTGCTCAGCTGTGATTAATTGTATCCAAACTAAATATAGTATCAGTATGGTAAATATTTATACTTCTCATCCAACCACAATTAAATTCACTCTATCCAAGAGGCAAAGTTTATCAGGATAGTAGTATTTAAACAATAACAAGCTGAAATGAAATAGGAGTAACAACTTTTTACTTCTTACCTTTTCAAAAAATGTAAGGAGTAAAAGTAAAAAGTAGGCTGAAAAATAATTACTCAAGTAAAGTACAGATGACCAAAATTTCTATTTAAGTACAGCAACAAAGTATTTGTACTTTGTTACTTTACAACTCTGCCATACTGATACTGTATTTAGTTTGGATACAATTAATCACAGCTGCACACCTATAGAAAAAATATTTTTTGGATACGTCACCTCCCAATAAATGTATTTGGAAAATCTATCCTCTCATTTTTACTCAGTACCTTTACTTTTATTACTTAAGTATATTTTATGTCAGAAATTTACTTTTAATACTTAAGTACAAAATAAATCAGATACTTTAAGACTTTTACTCAAGTAATATTCCTAAAGGAGACTTTAACTTTTAACAAAGTAATTTTATGATAAGATACTTGTACTTTTACTCAAGTATCACTTTCAGGTACTTTATACAACGCTGGGTTTCAGATTAGATTAATTTAATTAAAATTCTTGTTTGCAGCTGAATAACATCCGGTTCAAGATGGCCGCCGGAGACGTGGACCTAAATGTTAGTCATCCCGTTATATCCGATCCTTCAGATTAAAGTGAAAAGATGTTTTATTTAAGCTTTATTTATTTTTTATTCGGTAGTACCCAAACGTTACAGATAATAAAGTTTATTTGGCATTTTTATTTCACAATAAAAGAGAAAACAGACCTTAAAGTATAAGTACATGTTTTAAATCCTGAGATTCTCCTTTAATTAACTTAACGTCTGAATTAAGTTCATCTCAAAATTTAAACTTGAAATAACTTTTTGTAATGTTTATTTTCCTTTGATTCATGAAGAAGAACATAAGTTTTATTTTTGAACAGAACACTAAAACTCTATAAAACATAAAAACATGCTTATGAAATGATGGCTGGTTCTGTTCTGTTCTGTTCTGATGTAAGTTTCTGAGCCTTTATTTTGAAATGCCCCGGTCTCTTCCTGCTCAGGGGGAAGTTCGCGGTGGTGAAGCGCTGCGTGGAGAAAACGACGGGCAAAGCGTTCGCCGCCAAGTTCCTGCGGAAGAGGCGGCGAGGGCGGGACTGCCGGGCCGAGGTGGTCCACGAGATGGCGGTCCTGGAGCTGGCCCGGAACAACCCGCGGGTGGTCAACCTGCACGCCGCGCACGAGACGGACCACGACATCGTGCTGATCCTGGAGTAGTGAGTGTCGTTTACAAGAGGCCAACGCTGCTCTCTGAGCCAGACGGATCGGATCGTCTATCAGAACCGGTTCATCCTGAATGCTGACGTCACAAACAGTAGTTCAGAATCAAACCAGCGGCTTCGTTTAAATACTTTTAATTATTTTTATCTTCATGGTTTCCTTTTAAAAGCAGAACCAGAGGAGTGAGCTGCTGTCATTGAACCACACCTGAAAAACAAAGAGTCCGTCTGGGTCAGTCAGCAGGAAGTGGCTTTATTTCTCTGTCACATGATCAGAACCTCAGTCCAGTTAATCTGTAAAGGTTCTGGTCCGGTCCCGTGTGGATTTAAACACATAAACCCTCAGAAGTCTCCTCCTGTGTTTCCTTATCTTGCCTCCTAACCTTCCTGGGTGTCCTTATTTTGCCTCCTAACCTTCCTGTGTGTCCTTATCTTGCCTCCTAACCTTCCTGTGTGTCCTTATCTTGCCTCCTAACC
>JARVGW010000136.1:3866073-3876813 GCA_031762495.1 Anablepsoides rubrolineatus
AAGAAATATGTTTTGGGGATTTTTACAAATATTAAGCTATTTCATAAGCTGAAATTTTGACATAGTTACTTTATTTTAGTATAAATTTGGAATATAGGCTTGGAAAGCACATAACATCGCCCCTTTAACAGGAAGTTAAACCTTTTTCTAACTCGTCTGCCAGTCTCATTAGGAGTGCTGCCAGGGAGTGACCGACAGGTCAGTGTGGTTCACAATTAAACTCATAGAAGATGAGTTTTATTGTGAACAACCAAGCCCTTTCGTCGGTTAGATCATTACAAAATAAAAGTCCTACAAAGAAATGAAGGAGCATTAAAAATGTCCCTGCAGGACTTCCATACAAACATGAACATGAAGTTGATTTCCAATTCAGGAAATGACTAAAGGGCGATTACAACTAATTTTTCACTATCTTTACCGTATTTAATCTGCTCTAGCTCAAAAACTACAACACCTGGACTATATACTTTGTATAAGTTTCACACGTCGGAAAAAGCTTTCACAAATCTCAAACTTAGTTTTAAATATTCTTCTATTACTGTAGAATAATCTAGTCCAGGTTTGAAGAGTCCAGGTGTTGTAGTTTCTGAGCTAGAGCAGATTAAATACGCTCAAGGTAGTGAAAGATTAGTTGTAATCGCCCTTTAGTCATTTTCCGAATCGGAAACCAACTTCATCGTCGTCATGAGAATCAGCTCACCTGGATGTCTCCGTGGAAGAACACCAGGTGTTTGTCCTGGTCTCCATCGGTGTCGGCTCGCAACAGCAGCAGGTCGTTGGCTCGGTTCGGGGCACAGCCCGGGACACCGAGCAGCTTCTGCAGCCTCCTCCGGCCGGGGCTCCGCAGCCCGCAGGGGGTCGTTGCCGCAGCGGAGCTCATGGCCTCGGCCAGAGTGATGAAGGTGAAGCCGGCAGTCACGGCTCGGAACAAGACTCCAAAGTTTCCCTGTGTGTGTGTGTGCTGCGCTACATGCTGCTGCCGCTAACTTGATGCTAACTGTTTCCGCTAACACACCGAACAACCCCGATTCTGATTAACGGAGAATATTTACCTTCACGCGCCTCTGCAGACTGTTTACTGACGTCACATCGTGGCTAATTATAAATAAAAAGGTGTCATGCTACATGCGTGACAACTACGACAGTGTGTTGCTAGTTTTCCACTAGGTGGCGCTGTGTGCTTTTAAAGCCACTTCCTCTTTTTGCTTTCTAATCCCGGAATCAAAGATTATTGATCATAGGCGCAGGGAAGATAATACCCGTTCATGTATTTCCGCTTTTGGTTGTTGATCAACCACATTGCTGTTAGATTGGAATTAAAATTTTATACTGAGAAACGTGTTTTCTTAGTTAGAAAAACTATTTAATAAAAAATAACTTCTCTATTCTTTTTATTATTTTATTTTAATCCGAATAAATTAGATTGAATTATACATTTTTATTATTAGTTTGATTTAAAAAAATTTTAGGACAGAGTCAAACTGATCTGTATATAAATAAACATGTATATATAAATAAACATGTATTTGTATAACCATCTGTTTAGACTTTTATTTTGGTGCTAATTAAAACAAATTAAATAATAATTATAATTAGTCTTATATGGGACTGTTTGAGATCCCCAAAGATGCTTTACAATTTCCTGCATTATTTATTCACACACATCAATGATTATTTAATACACATACTATAACTACAAAAAAGAAGAATACACCTTAACACAAAAATGAGGGATTTAAAATAATAAAAAAGAAAAAGGCTGAAATTAAAATTGTGTCAGAGGAGACATTTCTTTTATTTATAATCTGAAAAGTATTTTTATGATTTCCAGAATGGATCCAGTTGGTTATTAAAACATTCATGAACAAATAATTAAATCTAACTTTACTCATTGTGTCCAGCAGGGGGCAGTGTTATATTTTTAAAGACAAAAGCTGCCTTTAAAAAGGGTAGTGAACCATCTTGTGTTTATCTTTTTAAACTGCAGCTGAGCAAACAGAAATAATGTTCATATCTGACTTTTCTCTGGACCTGTGAACTGTTCTGGATGAAAACAAGGCTGCACGTGTCTCTGACCTGCTTTTCACCAGGTTCTGGTTCTGTTGTTACAGATAAACAGGTCCAGTTTCCTCTAGGCTGGACATTAAACCAGTTTAGTAACTTCGGTGTTTGTTTTTTACAGATAAAACTGGAGCAAAATCAGTGATCATTTCATTCAAGGTAAACAACTCTGAAGACTAATTTTTTCTGCAGATGATGATAAATCCAACATTTTTATTTAAAGGTAATTAAACTAACAAATAATTGTGTATTTCCACAAAATCAGAAGTTATTTAAAGTTACGAGCAGTAAGATGTTTGCTGTAACTGTTACTTAAAATTACTTAGTTTTTAATAAATATATATCTTTATAGAGATGCACAAATACAGGTTAAAATCTTATGAAGACTGTTTTCATGAGAATATTTTAATAATGAACCAATCAGAGCCCGGCTCTGCTGCCTGCAGGACCTCAGTGGGCCACTAGATGTCACTACATCCTGAAAACTGGTCCTTTAAATTCCATCAGTGAAGCAAACCTTCACCGTCCTCCTGACAGGTTGTTTATTTAACGAAGCGTACATTAGTGCTCATTTTATTTATATCTAATCTGCATGTTTCAGTCGTTAGAAAAACGTGTTTTTGTTCTTTTAGAAACATGAGCTCCACTGCTCTGGGCCGACGCCTGGTGGCGTGTCTTCTCAATGTTTCTGAGGCTCGCAGGAAAGACGTGGTGGAGAGCGTGGCCAGAGCAGCTTTACTCAACTCCCAGGGTGAGTTTCATTAACTCGCCTCTGAATCATCACACTGATTGAACTGAGATTATCAGACCAAACCACAGAAATGATTCAGCACTTAGATCCTGCATGATGGCAATAGATGGGACTGAACTGACATAATGTAAAGGAAAGTACACACAGACACAAGTATTTAGATGACCAGAAGTTTGTAAAGGTTGGATTATTGTTCAGGTGTTAAACGGGAGGACACCACAGTGCTGAACATCTTTAATGATCACGACTACAACCGCTCCGTCATCACTATCGTGGCCTCCATTGACTCCATCAGTAAGTGACTCGACTGATTCCTCCCTATCATGAACTCAGGTGCTTCTCTTCAAACATTAGGCAACGTCAAATTCATGTAATAAAACGTTTTGTTCACTGAAAATAAAAAAGACAAGTTCCTTTCTGTAAACCTCTAATAAACCTTCTGTAAACCCACTGGAACTTTCTGTAAACCTCCTTAAAACTACGTGTTAACATTATGAAAACCTCCTCTAAACATTCTGTAAAACTTACTGTAAACCTCCTTAAAACTACATGTAAACATTGTGAAAACCTCCTCTAAACGTTTTGTAAAACTCATTGTAAACTTTCTGTAAACCTCCTTAAAACTATATGTAAACATAGTGAAAACCTCCTCTAAACATTTTGTAAAACTCATTGTAAACTTTCTGTAAACCTCCTTAAAACTATATGTAAACATTATGAAAACCTTCTCTAAACATTCTGTAAAACTCACTGTAAACCTCCTTAAAACTCCCTGTAAACATTGTGAAAACTTCCCCTAAACCTTTTGTAAACTCCCTGTAAACTTAATTTAAACCTCCTTAAAATTTGCTTTAAATGTGAAAAGTGAAAACGTCCTCTAAACTTCTTGTAAAGGTCTTGTTTTAAATTATATGTAAATGTCTTGTAAACAACTCGAAAACACCTAAATGCTTCCCGTAAATGTCCCAGTAAACATTCTAAAATCATCTTGCAAACATCATGTAAACTCCTGATAAAGCTTTTGTAAATTCACTGTAAAATCTTTAAATTCCCTGTAGAAGTTATGGAAAATTACAAAAATTACTGTAAAATTACTGTAAATATCTTATAAAAACCCTATAAACAGTTTTTACATTCTCTGTAAAAGTCTCAAAAACAACTTGTAAACTTTCTTTAATGCTCTTGTAAACTACCTAAAAACTTCATGTAAAATATCTAGTAAAATTGTAAGCTTTTTGTAAAAATTTGTAAACTTTATGTAAAGCTCTACTGTAAATAACTATCTAATGACTTCCCACAAAAGGTTTGTAAATTCCCTGTAAACTTTCTAAAGCTTCTTTGCAAACACTATATGAGCTTTTTGTAAACCTCCTGTAAACTATTGTTTCATGTGTTCCAGGGGAGGCGGTTCTCTCTGCATGCCAGAAGGCATGTTCACTCATCGACATGCACAATCACTCGGGGGTTCACCCATGTTTGGGAGCCGTTGACCTCGTACCGATTTATCCCTTGGGGGAAGACGTGGGAGTGGAGAAGTGCGCTCAGGAGGCTCGAGGTGAGATGATTTAGTTATTTTGTTTTTTTTTCTTACAACAAATATCATTTTAGAGCTAGAAATTTTCAGTTAAAAACTCATTTTGGCCGCTTGTATCAGTGATCTTGTTCTTTCGGTCACTACCCAAAGCTACTGACCATAGATGAGGGTAGAAACATAGACCGACCAGTAAACCGAGAGCTTCGCCTTAGCTTAGCCTCAACAGTGGGACTGGCACACAAACGTCACGGCCAACTGATCCAATAATTTTAAACTTCAACAGAGGCCACTCCTTTAGCAAGAATCGCTTCTCTATAGCAGAGAGTCCAGACTCTCGTCCGAAGCAAAGTGAAGGACAAGGGTCTGGTTTTTACCAGGCTAGATTATCCCTATTGTTTACAGGGGGCGGAGTCTTACTGGCAATAACAGCACCGTAAGAGGGGGACCTGGAGGCCTCCACTCGTCTTTAATGATGGACAGTTTTTCTTCACAAAAATGTATTATTCCTTTACTCCTCTCTCAATCCAGCGGTCTTACACAGACTAGGAGGGGCCTCACCTGGGTACAGTTTGTGGTCCTGAATGAGGCCATTAAAGTTTTCACGCCCTCTATCACCTTGTAACCACTTCCTGGATCTGTTTTCAGCGGGCCGTATGTGGTCCTTTACAGTTGGATGTGTTGATTAGTCTAACAACTGACTGAACCACATGTCCCGCTGATAACGAGCAGGAAGTGAAGTGTAAGTTATCTCAGTGTGAAAACAGAATTAAGTCAGGTCGGATGATGATTTGACGTGTTTTTGTCTCGGCTCAGCTGTAGCTCAGGCGCTCACAGAGAGGGTCCCGGGTTCCAGCGTCTTCCTGTTCGGCTGGGCGGACTCCCCCTTACAACGGGGGCTCGCCGTCAGGAGGAAGGAGATGGGCTGGTTCAGGAAGAACCCGGACCTGGAGGCCACCAGGCCCGACGTTGGACCAGAACCACAGAGGCGGTTCGGCCTCACAGGTGAGATCAGACAATAAGCCACAGCAAGGGGCGGCCATATTGGATGTTGTCCCACTCAGGAGGGGGGTCCATTTAAATCGTATTCCCGGAGCTGGTAAATGGTAGTGACGTCATTTACCAACCATATGAAACTGCATTCCAGTTAGCCGACAGGCTAACCTAGCTACAACACTGCTACAATATAAACTATGACAAAAAGAGAGCTCTACGATGTACGTCATGCAAATAAACATTGATTTTAATAGTATGCACAGAAAATACACTACGTGTGCGAGTGATTAAACATGCACAAAAAAATTAAGAAAGATAATTAACAGTAAAAGTTATGGAGTTAACTTTCTAAAGTTGCGAGTAGCCGCCATCTTGAAATCGAAACTGGGGGCAGTTGCATTTCTTCCACTATACGAGTGGAATATTACCACTGGAGGGGATGTTCCAGTTTAAATCTACCAATGGGAACAGGGAAATTACCACTTCCAACCAGGGTTATTAGTTCACTGAAACTAACTAAATAATAAAAACTGAAATTGAAAAAAACATTTTAGTTAACTAAAATAAATAAAAACTGTATAATCTTTTTGCAAAACTAAATTTATAGATAGAATATCCTAATAATAATAACTAATAACAACCAAACTAAACTAAAACTGAGCATTAAAAATGCAACAATAACTATTAAAAACTAAACTAAAATTAAGCATTAAAAATGCAATAACTAATAAAAACTAAACTAAAACTGAGCATTAAAAATGCAATAATAATAATAATAATTCCACTGTAAAAACTAGTTAAAACTAACTGAATTAAAAGAAAAAATGGTCACAATGAAATAAAACTAAACTATAATGAAAAATCTAAAACTATTATAACCTTGCTTCCCAGGACTACTGGAACACAACTTAAGTTCTGACCCGGTCATGAAAGTGTAAACGAACAGAACGACGTTGAAAACCACAGAAACTCTGTTGTTTTGATTTCCAGGCGTCGGAGCCGGTCCGTATGTCATGAACTGCAACGTCACCATTGACACCCGTGACGTGGCGCTTGGCCGCAGCGTTGCCGCAGCCATCAGGGGGTCCGTGCCCGGGGGCCTCCCTGGAGTCCAGGTGCTGGCGCTGCCACATGAGGGCGCCGTGGAGCTCGCCTGTAACGTGGAGAGCGTGGAAGTACCGCCTCCGAGACACCTGACGGACGAGCCCTGGCCGTGTTTCAGCTTCGACGGCCGGTCGTACTGCCACGCCCCCGCCGGCCTCATCGCAGCCAGGGTGGCCGAGCTGGCAGGAAGTTGGGGGGTGGGTGTGAAGGGCGTCGCCCTGGTAGGGTTCACCCCCCACGAGTGCAGGGGCTTAGCGGAGTTGGCGTTGTCTCGAGGGATGGGTGAATTCTGGAAACAGCCCAGCCAGATTCGGATGTGAAAACAAACGGTCGCTGACTCAGCGTTTATTCTGCTGACCTGACCCAAGCTTCTGGACTGAAACAACAGCGGCTAAATTTGAGCTGTTTCTCTATGGAGCCCCAAAGTATTCTTAAATAAATAAAAAAAAATAATAAATATTAGCTTTAAGCTGTTGCTAATTTTTTGTTTGTTTGGTGTTAGCAGGTCTAAGATTCATGTTAAGAATAGCGTTAGCTTCCACTAATCTTTTATTGGTTTAGCGTTAACACTAAGATTCTTGTTAACTAGTTAGCTGTTAGCTTAAGCATTTGCTATTTTTTTTCTGTTTGGTGTTAGCAGGGCTAAGATTCTTGTTTAGAAGATAGCGTTAGCTTCCACTAATTTTTGTGTGTTGAGCGGTTTAGTGTTATCGTTAACGTTGTTTTGTGAGTTAGTGGTTAGCGTCAGTGTGCCCACCAGTGGTTGTGTATTTACCAGTTAAAGTCATGTGTTTTTCTTCCCACACAAGCAGCTAAAATCAGAGCTACAGAGGCTGAATTTTAGCTTTTTTTATTCTGACGTTTTGTGAAACTGAATCTGTGGCAGAGTTTACCTCCGTGGATCAGCTCTTTGTGCTCCAGCTGAGGCTCTTAGTCACACAAGCAGTGCAGCCATTTAGCTT
This sequence comes from Anablepsoides rubrolineatus, assembly GCA_031762495.1. NCBI lineage: Eukaryota > Metazoa > Chordata > Actinopteri > Cyprinodontiformes > Rivulidae > Anablepsoides > Anablepsoides rubrolineatus. Next base: position 3,873,479 of record JARVGW010000136.1, read on the forward strand.
CATTTTCTGCACGCACACACACACACACACACGCACACTCAGCCTGCCAGGCTCGGGAGCATCAAGGCCCAATCTAGGTCAGAGCGTGAGCCCGGAGGAGCTCTGGTCTCCACAGACGTTTTGCTCGCTCCGATTCTTCATTTTACAGCTGAAGTCACGAGTTTCAGCATAAAAAAATGAGATTTATTTTTCCTCATTTTGATTTAAAGACAAACAAAATTAAATTAAATTTCTCCTGTTTTATGATGAAATCTGGAGACTTTTAAGATAAATCCTTGTTGTTTTGGGGTCTAAAAATAAATTTCTGTTGCAGCAGCTTATTTCTTTTCTTTTCTATAAATATTCCTGGGCTCCCCTCCCCCTCGTGTTGCTGTTTGTCTTCTTCTCCCCACAAATACTCCCACGCCTCTCCTCCTCCTCCTCCTCCTCTCTGCAGAGGAGCAGAGGACAAAAACTGCTTTTTATTCTGCAGCTCCCTGCAGTTTTTTTTAAGATGTTTATCTGTAAATAACCGGAGGGAGCTGAGCCCAACATGCCCGGCGCCATCCTCCCTGACCTATCAGAGTGAAGCGTGCCACCTATGAAGCCCCCCCCCCTCCACCTCCTCCAGGCGAGGAGGAGCAGTGAGGTGGAAGAGCGGCGGAGCGGCAGGAGGACAGAAATAGAGCAATGAGGAGGTGAAGCGGGAGGAGGAGCGGTTCGGGGGGAGCACATCTGGAGGATCCGCCGTGGTTCCGACCCGCACCGCCGCTTCGTTGGGAGGAAGGATGCGTCTCCGCGGCTGACTCCATCAGGTAAGGATGCTGCAGCCTCCCTCCCTCCCTCCCTCCTCCTGGAGGAGGTTCTGGGTTTTCTGTTTTGGATATTTGGATCAGAACCAGGTTGCAGGGACAGAACCGGATGCCATGTTGTGTTCCAGCCTCCTGCAGTAATTTCAGCATGAATTATTCATGAGCCTGGAGGTTTGGCAACAAGTAACCCGGCTTCTGGAAAGTAGGTTAGGATGGTTGAGGAGGAGCAGAACCCGGTCCAGTCTAGAGGTTCTGTTGGGTTCTGAAAGGTTCTGTCTCATACTAAAGAAATGGTTTGATCCTTTTGTTTACCTGAAGGAAAAAATAAATAAATAAAATCTGATGTTCTGATGAGATCGGGTCGGATCAGGTCAGCAGATGGATCAGAACTCCAACAGAACTTCCATCGTTTTAAAGTGCCTGTGACATCAATTTTTTGTCTTAAATTTGAACTCCTTTTTGGAAAGATAACGATGATAAAATTAAGCAGAACAAATTCCACGTTGCTGAGATGAACGGTTGTTGAGATATTTGCATGTAAAGAAACAGGAAGTGATGTCAAAGGGGAATGTCTGCATGAAAACAGAGCTTTGCTAAAATGTCTAAAAACACAGACTGTAGAGAAGAATTTGATATTTCTTTAGATCATTTTGAGTTGATCAGAGAGATGAAGAAGAGTCAGAGTTCAAACAATGTTTCAATAAACAAGAAGTTCCCCTTTGACATCACTTCTTGTTACTTCACATGCAAATATCTCAACAGCCGTTCATCTCAGCAACATGAAAATTATTTTGTAAAATGTTCTCAGTGTTATCTGTCCAAAATTTAATTTGTATTATTACAAACATTTTGATGTCACAGGCACTTTAAACTTTTGTTTAGTTTGATCATTTTTGTTTTGCAGATTTTTAGGTTTATTTCTCAGAAAATAACCTTGTAGATATTTTACTAACACAAACAGGCTGGTTTAATTACAGGACGATAATGTTTTATTGTTTGTTGTGTTAGTAAAATATCTCCCGAGTCGACTTAACCAAATCATCACACCTCCACCGCCGTGCTTCACAGTTGAGCCGTTTGTGCTGCAGTGCATTCTGGGTAAACGTGGTGCTGCCATGACCTTTGACCTTTGACCTGCTGACCGAGGCCTGTAGAGTCTGAGGTGGAGCTCGTTGCACGGTCTGACCTTCAGGGTGAAGAGCAATGACCTTTAATAAATCTGTATATTTTTAGATACAAATCAGATACAGTCTTTCAGTGTGTTTCTGACTGATAAAGGGAAACCGGCGCCTCAAACTGTGCTGCTGAAACGTTTCTCTAACGTCTCACAGTTCAATAAGTAAAATATTTACCCACTGCTGACAGCTCAGGTGAAGGATCTGAGGAAGAGGAGCGTCAGACATCAGTTCGTCTGCAAATAAATCATTATGTTTAAAACATCGAACTGAAGCTGAATTATGGATTATTTTTATTATCTGTGATAAATAATCTGATATTCAGACAAACGTTGATATAAAAGTAGAGTTATTTGTTTAGTTTGATCCGTTAGCTCCAGGCTACGTGTTTGTCTGAGTCCTCAGGAGCCACTTCCTGCTTCAAGGCTTCTAACTTACAAAATAAGAGCCTCAGATATTTAGATTTGTTAAACTCAACAACAATCTAACAAGGCGACATAAACACCATAATAAAACTTTATACAGATTTGTTTTAATAATGAATATGATCATCTATTAGACGTATAAAGATTTTTACACTAAATATATCAGAAACAAAGAATATCTTATAAATCTATGATCAAACTAAGAATCTGCAGCTGGTTTCTGCAGCATCATCTGGATTCACAGTTCTGTTCTCACAATCACAGTGAAAAAAAACAGCTTTGATTGAGCCAAAAATATCTGAGCTGAGGACTATTTTTGGACGAAAACCAAAGAGAAGCATCAAATCTCCATGTTTGATTTGAAAATGCATTCAGATCAGATTCAGACTGAATTTAATGATTTATTAAGATTTATTTAGAGGATTTCTGAACATTTAAATAATCTTTATTGAGATATTTAATTAAAACAGTTTGGATTGATTTAAATTTAACAAGTAACCAGCTGTGGATAGTTTTAACTCAGCAGCTTTGACCAACAAGTTAAACCAACAAGTTAAACCCTGAGGACCAACACCAGACACGTGTCCCTCATGGGACCCTGTGGGACCATCGGTGTCCAACTGTTACCCTTGTTTTGGTCCTGTTGTCCTCGTTTTGGTCCTGTTGTCCTCGTTTTGGTCCTGTTACTCTTGTTTTGGTCCTGTTACTCTTGTTTTGGTCCTGTTACTCTTGTTTTGGTCCTGTTGTCCTTGTTTTGGGCCTGTTACCCTCGTTTTGGTCCTGTTGTCCTCGTTTTGGTCCTGTTACCCTCATTTTGGTCCTGTTGTCCTCGTTTTAGTCCTGTTACCCTCGTTTTGGTCCTGTTACCCTCGTTTTGGTCCTGTTACTCTTGTTTTGGTCCTGTTACTCTTGTTTTGGTCCTGTTACTCTTGTTTTGGTCCTGT
>JARVGW010000136.1:3890416-3917245 GCA_031762495.1 Anablepsoides rubrolineatus
TGGATGTTAAATTTAGGATGCACTAGTCTAGCTGTTTCAGTTTATATACATATATCAAGGCTGCACAAAGCTTTTCACCAAAATTAAAATCTATCTGACAATAATTTAATTCATGAAATACAAATACTTCTTAAGTACAGTCCTTTTATTTTAATGATTATGTTCTGCTGTGACATGATTTGTTTGTGTACAAACTAATACACTATCAGAGTTGTATATATTTATACTATCTAGGAGGCACAATTTATATAGAGAGTATTTATTTTTTACAATAATAAGCTGGAATGAAAACAAGCAAAAATAACAGTAACAACTTTCTACTTCTTGTCTTTTTTGAAAATGTAGGAAGTAGAAGTAAAAAGTATAATTAGATACCCAAAAATTCTACTTAAGTACAGTAACAAAGTATTTGTACTTAGTTACTTTACAACTCTGCAAGAATCTGACAACATTTAGCTTTCAGTTTCCAGTAAGAAGAGTCGGTCTTCACAGCCCTGATAAATATTCAGTTTACAGGATCAGCAGGTCTTGACAGAGTCGAGTGTCGTGACCCCGTTTAAAACATCATCGATCGCTTGTGAAGCCGTCACGACCGGCTTCCTCTCAAAGTCATCTGTTAGCAATAATTAACAGGAAAGGGAAATAATTGCGTCGGGGATCTGGGGACTGCGGGCGGTTCGGTCCTTTTCATTGATATTCAGCTATTATTTGATTATCCGGACTTTACTTTATTTCAGCAGCTCGGTGGGAGGAAAAGGCCACGTGCTGCTGATTAATCTGTGGAACTAATTAACCACGTTGTGTTGAAGGAGATCAGGAGAGGAAAACATTAAACAAACAGATCTGAGGACAGCTGGAAAAATGTTTCCTGACAGGACAAATAATAAAGTGAACCTTATTAATGGCACCACTTTAGATAATTTACTACCTCAATTCAGTTAAATTGACTTCTATTACAAAAATACATCTCAGGGTAACTTTTAGAAAATAAGTTAATTTAAATATAATAAAGTTTCATTTGATAGAAGATGTTGATGCATCACTGCAGTAAATCTGAGACACAAACCAGCTAAAATGTTTCTATCACTGCAACAGTCATTGTTTAATATTCACAGCCGTGTTGGTTCCAGGTAAAAAAAAAAGTTGGTGGGTTTTTATTTATTTTATTTCAGAGCTCGAAATCTAACTCCAGGCAGGCAGTGTTCTGGTTGAATTTGTTACCTCGAAGGAAACTCTGAATTTTTCATTCCAAGTTTAAATAAAACATCTCCAGAAAGCTTCTTTAGGTTTGAATATTATAAAACATCTAGTCTGAGTAAAGAAATATAAAAAAATGATGTTTTACTAAAATACACACAAACACTTAAACTTTATTACTGTTTGAATGTATTTATGTTTCCAGCATTAATATAATAATTTAACTTAATTCTGAAATAGAACATCAATGGAAGTTGAAATGAGACAAGACTACATGGGAGGGGCTTGGGTGTGGGTGATGCAGAGTCAATCACTGCCTACAAAACTCCTCCCACATCCAACCCCTGCCTTTACAAACTCCTCCCACATCCTTTCACTGCCTTTTAAACTCCTCCCACATCCTTTCACTGCCTTTACAAACTTTCCGTACAGAGCTGCAACTTTTCTTAGTTTTTACCAAAAAAACAAAAACAATAAATAATTTTTGACCTGTTTTGTGTTCCACTAAATATGAGCTGGGTAAAGTTTAGTTAATTTGCAAACCATTGCAAATATGAATGAAGTGCATACATGACCAGGAAAGTTTGAGTTTTGTTTAAAAAAACATCTCAGTTCAGAGCTTCTGTTTTCAAACAGAACAGGAAATATTATCCCACAACTCTATTAGCCTTTGGATGGAGAGAGACAGCTTCTGCACGCAGAATATTGATTTTTTAAGAACTTTGACAAATAGAGAGCCATGGGGCGTGAGCTGTATGTACAGTTCAGACTTCACAGAGGATCTGTTGATATAATATCTCAAAAATACCAGTTCACTGGAGTCAAACAGGACAATAATCCTGGTAAATTAAATTGTGTAAGTCTTGGATTAGTCTTGATGAGAATTTGTTCTTTTTTCCAGGAGGTCCAGAGGAATGGAAAAGCAGGTATCCCTGCAGGACGATGGCCCAGTTTGTTGAGCCTGACGTGTCCACGCAGCAGTGGGAGCGGCAGCGAGCTGTCACTGTCCAGCGCCGGCAGCGAGTACTCCAGCGGCTCACACACTTGGGCAGACGGACGAGGCGTCTCCAAGCAGGTGAAGGGGGGTTCTTTTTCTCCGCGCTGCTGTTTTGAGACACTAAAAATAAAACTCACATCTCGCTGTTGTTCTGTTCAGTGCTCCGCTGGCCGGGACAAGAGGATGAGCACAGGCTCGGTGTCCAGTAATCATTCCGTTGAACAAACAGACCTCGGCTGGAAGGAGGGTCATATCCTTAAGGGTTTGAAACGTCTTCAGACGAAAAAGTCAAAAGAGGCGTCCTCACATTCTTCTGTTTCACACTGCAAAGACTGCATGATCTCCAACGAGGGCATTTATTCTCTTGGCGTCAAGTCCAACCAACAAGGGGCTGCAGCCAAGAAGGTAGCTCCTTCCAAGTCCGACGCAGGAATGGGCACCTTGGATTCTGACGATCCCGATGATGAAAAATCCAAATCAGTCGACAGGGAGTCCAGCGATGAACCAACCAGAGATCATCTTTGTTTGGACAAACTAGATTTTTCTAAGGTTGACGAGAAAAACGTTCAAGCGGACTCGGTCAGCCTTTCAGCAGATTCTGGTCTCTTCCCCTCGCCGGACTCAGACAGTTTTTTGTTCCTGGACTGCTCCGCACTCAAACCTGGCGTGAGCCCGACTGACAGCCTGACACGCCTCGAGAAAACAGACAAGAACTCCCTGGAGGACCACAAATCACCAGCGATAAAGTTCAGTGACCGGAACAACAACCAAGAGCGGTCCACCGACCGTAAATCTAGACTCGATTATAACAAAAAGGAACAAGAGGGATTTCCTGTAAAACCAACTGAAGCAAATGAAGTGACCTCATCAGTTCAGCACTCTGCAACGAGAGCGCTGAGCTGCATGAATGAAGCAAGACAACGCAGCTCTTCCATGGAGGTTCCTCAATACAAAGACCAGACCAAAGGAAGTAAGGACCAGGTTGTCACTGAATCTCCACAGAGGAGACCAAAACCTCAGTTCTGCGATTCGGCAAGGAGGGCTTTCATCCTGCGAAGCAAGAGCGCCGATGGAGGACAAGAACAACTCAAGCATGTTCACTCTCCCCTGCATCAAAAGCTCATAAAGGGTCAAAGACCCAAAGGACAGCCAGAACCGAATCCTTCAGGGCTCAGTGTTCAAGACAAGAGGTCAAACCTCAATAACGTCAATGGTTCAAGCAAAAGCACCTTAAATAAAACTGAACCAAATGAAGACCTTACAGCAGCAACAAGTTCCAAGTCTCTTGAAAATGTGGAACAGCTGTCTCCTGTCGTGTCCCCGGTGAAGCAATCAAAGATCATTAAGTCTCCTGGTCTTAAGAGTCCAACAAAATCCTCACAAGTCTCAAGCAGCAATTCTATGGAGGAGAGCATCTACAACAACCTGCCCTGCTCACCACAAAAGCAGCGGCGCCAAGACCACCAGGGTGACGCAGCCCAACCGGAACACAAGTCCCCATCTCCACCATGGCCCCCAGGTCGAAGTACATCCCTCCTCCTTCGAAGCAGCTCTGAGAATTCGGCCAAGGATCAAAAACCAGTAGGTCAGACTCAAAGCTCTACCACCGGTAAACCAGGATCAACCAAAGCCGAATACAACGTAACGAGGGATCAACATCCAGCGCCGCAAACAGGATCTGAACTGATAAAAGACGTCCCTACAAAGATTTACCACACCTCTGTCTCAAACGTCCCAATTCAAGAATCTCAATCTGCAGAGTTTACAGACAGAAATAGGATGAGCTGTGAGGAAAATGGAGCCCCATTCATATTGTCAAGTCAGAGGATCCTGCAAAGATCCCAACAGAGCGTCAGTGAGCCAAAACTGTCCGAGGTCCTACCGGCTGGGTTCCCGAATGTTTCCTACCAAGAGATCTCTTATAATCACCAGATGTCCAGCTCGAATGTCGTGAAAAGGACACTTCCTGTAAACGCAAAATCTCACGAGGTGATAGCCGGACAGGACACAAGCACCTTCGTCATATTTGGAAGACAAAACAAAGACGACGTCAGAAACCTCCAGACATTTCAGACATTTTCATGTGATCCCCAGGTGATCCATGACAGAGCTCGCAGGAAGATCGAAACCCGCTGCAGCTCCCTGGATTCTGACCCCGTTCAGCCGGTTGCGCTGGATGATGGCGGGATGTTGGATTGGGGGCTGGACGAGCAAGGGTGGCTGTTCAAGCGGTCTGTGTCCGTGTCTACCAGACCTCTCCTGAAACCGGTGATGGGCATGAACGGGGCCAAGGCTCGCAGCCAAAGCTTTGGTGCTCGCTACATGGACAGACCGAGCTTCAATCGATCCGGAAAAGTCCGCACTCAGATCAAAACCCACTCGGGGAGCTCTCTGAACTCTCTCGGCGATGTTCTTCCAGGGAGCATGAGTTGCTCCAGTAGCTACCACTGTCCAATGAACCGATCCCTTTTAAACAACTTCCTGATCGAAGAAGGACTGACGGTTTCCTCGCAACTGGGCTCCTCGAGCGAAAGACTTCAGAGTCTCAAACTTCAACGAGAGCAGGCTAGGCGGCTTCAGATTGAGCAGCAGTTCTCAAGCGCATTCGGGGAGCCGGTCTCCGAAGAACCAGAGAGACAAAGCACCATAACCACCATCGAGGAGAAGGTCATGCTTGGAATCGAGGAGAACCTGCACAAGTCTCAGGAACAAGAGAGGACTAACGAAGTAAAGCAAAAATCCAGCTCGGGTCTGGCAAGTTGGTTTGGTTTTCGTAAGAGTAAGCTTCCTGCCATGAGCAGCAGAAAAGCCGATCCGCCGAAGGTCAAGGAGGAAAAGCGAGAGCAAAAGATTACGTCGCTTCTGGGAGGGAAGAACACAAAGACGGACAAAAAGAAGGAGAGACGGAAAAGTGACGGAAAAGACTGGTAAGAAATTCAACAAATCTTTCCTAAATGCCATCTATCAATTAACATAACGGTCAAGATTTGAACTGATGAACTGACTGAAGGTTTTAGTTTTTAGACTCATTTCTCAGCCTTCAGACATGTTTTAGTCGTCTGAGGAGTCATTTATCAGCGGAACCATTCCATGCATCCCGAATCATTATCAAACGACAAAACGTTTTGGTTTTTTTTCAGCTCGGCAGGAAGAAGAGAATCTCACGATGCGGTACGAGCTTGCATCTCAATGCCCTGCCCAGGAATGTCTCTGAGCGAGATACAAGGACACGCTAACATCATGGGAGACCCGCAGGTAGAACCCGTTCATTAGGCCGCACCAGTAATCTTTGAAATATGTGCCTAAAGTTTAGAAAATTAGCTCAAGGTTTTAGGTCAGTGTTCCAAAATTTGAACGTTTGAAAAAAATACCAACTACAAAACTATTAACGTTATGTTTAAGTTTAAAAGGTTTTTTTATTGACATTTTTCAAATCTACAGTAAAATAAAGCACTATCATCATCATTTATTATTGATGAGTCAGTGTAAATTTTATTGTATTTTTTATTAAGTTAAATTAAATAAACTACTTGTCCCACAGAAAATGACTGCACACACCAAGGAAAACATGCATTTGGAAATATTTTTAGGGTTTCAACGACCAAACCCAATAATTTGCTGGTGCTCGACTAACATAACCTCCATGAATTTCGGGCATTCGCACAATTGAGATAATTTTTTCTTCTGTACATTTTTCGGCATCTAACTTGTTCCACAATTTTTGTGCTATTTCAACAATTCACACATTAAAATGTTCAGTGTTCAGCTCATTTATGACAATCCTGCTATGACTTTTTGTATTTCATCTATTTTTACTTTTTCATTAAACTTTTTTTGCCACTTTTTTGCCATTGAAAATAAATGGAGCTGTTTTCAGTATCCATAAAATCCTTTAAAATGTTTTAAAATCTTTACAGAACCTTACAGATTTTGTTCAGGTTCTGTACTTTTTCACTTTCTTGTGCTACTTTTAGCTACTTTTTTGCTAATTTTAATCTTTTTCCAGTATTTTAACTAAAATTCAGCTTCTTTCTGCAATTCTTCTACATTTTTCTGCTAATCTGTGCTAATTCTCTTTCTTACAGATGATTTCTGCTATTTTCAGCTATTTGCTGCAATGTTAGCTAATTTTCCACTGTTATTAGCTAAAGTTAGCTTTTTTAAAACTAAATACACAGATTTTGTAGCTGTTACTATTATAGCTATATATTTGGGTGCTAATTCCAACTTGTGGCTGCTACTTTTAGCTTATTTTATGCTTTTTTGTTGTTGTTATTTTAAGTATAGATCTGCTTCTTTTTGCTATTCTTTGGCTTTTTTCTGTTTGTGCTTTTTTTCGAGTTTGTGCTATTTTTGCTTCTTACACATTTTTTCTGCAATATCCAGCTATTTTAACTTTTAGCTGTTTTCTGCTTTGTCTATTTTTGCTCCTTTTAACTGTTTTTCTCCAAAGTTAGGCTTTTTTTTTTTGCTTCTTTCAACTATTTAAATTTGAACTCCCATTAACACTTTGGCTATTAAATATTTTCAGCTCAATTTCAGCAGCTTAAGTTTTCAGCAAGAAGCATTCACACTAGCATTTTCTCTAGTTATATTCGATTAGCCGTGGCAAGCATTTTGAACTGGGTTATAAGCACGAGGGAGAAGTTTTATAACTTTCTTTTGGTATCTTTTTTCAACAAAACTATAAAGATGCAGATGATGAACCGAAGACCCGATGGTGAAAATGGATCCACAGCAAAGAATCCAGCTCAGGACGCAGTTATAGGTCGGTTCTACCGTCACACTTCATGTTTGTCCTGTCAAATCAGACTTCTGTTTTCTGAAACAAACGTTGAACTTTGTTACCGTTTCACAGCATGCAGACAGAAGTGAAGACCAAATATGACAGACGTGTGTAAGTCTTAAACACAACAAATTTTGCTTTAATCAGTCAAACGGACATGCAAAATGCAAAGTTTGTGCTTCTTCCATCGTATCTATGTTGGACTCTGAATCTGCTTTTGCATCAATTTGAAAATAAATCATTTCACCAGAAGCTCATTCATGACGTGCTGTACGAGGAATATGCTGGTTTAAACCTTCATCTTTAAACATTCATGCACAGGAAATCTGCATGTGAAGGTTCATCTCCCAGTGCTGTTTCAATATTTTAACTTCTATTCTTGGACCAGAAACAAACACGGCTGCCGTGAGGAAAGTCAAACTTATTAAAAACTTCTTTCCGTGGAGCAGGTAGAGGACAGGTGAGAGGTCCGGCAGGAGCTCCGTTTGGCCCGGCGCTGTAAACATCAACCATGTTTGATACGGTTGGACGCCTGCCCTCGAGGGTTAATCACCTCATTAAAATTTCAGCTCTGCAATGACGAAGCGTCACCATCCAAACCGCTGCAGGGAGAATTAACTTTGCCTTTAGCTCTGAGATCATTTTTACCACCCAGACGCTCACAAAAAACTGAATAAAAACTGAATAAAAATAAAACATACTCTACCACCTAATATGAAGTCAGTGTAGAAACTGCTTGTTTATGGTTGTATTTTCGGTCACCTGTCTTTACTTCTTCACCACCTGAAAGAGAACCATAGCTAGGCTATTCATTATCATCCTTTTTGATTTTTATTTTAAGATTCTAAGATTTTTAATGCAAATTCTTTTGTTTTGACAAATTTGACATTTCATTATCCATCCAGTTGTACTGCTAAAAGACCTAACCAAAAACTTAACTCATAACCTGCTAAGAATATAGCTTTAAAAACACCAATCTGCTAAACTTGTTAAAATTTAGCAGAAGCTCATAAATATGCTTCAAAGTAAGAGCCTGGCTATGTCATATCTATATCATTTTAAATTGTGTTGAAATTTTAGGCGGTAGCTGCATCCTAAAATTCTGCATTATTCTTTATTATTTTTTAGGTGAATTTGAAACAAACTCTTTTTTTTTGCACTGTACTTGAATGTTCCCTGAGAAAACCTTTTCAAAAGATGAATTCTTTATTAACCAAAACAAACCTGAAGGCTGGAAGGGGAGCATCTCCTCCAACAACAACTGCAGCTCTTAAACAACCTCACCTTTCATGCTGGAGGCTCATTGAAGCAAATCAACTGTTGGTTTCAGTGATTTTGTTGTTCTGGAGAAAACTGTGTAGCAGAAATTACCAGAGCAGATGGATGAAAGAAGTCTGTTCTGACGGATGATTGTTGCCGCTTGTTTTTAAGAGATTTCAGAACAGAAAGAAGACAAACGAGCTCGTGGAAACCCTGGAGAGGACGATGAAGTCTCGTGCGAGCTCGTCTTAATTAATTAATAAAGAAAAAGCAGCAGTTTGTCTTCTGGCCTGCAGGTTTTTAGCTGCAGGCTGCAAAATAAATAACAAGCTGCAGACTCTGAGAAGCTGTTGTGTTTTTTTTTTTACGCACAAGAACAAAAGTAGCTGAGATACAGCTTCATCAGGAAAACTTGAGATACTAGTATTTCAGGGTCTGCGGGGGGCCAACATTTGGATCAAGGTAGCTGTTAATGATGCCTGTTTAGTATTAATATGTTTTATTATGTTCGGTTTTTAGATTTTTTGCTAACTTAGAAATTCATAAGTGGACCAATTAGTTTTTGTGACATTATGTTTTGCCAGATGTAAGTTGGCTAAACACAAACTGACAGGTTTGCCATCAGCTAGAAGGAGATTAATGTGATAACTGTTAGCTGTTAGTGTTAGCTTTTGCTAATTTTACTTGTATAGCATTAGCTTCCGCTAACAACATGTTCAGCAGTTTAGCATTAGCAACACTATATTTTTAGCTGGTGGACTATGAGTAAGAAAAGCTACATTTTCATTAAATTTTACATGTAAAACAAGCTTTTAATGCCATTTATGTATCTACAGCTGCTTTTGTAGAGCTTGGAAAGAAAACTACAGAGAAGCTAGAGCTGGATGAAGACTTTTGCACAGTAGTCTAATCAGTGAGGTTTATTTAGAGCTCATGTCACACAGTTTAACATTTCATACCCATCGATGCATGCTAAACTCATAAACTCATCTGTGGAACTGATCCGTGCTTCATTTGTAGTGAACTATTTCTTTAAAATTGGTGAAATGAAGCCAATTAAGGGATACTAACGAACCAATTAATATTACATTACAGATATTTTAAAAGTAGCTACCACCATGGCTGCCCTCTGCTTTCTTCCTCCATCTCTCCTCCTCCTCCTCTCCAATCCACTTCAGCTGTTCTCCTTGTGCCGCAGGCCTCGGCTGCACCATGCGAACGTTGGACAGTGGAATTGGGACCATCCCTCTCCCAGAATCCTGTTCCTTCTTCTCCTCCATCCTGCACCTCCTCCCCAAGTCCTCCTCCACCCCAGAGCAGTCCCTCAGGTCCCGCAGCGTCCCCGGTTCCTCCGGCGGAGATGCGTCTCCTTCCCCCTTACCTCGATGGAGAGTCCCCTCCTCCGGCAGCCACGGCGGAGTGCTGAGCTCCCTGTCAGACTCCGCCGTCACCCACCTCCCATCTGTGCCTTTCCCCACCGTGGCCTTCCTCCAGCCCCTCCAACCCTCCTCTGAACCGGCCATGAGCTGTGCTGGTGCGTGTGACACCCACACCAGGGTGCACAGAACCCCGAAAGGTACGATAAGAGGTCCACCAGCCAATGAAATGTCTCCTTTCACCCCTATCTCAAACCATCTGTCTTCTCTGTCCAAACATTTCTGTCCTCAACACTGGTGAGCAGTGGTTAGCTAATCAGCTAAAGGCTAACAGCGGATTCATTTTTTCACTGACTTTGGAACCCGTTAGTAGAACATTTAGCTTCTGATAAATCAGGTTAGACAACTTCTGCTAACAGCTAATAAGCATGAACAGGTGTCAGTCCTGTGTGACGCAGAGGTCTTGGTAGAAGCTAACTGCTAATTATTGTTTAGCTGTTTAGAGTAGTTTTCTTTCCACTTGTTTGGGTGTTTAATGTTAGCTTCTGATACTTTTTTTACATGCATTTCAGCATTAGCAAAGTTATAGTTTTAATTAGCAGATTACGAGGTATAAAAGTTAAATTTTTAATTAATAAATTACGAGTTAGCAAAATTAAATTTTTATTTATTTGAATTATGAGTTAGTGAAGGTTTATTTTTAATTTGCGGATTTTGAGTTAGTGGATTTTGAGTTAGCAAAGTTAGAGTTTAGTTTCTGTCCTTGTGGGGATGAGAGTCATCCGTCTTCTTCCATGTCCAACACACAGTCCAGAAAAGACAGCTTGTTGTTTACGTTCTCGCTGATGAACTCGATTCATCTGATGAAGCTTCTACATCCTTAGTTTTTTATACTGAACCAGTTCTGGCCCACATACCTGAACCGGTGGCTTGACTTTGGGTTTAGAAGACAAAACAGTTTATGACCATCATCTGTTAGATCCTCTCATTTCCTGAAAACTCTAAAATATGATTATTTTGTGCTATTTTTTTTCCAGAAGAAATGGAACCAAAGAAGTTGACCCACATGAAGTCCAAACCCAGAGCCACAGCGGGTCAACAGAAGGAACAGACCAGGCTTCAACTGGCAAACTGTAAGAACTTCTTGCTCTTTCTGCATGAGTAAACACACATCCAGAGGCAATCGTTAAAGTTTTTACACTCTTAAAAAGAAATAAAATAAAAATGCTTTTTGCCCTAAAAAGTCCACTCTGCTTTTAAAATCCATCACCATTAAGTTTCCATCCCGCTGAGCAGAAAGCAAACTAAACACAGATTCTAAGAAGCTCATCTGTGTCTGACTGCACTGCATTAACGCTGACATTCAGGATAAATAAGTGTGTGTGTGGTTTAAGGTTTGTAAATAAAACTTTTGCTCTAAAAAAACTAACCAAAATTCCCATTAAGACTCATAAATAATCCAATGTTTGTTTTATAATGTGAAATAATCTGTTTATTTTTCATCTGGCTGATTTTATGAGTCTCTGTAGAGCAGTGGTCCTCGGTCCTGGTCCTGGTTTTATCCTCCATCTTTTTATTTCACAGAACCAGAAGCTGAAGAGACGGATCGCAGCGATCGGTCGGGATTATCCTGCTGTAAAATAAAATCCAACACTGTGAGGTCTGCGGAGCTGCAGGACCCGAACTCTTTAATGTTCAGAACCTGGATCTGCTGCTGCAGCACCGTCAGACCTGCCTGTAACCCCAAACAGAAAGTAAAGCCTTCAGCTGAGGGTTAGAGGCTGCTGCAGCTTGATCCGAGCTGCCAACAGAATCAGAGTTTACTGATTTAACGGATCGTTTTCTCCTCATGTCAACATGTTTCAGTAGCAACATGAGAGAAAATAAAATACCTGTCCATAATACCTGTCACTTTGAGAAACATATTTATATTTATTTTAAATTGGTCACTTAAAAACACCAAATAAACATGTGTTTGTCAAGTAGCATCATTAATCAAACATTGTTGGTGCAAAACCATCTGACTTTAAAGGTTAGGTAATAATAAATATACAACCTTTATTTTGAAAAGCTAAACAGAACTGGATAGACTGCAAATCTCGTAAACTCATTTTAATTACAGCTAAACATAGTGATCATATCAAATGTTTAAACAAATTAATTGTATCATTTTTAGATTAAAAATAAAACATTTTATGTTGGCAACACGTATCCAGGAGCAACAGGTTGCAAACAGAAATATGAATAAAATATACATTTATGAAATATATTTATTTATTTTTTAAACATTTTTGACAAAAACACACATTTCAGATTTGAGTTTTAGTTTAAGCTCCATAATCATTTTTGTGTTGGTGGCCATCTTGAATGAGGTTGACGCCAAATATAATTAAGTTAATGTTTTACTTTCTTACAGAACCTGTCTGGTGCCATGGGTTAAAAAATTATTGCATGGCCACGAGCTAGTTCATTTGTAGCCACGAGCTAGTTCATTTGTAGCCTCAAGCTAATTAATGCACGGTCACAAGCTAGTTAGCTAGTAGCCACAAGCTAGTTAAAGCATGGCAATGAACTAGCTAACACATTGCTATGAGCTACGTAAAAAACTAGTTAACATATGACCATGAGCTAGTTAATGGGCTAGTTAACAAGTTAATTAACACATGGTCAAGATTTAGTTACACATAGCTACAAAATAATAACACTTGGCCACAAACTAGTTTACATGTGGCTACAAACTAGGTAACGTGGCCACGAGTTAATAATGCATGGCCACAAGCTTGGTATTGCATGATCATGAGCAAGTTGATGCATGGTTAACAGGCTAGTTAATGTGCTAGTTAATGTGGGAACATGAGCTAGTTAACAAGCTAGTTAATGTGGGAACATCAGCTAGTTAACAAGCTAGTTAATGTGTGGCCACAAGATAATATTTCATAGCCACAAACTAATTAACATGTGTCCATGAGATATAAACACATAGCCAAGAACTAGTGAATCGCTACTTCACTTGGCCATGTGCTAGTTAACTCGTAGCTACAAGTTAGTTAACACATTGCCACAAGGTGATAATGCCTGGCCATGAGCTAGTTAAAGCGTTGTCATGACCTAGGTAATGAGCAAGTTTATGAGCTAGTTAACAAACTTACTTATGTGTGGTCATGAGATAATATTGGATAGCCACAAGCTAATTACCACATGCTAATGAGATAACACATAGCCAAGAGCTAGTTAACACATGGCTAGGAGATAATAACACTTGGTCAAAAGCTAGTTAACTTATGGGTACAATCTAGTTAACACATGGCCACGAGATAATAATGCATGGCCAAAAACTTGTTAATGGATGGCCATGAACTGGTTAACGTGTGGCCACAAGTTAGTGGTAATGTATAGTCATGACCTAGTTAATGACCTAGTTACCACATGGCTATGAACTTGCCATTGTGTGACCATGAGATAATAATGCATGGCCACAGGTTTTTTAACATGTTAAATAACTCCTTAATGAGCTAGTTAACTCATGGTCACATGCTAACTTTTCGTGGCCACTCCCATTTTTTTACCCATTGTCTCCAGACATGCTCTGTTATTTTCTACAGATTTATGTAAATCTTTCTGTTGGGTGATGAGATATTTTACTAACAGACTGCAGAGTTAATCTGTCAGCCCTCAGAGTGTGTTGGGGATGACTCTCAGCTAATACCACACCAACATTTAGCTCTAAAATTGACCGAGTTTTACATAAAACATATGAAACTAAACTTTTCTGCTGTATTTTTAATGTTTGCACTAAACTAAATATTCTCACTGTTAATATCCACTCTGCATGCACCACCCAAACCAACATCTAATCTCTGTCACATGAAGACTTTATGAATCCTGTCGTTCAATATTTATCAATTATTTCATGTTTATTTTACTTTAGTTTGTAGAAAAGACCGCAGCGATGACGTCGGGACAGCAGGGAGTTCTGCACGACATGGTAGTTAAAAAGCACGATTTGTTTGACCTGCTCAGGGAAAATATGACTTATTGTCTCTGATAGATGCTGTGGATTTTACAATAAAACAACTTTATTTCTGTTAGTTCTGCTGCTGTAAAGAATATCTCTTTATCGATGCTGTGCTTGTTTTATTTTCTGTACTTTTTGGTGTTAAGAATGAACATATTTAACCGTTTTAGCTTCTCGTCAATGTTTTTCCACATGTAGATTATTATAATCCCAACAGGAAGTGAATGCAACTGAATTATCACATATCAGAGTGGTCGTGGCGAACGGAGCCGCCATCTTTTCTCACGTGAAGCACCGAAATGTTGCACAGCTCTGCTCGGTTTTTACTGCACCGATCCTGTCGCTCGTCTGCTGCATGTTTGTGTTTAAATCTGACTAATATTTGAAAACTGCAGCAGTGGTTTTTGTGAAAAAACTCCTGATCCAGTCAGGATCTCTTCCTGCTTTTATTTTCTAAGCAGCTGGACTTCCCTGAAATCTCTATATTTTAAGTTTTCTTTAAATTTGGGTTGATTTTTTTTGTGAGTTTTAGACGTTTAGCTGGATGGCCCCACTACGACGTTGAAGGGGGGGTTCTTGTAGAGTTTCAGGTTCTTATTGGGCACCTCGTTAGCTTTTAGCACATGACGTTTATCATCTGAAAAGAGTGAAAAACTGTAAATAAAGACGTAATAACAGGGTACAGGACAGTCTGACTGATGAAGACTTTTGCACAGACATAAATAAAAGATGTAGCCGAGGATGTATTTTGCAGATATTTAACATCTCTTGTCTCTCACTATCAGTGTTTTTATTTAATTTTTCTGTTTTCACGAGCCGATATTTACATCCTGTACCAGCTGTTGTTGACCCATCTTCTTTGTTTTGTTTCAGAGAATTAAAAAATAATAAAATATTTCAGTATTTATCTTTTGGTTTGTCTTTCTGTTGTTTGCAGATGAATCAACTTCCTGTTTTCTAGTTGAATGTGGGCACAGCTAAAAAAGTTAGCTGCGCTAACGCTAAACAGATAAAAGAAATTAGCAGAAGCTAACCGCTCAGACATTTTCTTTTATAAATACTGTAAGTTAGTTAACCAACGTATACTTTCTTTACCATATTTTATAGGTAGTAAATGTTTATTTAAATATTGTTAAATGTTATTTTATTTCTTTGTGACGCTCTTGGCATTTAGTGGCTAAAGATGCTACATGCTAACACATAAGCAGCACTGCTTGTAAGAGAGTTTGTATTTATTGTAGGATAAATGGTATAAAAAAATAAATTTTACACTTGTGAAGATTTTTAGTGGTATTTTTAGTGGAAGTTAATCCGTCTGCTAAGAGTTTCCAAAGTTAGTAAATCTGCTAAATTAGCAGGTCAGTGGAAGTGTTAAACAAACAGTTTAATGAGCCGAAAGATAAAAACACTCAGATTCTCCTCTTTACAGATTTTATAGATGGATAATAGATTTTATTTTTGACAAAATGGGAATTTAAACTGATATTCATTTTGATTTGTCTCAGCCAAAGGGAAACAGGAAGTGACATCAAAGGGGAACTTTTAAAGAGAGAAACTCTCTACTTTTTGTTTACAGAAATCGTAATATTTGAACTTATCTCGAAACATCAGATTTTTCTCTACAGTCGGTCAAATGTTTACGTTGATTGTTTATGTGCAGACATTCCCCTTTGACATCACTTTCTATTACCTCAAACTCAAATATCTCAACATGCGTTCATCTCAGCGGCGTGAAATGTTTTCTGCAATATATTATCAATGTTATCTTTACAAAAATGCATTCATATTTATTACGGATAAATTGATGTCACACACACTTTAAGCTAATTTTGGCTCTAAGGTCACAGGACGTTTGTGCAAAAACTGTCATTCAGAAGTTTTCCTTCAGGAAATTAAAAATCCTATCAAATATTTTTGAAGCATTTTGGAAAAGCTCCTAAAATTGTGGATCACAATTTGTCACCAGCAGTTCACAAACAGGCAGATAAATAAGATGAGATCATGTTGGCATGAAAAAGCAGACAGTCTGGAGTAAAACCCAACAAATGTTCTGCTCTGGTGACAGAAACCATTTAGGTTTTCAGGGTCTCAGACCATCTGCTTTGGTTTGTTTCCTGAACCCAAAACCCCGGAGAACCTTTGAACCATTCCTTCAAAGAACGCCGCTTTATTAGGAGTTTGAATTTCTCAGCAAATAGATTTTACAACAAAACTGTTTAATTCAGACCAGGTTCAGTCCAGAACTAAAAGAAGATCATGGACACAGAAAACAGAAATCCATCAGGAAAACCTTCTGCCGTTTGAGTCGTCAGGCTTCCTGTTTTTCTGACATACAATTTTATTTCATATTCATTATTTTTTATTTATTGTAGACATTTGGGTCAGAATATACGAGATGTTGACAACATTCTGTGTTTTTTTTTCATTCTCTATGTCAGAGAGTCATGTTGTGAGGCCAGGAGCTGAACTCACTGAGAGTAAAACTTTAAAAGGTTTAAAAACCATTGTGACTAGAAAAAACTGTAGAAAAGTGGAGTGTTTCCTCCGGGTGGAGGGGGTCTTTACTCAGCTCAGGTGGCGGAGCTCAGGTATCTGGACATCTTGATCCTGAGTGATGGTGGGATGGAACAAAACTCTGGTCCGTCTCGTCTCAGATGATCGAGATCCTCCATCCACACGTTGCAACCAAAACACTGTAATAACCAAACTGTACCACTGGGTGGAGATAAGTTTAACATTACATTCAAACAAGATATTACAGAAACCATGAAGAAACAACATTTAGCTAAAGATTTATCTAAAACAGTTTGTTCTGGAAATGTCCAAATGAGAGAAGACACCAGTGAAGATCCTGAAGAAAATCTGAGCTGCTTTAAGAACAACTTAGAGATGGATGGATGGATGGATGGATGGATGGATGGATAGATGATGGATGGATGATGGATGGATGGATGGATGATGGTTGGATGATGAATGATGGATGATTGATGGATAGTTGGATGGATGGATTAAAGATGGATGATGGTTGGATGGATGGATGGATGGATGGATGGGTGGATGGATGATGGATGTATGGATAGATGATGGATGATGGTTGGATGATGATGGATGGATGGATGATGGCTGGATTGATGGATGGATGGATAAATAGATGATGGTTGGATGGATGGATGGATGGATGGTTGGATGATGGATGGATGGGTGGATGGATGGATGGATAGATGATGGATGATGGTTGGATGATGATGGATGGATGGATGATGGCTGGATTGATGGATGGATGGATAGATAGATGATGGATGATAGTTGGATGGATGGATGGGTGGATGGATGATAAATGGATGGATGGATGATGGATGAATGGATGGATGGTGGATGGTTGGTTGGATGGATGATGGATGATAGATGGATGGATGGATGGATGGATGATGGTTGGATGGATGTTGGATGGTTAGATGATGGATGGATGATGGATTGTTGATGGATGGATGTTGGATGGTTAGTTGGTTGATTGGATGATGGATGGGTGGATGGATGAATGATAGATGAATGGATGATGGATGATTGATGGATAGATGGATGGATGATGGATGGATGGATAGATGATTTATGGATGGATGATGGATAGATGATAGATGGATGGATGGATGATGGATGGATGGATGATGGATGGATGGATGATAGATGGATGGATGGATGATGGAGGATGGATGGATGGATGGATGGATGGATGATGGGTGGATGTTTAGTTGGTTGGTTAGATGGATGAATGGTTGGATGGAGAGCCATCTCTAACAGGTAAAATGTTTATTGTTTATAACTCACTTGAAGGCTCCTCAGAATGGCGGGAACATCTCTTTAAATCAAAGAACACTTGACCGGATGTTTGTTTGAAGTCAAAGCTTTCAGGTGAGGAGCGCGTGACTCCATCAGGTGGACGTGTAGTCACGTGGTGCCTCAACACACACACTCGCGCGCTTGTGCGTGTGGTGCGCGCGCGCAGCGGGACTGGCGGCAGCAGTTGTCTCTGAAGGAGGAAGGATGCGGCTGCTCACCGTCTCCGCTCTGGTCCTCTTCCTCTTCAGTTCAGGTAGGAAACTCCTCATCATCATCATCATCACTCCTCAGAGAGCAGGCGGAACCCCCCGAACCCGACCGAACCTGCGGGGACATGTTTGAATGGAGAGGAGAGTTTGATGTTTCTCTGAGTGATTGGATGCACGGTTGGATGTGGTCCTGCGCGCACACAGGTGAGCTGGACCAGAACCAAAAGATGTTTCTGACGGTTTTTAAAACAGTGGAGCTGAGAAGAAAATAAAATAATAAGAAAAACCTGAAGCTAAAGTTTACTTTCAATTACAAATGTTCTCTTATTTATATGAAATATTTAAATATTTTGCTCCAAAAGTTATAAAAATCCTCAAATTTGTTTGTAAAACAAAGTTTTTGATTTAAAAATCTGATTTGAAATAATAAAACATGAAGCAACCATAAGATCTAAAAATTTAAAATATTTATTGTTTTTACTTTAACTTCATAATGAGGTGAAATATTTTAGGTTTAAATTCTATTTTTACATTTTGAGTTTTGGGTAAAAAAATAAATAACATTTAAGACAAAAATCTGATTTCTTAAAACCTTTTCAGTTTTTTCTCCTGACAGTTCAGAACCTGTCAGAACCTGTTTGGATCTTTTGTTGATTCAGAATTCCTCCAGGAGGGAACAGGTTCAGTCTTCACGAGGAGGTTTCAAATGTGTGTGTGTGTGTGTGTGTGTGTGTGTGTGTGTGTGTGTGTGTGTGTGCGCTACAGGGGTGGCTCTTCAGATCCAGTGCTATCAGTGTGAGGAGACGACACATGACTGCTCCACACCGGACTTCATCGTCAACTGTACCGTCAACGTTCAGGACATGTGCCAGAAGGAGGTCCTGGTGAAAGACGACGGTACGTTCTGTAGTCCTGAGTCTCTGATGTCCACAGAGACCAGTCCTCTGAGGTCTACAGAGACCAGTCCTGAGTTTCTGAGGTCCACAGAGACCAGTCCTGATGTCCACAGAGACCAGTCCTGATGTCCACAGAGACCAGTCCTCTGAGGTCCGCAGAGACTAGTCCTCTGAGGTCCAAAGGTTAAATCTTCCTTGTGCTAAACAAACATTAGCTTCAGTGTAAAACAGATGAAGTTCTTTAGGATCTGGGCCTCCTCCCAGTGGGAAGTGTGGAACACCTCACCAGGAGGAGTCCAGGAGGCATCCTAACCAGATGAACCACCTCAACTAGCTCCTCTCCACGTGGAGGAGCAGCAGCTCTACTCTCAGTCCCTCCTGGATGACTGAGCTTCTCACCCTATCTCTAAGGGAGAGTCCAGACACCCTGCAGAGGAAACTCATTTCAGCTGCTTGTATCCATGATCTCATTCTTTCAGTCTCTACCCAAAGAACATGACCATAGATGAGGGTAGGAACATAGACCGACTGGTAAATCAAGAGCTTCACCTTCTGGCTCAGCTCTCGCTTCACCACGACAGACTGGTACAGCACCCTGGCTCATTTCAGCTTAGGGTTTATTAAATGCTTTTAGCACTTGATTTTAGCTGTTTGTCTCATTTTAGTTAATGTTTTGGTGGTTTTAGCTACTGTTTGTATTTACTGTTCATGGTTAAATGTAGTTTTCCTCTCATCTTTTGCCTCTATCAGAAATAAAACATGTTTTCGGTGCTCTGCTTCACATTTAGAGTCTCCTTCAGTAAAAACTGGATGGTTTTTTTATTCTCCGTCGATGAACAATCTCAATGAAGGTCCTGCTTGTTTCGACCCCCTCGCTGCAGTCTGGACAGCTCTTTAATAAGAAAATTTCTGCATGAACGCCCCGTTCTTCATCACTCAGCGTTATCCTCATCATCGACACGAGGAGGAGGAGGAAGTGGACTGAGCCCAGTTTAAAATGCAGCCATGACACCTCGGTGCTTAAGAGATGAAATAAAAGTCAGTCAGGCCGGATGATTCACTCTGAGTGCTCCTCAGAGCTCTAATGTTGCCTCCAGCTCTGTGAAGATGGAGCAGATGGAGACAAAGTGCTTCCTGTTTGTAAGATTTGTTTGTAAACAAAGAAAAACAGCTTATTGGTCCAGATTTATTTCAAACACCTGAAGCAGGTAGACACGCTCTTTAACTCTTTAAAGTCGTTTTGTCAGGCGAGGAATCAAAACAAACAGTTAAATCATAAAAAAGATCAAAGATGACATCACCACATGAAGGCTGTACAGAACCTGAAGAGGTCAGGTCAGGTTCTGAGGGTCCTAATGCACCTGGACTTGTTGGCTCCCGGCTCCTGATTGGATGTCTTATCTTAACGAGCTCCTGCAGTTTGACAGAAGTTCATTTACTCTATCAGTACCAAGGAAATCAGTCATTTCCATAAATTAGCTTAAACAGAAGGTTCTGAAACAGGTTCTGATGGACTTCAGAAGCTAATCAAAGTTTCAAACACAAACTCTGATTTTAATGCACTTTCTGTGCTTTATTAACATAAATTATAATTATTATAGTTAGAGGGACGTGAATTTATTTTGGAACAAAATATCAGCCCGATGTTTCATTGTGCTAATCGAACATTAGCTTCAGCTCCAAACAGCTAAAGTTCTTTAAGATCTGGATCAGAACTGAGGAGTTCTCTTCAGTAGAAGCTCTTAGACTGTTTTCAAGATGGCCGCCACAGCATACAGGCCACAGTCAGCTTGTTACTTTTCATTTTTAGCTATTGTTTTGATGATTTTATTTTCACAAGTATGTTTTGTTAAGTTGAGTTTTTGATAGTTTTAGCTTCTATTTTACTTTCAGGTGCAGTTTTTTTAGCACCTGTTTTGCTGATTTTATCTTTAATATATGTTTAGCTAATCTTAGTTTTTGTAATTTTTAGCTTCTATCCTTTTTAAGTTGCAGTTTGACTTATTTAAATATCTGTTTAAATGATTTTAGTTACTGTCTTGCTGATTTTTGTTTTAGCGTATGCTTTGAATATTTAGTTTTGGCAAGTTTAGCTACTGTTTTAGTGCTTCTATATGCAGGTTGGCTCATTGTAGCTTTTGTTTTGTTGATTTAGCTACTGTTTTGCTGATTTTAGTTTATGCCAAATATAGCTGCTTCTTGTGGCATTTTAGTCAATGTTTTGCTGATTTTAGCTGCTGATTTGTTTTTCACAATTCAGTTTTAGCTTCTTCATAAATTTTAGGCAACGTCATTCAGCACTTCACAATTTCACACTAAATAAGTAAATTTATTCCAAAACAAAAGCACGGCTCCCAGAGAGCAGCTGAAGCAGTTTTGTTGTTGATTCGTGAACAGATTGTGTTTCTGAACTAATCGAACTGTAACGACTTGTAGGCACATTAAAACCAAATGTAAGATGTTAAAATCATGTTTGCAGTCAAGTTCAGATCGTGAGCATGAAAAAAAACAGATCCTACTTATGCCTAATTACAGGCAGCCATCTGTTCCCGCTCCTACAAAAACATAAGCAGGTCGTTTACAGCCCTGAAGCTTCTGTTTGTGTTGCAGGGATCCACTACAGGAAGTCCTGTGCCTCCTCAGGAGCCTGCCTCATCGCCTCCTCCGGCTACCAGCAGTTCTGCACCGGGAAGCTGAACTCTGTGTGCATCACCTGCTGCAACACGCCGCTCTGCAACGGGCCCAGGCACAAGAGACGACCGCCGCCGTCCTCCGCCGTCAGCCCGGACACGCCGCAGCTTCCTGTCCTTCCTCTCTTCCTACTGCTGCTGGACGCCGTCTTCTGCTGACAGACAGAACCTGAGCCTGAGAGGACATGTCCTGTCTCAGAACCTCAGAGACTGAGGACATGTCCTCAGCTTGAACTGTGTGAGACACGAGCAGCTCTTTGCTTTTTGTTCCTCCAGAGTTAAAAAAACACCCACGACAAAGTGGAACCCAGCATTTATCACATCTACACCCTGATCCCATCTGATCCCAGATTTGTCTCTGGAGTTTCTGAGCAGGGTCAAGCAGAAAACTGTTTACTGCGAGTAGTGGTGGGCACAACTAACCAAAATGTTAGTTTTGCTAACTCATTAACCACTAACGACAAATTAGCTTTGCTATTGTTAACTGCTAAATATATATTTTTAAAAAGTTAGTAGAAAAACTAAATGGTAAATGGACTGTACTTATATAGAGCCTTTCTATCCATCCAGGATACTCAAAGCACTTCACACAACAATCTGTGTCATCATTTACCCATTCACACAGCACTTTATTACGTCTCTACAAATCTAACATGTACAATTACCTATGGAGACTAATCAGTGCCAATCACATTCATACACTGATGGGACACACATCAGAGGCATTAGGGGTGAAGTGTCTTGCCCAAAAACACAACAACTGAGACAGCTGGACGGGGTATCGAACCGGCGACCTTCCAGTTCCAGGACGACTCCCCTAACCACTCTCCCACAGCCGCCCCAACACAGCTACACAAGTACAAATTACCAACAAAAAACACAATTTAGATAAAACTAATTGATTCCCTAAAGGTTTTTGAAGTTAGCAAAAATGTTAAACAGCTACACAAGTAAAAATTAGCGGGAAAAACGCTATATAGAAAACTATCTGATTCCCTAATGGTTAACAAAGTGAAAAAGCTAATCCACTAAACAAAAAAAAATTTGTTCCACTATTACCTGTTTGCTGATTTTTCGCCTTAAAGTGGTCAAAACACAGTTTAGCAGAAGCTAATTGGTTTGTTAATGGTTAAGAAAGTTAGTGAAATAGCTAATCTGCTAAACAAAATGCTAATTCCACTATAAGCTGATTAGCAGACTTAAAGTTGTGATAATGCAGTTTAGGGTAAACTAATGGATTTACTAATAGTTTTCAAAGTTAGTGAAGAAATTATTAATTAGTTAAGCTATTAGCTGCTAGCTGATTAGTGGAACCATACCCCCACCACTGATAGTGAACATATTCAAGGACAAAACTCATCAGTTTTATTAATTCACATCATAAAACTAAGATCTTATAAAAACTTAATCCATATTCCCTACTTGTACTTAAGATTTTAGTGTCAAAATAGTAATATCATCAAAGTTTGGTTATAAATGAAATGAATAGAAACTGCCTGAAAAAATATTATAGGGTGCTAATGCTACCAGTGCTAATGCTACCAGTGCTAATGCTACCATGGTTAAATTGTCATATTATCTGAATTACAGATCATTAAAATAAAAAGTTTTTTATCCTTACATCAACTGTTACTGTCAAATTCTGAGCATTTTCTAACAGATAAATATTGGTTTTCATGTTTAATTTTTGTGTTTAAAAACAGACAAACATGATATGAACATTACATTTTCTAATAATCGTTTAAAGTTGAGTTTAAAGTCGTAATATTACGACTTTAATCTCATAATATTATGATTTTATTTTTATATGACTTTAATGTCGTTTTATTATGACTTTATTCTCGTAAATTAAAAAAATTTAAAAGATCTCGTGTGGCCCAAATACTCAGTTGTAACCTTTTACTTTAAGTAGAAGTAAATAAAGGAGCAAAAGTCAGAATTTAAAGTAAAAGAAGAAGAAAATAAAAGAGAAACCAGGAGGAGGTTTACCAAATACTGCTGAAGTTACATTTATTTATTATTAAAGTTTATTAATCTGTATGAAATAAGGCCAAACGTCTGTGATGAAATGTTTTCTGTGCTGACAGACTAACATGAATAAAACTCTTTGAGTCACCATGTTTGGTGCATTTTCTTATATTTCTGTCTCTGATGGAACTTCTATGATGGCTTTAAGAGTCCCGTCTGCCTCTTCGATTTGACTGATGTTTGAAAACACTCCCGAGTCGCTCGGACTGGTGGCGGAAGTGGGCGGAGCCGCCTTGTTGAGGCGCAGCGAGCGGAGCAGCAGCGGCTGCAGGGAGTGGGCGGACGGGGGGCGGGGCCTCTGCTGATGCTGCTGCAGGCCGCGTTTGTTGACGTGCTGGATGGTCAGGCGGCACCGCAGCACCTGAACGAACACGTGCCGGAACTGTCGCGAGGACAGATTGTAGAGGAAGGGGTTGAGGACGGAGCTCAGGTAGAAGAAGACGTCGGCCACCAGGTGGAGTGTGGCGATCCTCCGCAGGTAGGACGGGGTCCAGTCCGACTTGGACACGGCGGCCATCATGAAACGGAAGATCTGGTTGGGGAGCCAGCACACCGTCAACGATCCAACGATGAGACCTGGAAACAGTCAGGAAAATTCAAATATAACTGAGAAAATATCAACAGTTTTCTGTCTAATCCTCTCAGAGCTCAAACTTTCTGTTAGTTTTCTAGTGAGGGCTCTCTTTAACCTCAACACAGCTATTTCCTTTTTCTATTTCTTTTAACTTCTTTTAACTTAAGATCTGTCAGGTGAACCTGAACGTTTTATCAAAAGAAACCTAAGAAGCTTGGATAATATGGAGTTAAATTGGGGTCAAAAGTTTTGTTCAAAATAAAAAAAAATTGAAACATAAAAAGGAGATTTGAAACTGAAAAAAAAATTTAAACTGAAAAAAAAAATTTGAAACTGAAAAGACAAGATGTTCGAAAATGTTCCAGATTCTAATACGTGGTTTTTCAGTTTAATTTTTTTTTATTTTGAGCAAAACAAACTCCATAGACTGAAAGCTATTTTTACATTCACAAAACACAATTCAAACATCAAGCAGTTGAATCTGAAAGTGAACAAACTTTACAAAATGAAGAGAACAAATATTTAATAACAAGTCTTTCAAGGCAGGTATGAAAATATAAATAACTTTTCGAAGTAAAACCTTGAGATTACTTAACATTTATTAATGATACCAGGATGGTCTGTCCTGTGCAGAATAACAAAACACTAAATTATTTCTTTACTAAAACCTCTGTAACTTTGCTCCAGTTCATTTTAACAGCATGAATCTTTGCACAGATAATGTCCACAAGTGGATTTATGGTTTCCAAGAGTTTAGCCTGATTCATTATAGTTTTAAATAGATTATATACTGTCTAATGAAAAAATTATTCAGGTGAGAGTGAAAAAAAATTATGTAGCATCCGCAATATGTCTAAAACCACAGCAGCTGTTTTAATACTTACACTTCTGATGAAATCTCCCAAGTGTTAACTTTATTTTAAGATTATTTAAGAAGATTTTGTAAATGCTGAAATACACTCAGTTACACCTAATTGAGGGGAAGCTGATTGGTTCCCCAGTGGTTTTCAAAGTTAGTGAAAAAGCTAATCTGCTAAAGGAAACATGGTGTAACACAGTTATTCAATTAAATCACTTCAAGGGCCACAGTTACTGCAGGTCAACAGCTGAGGGGCCGAACAGCCAGCAATTTAAGTTATTATGTAAATAAACCAAGTATTACAAAGATCTGTTACCTTTGAAATAGTTTATTTTAATGCATTTAATCATGAATATAACATACAGAACCCTATAAAATGACAACAAAAACAAAAATATCACATTCTGCCTCCTGTTTAACACAAATATTATTTTAACATTTCTGACTTACCAAAATTTTAAACCAATTTTATTTTTACTTTCATAGTTTTATCTTCAACTGATTGTAGTTTTAACAGTCTTAAGTGTTCATAGAAATGTTTTTTACCAGCTTCTGTAGATACCAAACATGTTTAACTAAAAGAACTTAGAGTAATTAAAGTAGAAAACCGGGGTTTGGACTTAAGAGATGAATAAACAAATTAGTCAGCCGAAGTTTGGTCACTTGCGGGCCATATCTGGCCTGCGGGCCGCCAGTTGAATAGCCCTGGTGTAACCGTTCCCACCACTGATGCTGATAATTAAATATAAACCATATTTCAGTCATTCTGAACATCAAACTTATTTCTATCATCTGAAAGAAATAAAAACATTATTTTTGACTGAAATAAGGCATCGAAGCTGCTTTGTGTCTCCAGCTCGGTGTTTATCAGTGTTCCTGCAGAGGTGTTGATGGGAATACAACCAGCGAAAATGATCCAAACGTCCTGCTGAGGAACAGGAGCAGACATGTTTATCTAAAGTAAAAGTGTGCTGGCAGAATTATCCCTCATTAAAGAAAACAAAAGATAAGACGTTCTGTGTTTCTGGCTGTTAAAGCTAATTTAAAGCTTTCATCACTGCACCAAGGACATTTCATCTCTACTCATATCTGTGGATTTAACCAACAAAATGAGGCTTTTATTTCACCTCTTAAGTGGCTCTAAACACACACAGACAGAATAAAACATCAAAGCTTTTCTATGTTGGATTAATTTTATTTAATATTGGCTTTCTGGACCCTGATTCTGATCCGAAAAGTCAAACAAACTGAGATAAAATGGCAGAAAAGTCCTGCTAAAGGTTTGATAAAAGTTTGTATCTGGTCTGTTTTTTAAATTAAGTTTTAATTTAATAGTTTTTAAATCTATAAAGAGAGAAAAAAAATATTTTTTAAAAACAACCTTCATGTTCTTTATTTAACGAAGCTAAATTTGTTTTGAAACTAAAAAAAAATAACAGTGGTAGATGAATTCATGTATGGTTCGTTCTTTGGTTTTTTTGTTTCAAAATAAAATTGCAAAAACAAAACTTGCTTGTGATTTTTTTTAATTTAGTTTTTAAAACAAAATTAGAAAAAACGGCAATTGCAAAAATAAAAAAGGGGTATGTTTTTTTCTTTTTAAACTGCAATGGTTAAACCAAAGACAAGCTTTTATTTTTTACAGGACCCTATAGCGAAACTGGAAATGAAGACCTGAACTTCATTATATATATATATATATATATATATATATATACTGTATATAAATTTTAACAGAAGAAAGTTGAACTCCAGAGGTAAATGGAGCCTCTTCAGCTAATTGTCCATCACAGCTCTTTTTGTGAAAAATTAAGTCATTCTGATTCACAATGAAAAGTAAAATAAACTTTAAACCTACATCGTTATGGAACACCTCAATATGCACCTGCTGCCCCCTCTCTGTAGCAGACAAACTTTCTTCATCATCATCCTCTGATGAAACACCAAACTAAGTTAATCACCTACAAGCACTAATTAGACACGTATCCTAACATCATCAAGCTTCCAAGTGTACGATAATAAATATTGGCAGGTGGAAGATATAGTACACATTGTATTTATTTTTTTTGGGGGGGGGGGGGGGGGGCACATTAATTTCATGTGTT
>JARVGW010000136.1:3962134-3973916 GCA_031762495.1 Anablepsoides rubrolineatus
ACAGAGCTAACACTAACACAAAGCTAACACTAACGGAAAGCTAACAGAGCTAACACTAACACAAAGCTAACACTAACACACAGCTAACACTAACGGAAAGCTAACAGAGCTAACACTAACACACAGCTAACACTAACGGAAAGCTAACAGAGCTAACACTAACACAAAGCTAACACTAACGGAAAGCTAACAGAGCTAACACTAACACACAGCTAACACAGAGCTAACTTAAACAAAGCTAACAACATGAGCTGACATGTGACTGTTAAAATGTAGATGTTTGATGACTTAAAAGTGTAATTTTTTTGAAAACAGTAAACTAATTTAGAGTTTAAAAAAGGAAAGTTCAAATGTTATCAATTATTATCAGCTAAAAGCTTAAATGAACTGAGACATATATTAACTATAAAATGTCTTCTCAGTCCTTGTCTTGTTTCAGAGGAATACTTTCTGTTTAAGCATTAAATAAGCTTCTCACTTAAGCATAAAAAAACAGAAATAAATACCTGGCTTCCTTCCCGTGGTCTGCGATCACTCGGTCGTCTCTGCCTAGATTCCTGGAGGAGATCCGGTTCAGCTCCATCTCCAGTTCCTGGATCAGTGCTGTGAGTCCCCCCTCCTCAAAGCGACGTCTGTGTCTGGTGTAACCTGCCAGCTGCTCGTCTGCTCCCATTCCCGTCAGGATGATCTGCAGACGATGAATAAAAACATGTCAGTCTTTTGGCTAAATAAATAAAATAAATAAAACTCTCAGAGTTTCACCTTAGCTGCTGATGAGACGGGTGTCTGACCTTCGACCCCGGCCCCTCGTGCAGCGAACCACAGAGCGCAGCCGATGCTGTCGTCCAGCACCGTGTCCAGAGGATGAATCAGGTGTTTGATCCTCTCCTGCCTCGTCTTCTGCAGCTCCCCCAGAGTCACGTTGATCTCGATGAACCTCCAGCGCCTCTCAGGGTTCAGGTCCTGCAGCTCTTTCAGACCAGCCCGTCCGGTGAGCCGGTCCGGTACACCGAAGTGATCTGATGTTTGTTTCTTTGTTTCCTCCTGTTGCAGCTCGAAGGCCACGTTGAGAAGATCGATGGGTTTGTGACCGGGAACGTGACGGTCCGCTAACGCAGCCAGGATCATGGAGTCCACCCCGCCTGAGAACAGAACCGCCACGTCTGCCGAGTCCTCGGACAGCCCAAAGGGATGGGCGTGAACCCTCTTCTTCACTGCCTCGCCGAGGACGTGGATCAGGCGGTCCACCTCGGCCGGTTTCCCTCTGCTCCTCAGCAGAGCCTCCAGATCTTTGACAGGCGGGTCCGAGCGAGCCTCTGGTTCATTTAAACCGCTCGGAATGGACTTGTTCAGTGAATGAACCGGCGAGTTCAACTTGAGACCGCTTGGGTTTGAAAAAGCCGTGCAGCCGCTGGGAATAAACTTCGGGAGATTTTCACCGCTACTTCCTGCAAGACTCCAGGGAAAAACCTCGAAGCTCAGAGATCCAGATCGAGCAGCTTCCTTCAGGTCCACCCTGAAAACACCGATGGCTGGGATTTCTTTCCAGCTCGAGGTCTGAGCTGCGACCGACGTAAGGCTCAAGAGATCCGCTTCAAACTTCCACAACAAGCTTCGCCGGCCTAAGAAGTCCCTGCCGAACCACAGGAAGTCCTCGGCTCGCTGGTAGTAAACCAGCCCCCACGGCCCCTGTATGCTCGACAAGACAGAGAGGATCTCCTCTGGCTCCTTGCAGGAGGACAGCCTCCTACAGGCCACGTCAGTGTCGTTCTCCTCAGGCGTCACCTCCAAACCTCCAAAGATCTCCCCGTTCCACATCAGGATGTTTCCGGCGTGGTCCTGGACGGGCTGCGGGGTGAAGAGGCCTCTCATGGGAAGAAGGTGAGCTGAGAATAAACACGTGTAGCTGGAGTTCGGACCCGTCACCGTCACGTCCCGGCTGGAGTCGGGCCCTCGTCTGTGCAGGGATTCAAACACGACTCTGTCGCGCTCGCAGCGAGCGGCCGACAGGCTCAGCAGGCAAAAGATGCCGCACATGGTGGACTTCCTACGCGTCCTGCAGCTCCTTCTTCAGATTATCCAGATGATCTGGGAATAAAAAACACTCAGCATTACTGATCGTTTTACAGTCAATACAATGTAGAGAGAATTTTAAATCAAAAGTCAAAGATTTTCTGCTCAACAGTTAAATCCCTTCACTGTGCCCTCAAATTCATTTTTCATATTCTTATCTATTCTGTCGTACCAGCATACCTTTCTGAGAGTCAGAAATTTAATTAACTGCTTTCTCCCCATTATTTTACTTCTTATCTTTGTGTTGCTTACTTACTTTTGCACAAACTTAGAGTCTGGCTTCTGTCAGACAGAAAGAAAATATTACTGTTCCTCTGCTGGATGTAGACTTTCTGAGGAAACAAAGTAAACAAAACGTACACAAACTGGTCAATTGTAGGCCAGTGGTTCCAAATAAATAAAGCTTGATTTTAGCAACACCACATGCAAATAAACAGTGAAAGTCCACTTTTTATGTTCTCAAAACTAATGGATATTTTAAAAAAGCATTTGAGTTTGATTAAATGTAATTTTAAGTCAACAGGACCCAGTTTAACTTGTAACATGGCTTAAATCTGTATTTAACTCCTCACCCTGTTCTTCTTCAGATTCAAGAGCTCGTCCAAAACAACCTTCTGTTCTTTTATCTGTAAAACAAAAGTTTTTTCTATGTTTGACCGATTCTGATACAAAACTCACATGTTGTACACTTTAATAAGCTTACAATCAGTCCAGTAATGTTTTTGCTTCATCACACGACCTAGCTACATGCTAACATACTAGCATGATTTAACAAACCTTGCTGTTCAGTTCCTCCTTTAGCGCGGACTGTTCGGTTAAACTATCGCTGCTGTCGCGGCTTGTTGAAGACATTATGGTCTAAAAATGTATAAACAATCTGGTTTAAACTCTTTTTTTCAAGAAAAAGAGTTGCGTTTAGTTCGGTACGATCACTTCCTGGAGAGAGCGGAAGTTGTAATAGTCGTGACATCAGTGCTGCCCCCTTCAGGTGGCGGGTATTACTACAACATGTTCCTGGTAGAGATGGAAGAATTATAAGGACGTTTTATTTATTTATTAGTGTCATTATTATGAGTCATAATATATTATATTATCATAAAATACTATATTTGTTACTACTAAGTTTTACAGAAAAGAGAGAACCTCTCCTTCCAGACAAGCCTTGACTCTTGACCTGTTAATAGAGGCCTGTAGAGATAGATCCAAGGAAAATCATGGATTTAATTTCAAACTAGAAAGATTGCATTTCCTGCGAAAATGCTAGTGTGAATGCTTCGTGCTGAAAAGTTAAGATGAAAGCTGCTGAAATTGAGCTGAAAACATTTAATAGCAAAAGTGTTAATGTGAGCTCACGTTGAAAAGCTGAAAGCTGTGAAAAGAGGTAAGAAAAAGCCTAACTTTGCAGAAAAACAGTAAAAAGGAGTACAAATCTATTTGAAAATAACAAAAAACAGCTGAAAACTGTTAAAAGCTAGTGTAAAAATTAGCTTAATTCAACAAGAAGTTGAAAAAAGCAGAATAGCAAAAAGAAGCAGATCTACAGCTAAAAAAGCAAACAAAGTTAAAATAGCATAAAATAAGCTAAAAATAGCAGCCACAAGTTGAAATTAGCACGTAGATAGTGATAGTAAAACTGCTGTAAAGAAAAAAAAAAACAAAAAAACAGAAAAAGCATAAAAGTGCCAATTTGTTGTAACCAAAATGACCAAACTTTTCAGTAAAACAGCTAAAAAGTAGCTGGAATTTTTTTAATTATTTAATTAGCATAAGGACGTGTAAAAAATACAGGTTTGCTAAATTTAGCTGAAAAAAGTTGTAATAGCTACAAATATGTGTATTTAGCTTAGAAAAGCTAACCTTAACTAATAACAGCTAAACATTAGCTAAAATTTCAGCAAATACCTGAATAAATCAGAAAGCATCTGTAAGAAGGCTAAATAGCACAAAGTAGCAAATAAAAGCACAAAAAAGTAGAAAAAAGCAGAAGAAAAGTGGAAAAAAAGCAAAATTTTAGCTAAATTGGTAGAAAAAAAAAGCTAAAATTAGCAAAAAATAGTTGTTGACAAGAATGTGAAAAAGAGCATAACCAGAACAAAACGTGTAAGGTGCTGTAAAGATTTAGAATTTTTTTTAAAGGATTTTAAGGATGTTGAAAACCACTTAATTCATTTTCAATGGTAAAAAAGTGGCTAAATAGTTAAATAGCTAGAAAAGTATAAATAGCTGAAATGCCAAAAGTTATATTATAGCACCTCTCACATGATTGAGCTTAATGTTTTGATATATGAATTGTTGAAATAGCACAAAAATTGTGGAATAAGTTAGATGCCGAAGCGTATGGAAAATGATCATTTAATAAAAACACCTAAATGACAGTTCTCTGCAGCCTGTTTTTGGTTGGAGTTGGGTTGCAGGTGGTAGAACTGGTCCAGCTGATGACCCCCGTGTTGACTTTGGCTCCAGCTGTGGGGTCAAACACCTGGTTTGTGTTTGTATTGATTGGAAACATCTGTCAGCTGTTTGCCGTCCTGTCATTTTGGGAAAAGGTGGCCACGTCGTCACGGCCAGACAGTGACCTTTGATGTTTATTGTTCTCAGGCACATATCAAAGTCTTAAGGTGAGCAGCAGATATCCACAGAAACAAAGAGACCACATTGTTGTATTTGTGTTGCTGCTGGTCACTCAGGTGGCACAGATTTAGATTTGATCCTCGAGTCACTTTAAATAAATAAATAAAAAAAGACAGCTGTTTTTAAACACCTTCCAGCTCTGTCACAACCGCCCACCAAACGCAGGAAGAATGGATGAATAATCGGCCGTAAACGGCCCAGGTGAGGCTCTACATCCCGTCTTTAGCTGCGGCCTGTAAAAGCCAGGCCGCAGGACGACGGGTCATCCTCGTATTTTTGTCCTCCAGGTGCAAATTTAGCCCAGGTAAACACGGCTCGTCGTACCTGCAGCTCAGGCGGCCACAAAATGACAGAGCAGCTGTCTGACCGCGATGAGCCGGGCCGGGCTGACACACCGAGCCACTAATCTGTTTGTAGCGCCCGAGCGTGCGCAGGTTCTCCCTGCCGGCCTGTGGCTCTATGTCTCCATGAATAGATCACAAAGGAACGCGTGTGTCTATTGTTGTCTCTACATGTGTGTTCATGTTGCACCAGGCCATGAGACAGCACCGACTGATCCGGTCTTCTTTGATATCCACACAAAAAATATTCATTATATGGAATTAATAACAAAACAACTTTAGCAATTAAAATATTCTGAGAGTCAAAATGTAAAATTAAACAACAAATAAAATTAAACAACGAATAAAATTTAACACAATCAATACAGTTAGAGTCATAAACATAGGGCTATATAAAAGCACTAAGACTGGAAAGGATTTGTTACGTTTTTAATTAAAGATAAGTTCACAGAACTGAAAAACACCACAGGTCCAGTTTCAGACTCACAAAATATCAGGAACCTAAAAGAAACGGACCTCAGAATCTAAGAACACAACTTGTATTAAAACTAAACAGAAAGTTCTGGAGAAATGAGACTTTAGGTTCAGGTTCAATATATATATATATATATATAAATAAAAAAGATAAAATATATATATATATATACCATCCATCCATCTACCATCCATCTATCCATCTACTATCCATCCATCCATACATACATACATTCTCACATCCATCTACCATCCGTCCATCCATTCTCCATCCATCCATTCTCCATCCATCTATTCATCTATCCAACTATCTGCCTATTAGCAAATATCCCATGAACCACTGGACAAATATTAAACTCAGAAATTAACAGAAGATTCAAGAAGGTCACTGCAGCTAATAGACATGAACAAACACTAAAAAAGCTACAACTCAGTAAAACCTACAGGTATCAAGTTAAAATCTGGTGTGGTAGTAGCTGAGAGTCATATTCCAGACATACTCTGAGCACATATAGGTCAAAAGTCTTTATTATATGACTACATTTAACCAGTCACTGTCACCAGTTTTTAGTTTTTATCAAAAACAGAACCTGGCATATTTTATGTTTAGGATTTAAACTTAAATTTAAGCGTAACCTTTTACTAAATTATATCTTAAAACATCACGGTTTGGATGTGAAACAGTTTTTTTTCCCATATTTGATGTCACAACATGGGTTAAGTACAAATCCTTGTCTCAAGAAGACAAAGAAACTCATTCTGATGGGTTTGGTTTTCTGACAGGCCCCGAGCCTGCAGGTGAACTGAAGCAGGACACACCTGAGCTTCAGGATGACCTGTACCAACCTGAAAGATCAGCCCTGGGTGTTCGTGTGGGTCAGTAAAAAGTCTTAAACCTGTTCTCTGTAACATGAAAACCACAAGCGATGAAACTCGACACAGCACCGAGTCAGTGCACCTCATTCACATGTCGTCACAGACACCAGGTGATGACACGGCTCAGCCCAGGTCCCACTCGGCTAATTAGACTCGTCTAAAGTTCCTCTGCATCCATCCGTGGGTTCACGTGGTGTTTGTTTCGTTTCATGGACGAGAGCCAGAGGGTTTCATCCAGCAGCCTGTAATTACACCTGTGCTGCTGTTGACAGAGGTGAACAAATGCAAGTCATCTGAGTGGAAACACCTTGATTTATTTCTGTTTACCACCTCCTGGTAAACACTCTGAGTGCAAAAAAAGGGTTTAAAACTCCTTAAAATCCCTTTCAGTTCGTGTGGCACCTCATGCACTGAAAAGATTAGTGGGATGAACG
The DNA here is from genome assembly GCA_031762495.1 of Anablepsoides rubrolineatus. Lineage (NCBI taxonomy): Eukaryota > Metazoa > Chordata > Actinopteri > Cyprinodontiformes > Rivulidae > Anablepsoides > Anablepsoides rubrolineatus. The sequence continues at coordinate 3,968,964 of JARVGW010000136.1, forward strand.
CTGAGTCATCTATTTTTAATATATTCCTCTGCAATCAAACTCTTTGTGCTTTTTTAGCTGTTTATAAACATTCGGTTCATTCGGGACTTTTCATAATAATGAACTTTATTTACAAATATTTTCCTGTAAAAATACATTTCTTAAAATTTTTCTCTCTAAAATCTGCTTCAGCTGCTACTGTCTGTTTTATACTACATTTAGCTTTAAGCTACTGTTCTGCTATACTTTCATCTTCTAGCTAGCATTTAATTTTTTTGTAGGCCTTCTTTTTGCAAGTATTTTGTATACTCTAGCTTCTAGCTGCTTCAGCTTTTAGATTAACTTTTGCTTTTCTACTTTAAGCTAAACTTTTGTTTAGCTCTTGGTTAATCTTTTGCTGCTTCTCCGTGCTACTTTAGTTTTTAGTTAGCCTTAACCGTCGCTATCTTTGGTTTGTTTTTTATTTTAGCTAGTCTAGCTGCAGTTTTAGCTTCCTACATTTAAATTCCTTTTTAATTTAGATAGCTTTTGGCTCCTTTTAGTTCTGTTTGTTTTGACATTTGTATCTGCTAGATGCTACATTAAGCTTTTTAACGAGCATTTTACTTATACCAATCATTTGGCTACTTTTAGCTGATCCTTTGCCTTTTTCTAATGCTACTTTGGTTTTAGCTAACTTTTTCCTGCTTTTAGCTTCTTTTTAATTTAGCTAGCCCTTTGCTGCTTCTAGCTACTTTTTGTGTTGTTTTTTTAGCTAGTTTTTACCATATTTAACTTTTAGCTATCATTTGGCTACTTTTAGCTGATCCTAATATTACTTTTGCTTTTAGCTAACCTATTGCTACATTTAGCTTCATTTTAATTTAGCTAGCAATTTGCGTCTTCTAGATAGTTTTTTGTTTATTAGACAACTTTTCACTACATTTAGCTTTTAGTTGACATTTGGCTACTTTTAACTAGTGTTTAGATCTGTTTAGCTTTAACAACTCATTATTTTAACTGAGCTAATAACATACAAGTGACAGAATCACAAAGATACATGTTTATTCGCTAAATTAATTGTTTTACGGTCTAATGTTGTGTGTTGTGTGTGTGTGGGACTCCAACAATATATAGAAAAGCCATTAATGCCCGCATGAAACACACTAATCCTTCATGTGGGTCTAAAAGAACCTGGATTTACCTGTTCTGCTAGCTGTTTTGAGCTAATACTGCCCGCCCTTTTTGTCCCCCCTCCCCACACTCCGTGTGTGAGCGCGTGCGGTGGGCGTGCACAGTGGAGTGTCACGTGACAGCGTTGGTATATAAGGGGCTGGAGGTAAACAGAAGAGCAGCAAAGTAGGGGGGAGACGGCACAACCTGGCCGCCTCCATTTTTCTGTTTTCTCTGGTTTTTGTGAGCGAAAGCTCCTTCAGAACATAAGAATATTTCTTTCCAACTTCAGCTACAGTGATAGCTAAGTTTGGAGGGGAGGAAAAGAGGAAAAACCAATCTTTTCTTTGTTTTTTTCTTCATATATTTTCTACCGAAGGTTGAATGCAGAGGGGCTGACCTCCTTTGAAAACAAGGAAAAAATTTAAAAACCCAAGTTTTTTTAATCCTACAACTTTAAAATGGATAATACTGCACCTAAGAAGACATGCTGCGGTGAGTTATTCCTCTAATAGAAGACAATTTTTATAATTATTTACAAAAAATTACAAAAATTATATATTTTATTTACAGACTCTATTCAGGATTTCTTCACTTCAGCTAAATTTCTTATTTACATGGGACATGCACTGTCAACATGGGTAAGTAGACTCTTATTACAGCATTATTGTGTATTTAAATGACAATGTAGCTGCATTTTCCAGCTGAAATTTTAGATTTAATTTAAGCTGTTATTAGAAGTTGTAAAGTAAATAAGTACAAATACTTTGTTACTGTACTTAAGTAGAAATTGTGGTTACCTGTACTTTACTTGAGTAATTATTTTTCAGCCTACTTGTACATTTTACATTTTCACACAATAATCTGTACTTCTTAGACAGTCGTTTCTCCTATTTCATTTTGGCTTGTTATTGTTAAAAAATATCCTGAAAAATGGTGGCTTCTGGATAGAGTGAATTTAATTGTGGTTGGATGAGAAGTATAAATATTTACCATACTGATACTGTATTATTTTGGATACAATTAATCACAGCTGCACACCTTTAGAAAAAATATTTTTTGAATACGTCACCTCCCAATAAATGGATTTTAGAAAACCTAACCACTCATTTTTACTCAGTACTCTTATTTTTATTAATTAAGTAGATTTTATGTCAGAAATGTACTTTTAATACTTAAGTACAAAATAAATCAGATACTTTAAGACTTTTACTCAAGTAATATTCTTAGAGGAGACTTTAACTTTTACTAAAGTCATTTTATGATAAGATACTTGTACTTTTACTCAACACTTTTACTCAACACTGTAAGTAACTGCATCATATAAGAAAATCTACAGAAGTTAAAACAGCTCATTTAAGGAATACTAATCTTATTACAAATTATTTTTAAATAGTGAAAAATGATGGGTAAATTAATTGGGGTAAGAAGTTCCTTAGTTGTTTTGTGGGGTAAAAGTGTAAATAAGTGTCTAAATCAGCTTTTTAAAAATGTTTCTGTATAATTCCTGCAGCTAAGATGTATGTTTTTGAGTAATTCGAGTGAATGTTTCTCTCCAGGGGGACCGGATGTGGAACTTTGCTGTGGCGGTCTTCCTGGTGGAGCTGTACGGGAACAGCCTGCTCCTCACGGCGGTGTACGGGCTGGTGGTGGCCGGCTCCGTGCTCCTGTTGGGGGCCAATATCGGCAACTGGGTGGACAGGAACCCCAGGCTGAAAGGTAAAAAGGCAGAGACACGAGGAGGGGGTGCACGGCTGTCAGTTTTCCGTCCCCTAACATTGGGTCTGATGTCTCCACAGTGGCCCAGACGTCGCTGCTGGTTCAGAACAGCTGCGTGATCGTGTGCGGCGTGCTCCTCATGCTTGTTTTCCACTTCAAAGAGCAGCTCTCGGAGGTCTACAATGGATGGTTTCTGGTAAGATCCCCCCTCTGTGCCTCCTCGGTGTGGGCTTTGTGTCGCTCTGACCTCCAAACTTGCTCAACTCAGCTGATAGAAGCTCCTCCATCGATGCCGTTTATGGTTTATTCACCTCAGACAGACCTTTGACTGTGTTTCACATGACTCAGGCTGGTTTTTGTTTAGGTTTTCCCTCTCGTAAGCAAATAAAGGAGAACTTACTGGTGAGATTTTGGAGCGGAGGCGCTCAGGAGTGCAGATAAAAGCCATCTGTTTGAGGGGGGGACAGAGTTTAGAGTCCCAGCTGGTGTTTGTGGAGAAAACTCCATGAAACAGAAGATGGAGCGTCTGTTCGGTCAGCAGGTTGTTGTCATGTGACGAAACAACAAAAGTTACTCAGTTCTGTTATTTTAACCCCTTGATTTTACCTTTTATTTACAGAATTATCACACAGCTCTTCCTCTGATAATTATCCACAACTTTAATTACAAAACAATTATTATATCACTTTTTTTAGACCATCTCAAGTCAGACATGATCTTGTCTCCAAATATCTACACCATAATAATTATATTTTCTTATTTTACTTCATAATTATATTTGAAGGTTTTAGCAAAAACAAAACATTTGTGTTTGGTTGTTTTTAAGCAATACCTAAGATGTTTTGGTACAAAATAATCTATAGTTTGTGCTTGTGATAACAGCATGGATTAAAGGAGAAAATATATTTAACTTTGGGACAAAATTTGTCCATAAAACACTAAATTTTAGTCGTTGAGAGCTGTCATGGTCTAAGGAGAATTTTATTTTTTGTATTTTATCTTTGCTAACTGACTGAGTCAATCCTTTTTAAAGCACTCTACACCAAAGCAAAGCAAGAATGGTTGGTTGTTTCAAAACTGTGGGAAGTTTTAAAAAAAGTCACTTTTCTACGGTAGCTGTAAAGTCTTGAAGGTTTATGTATGGAAAGCCAAAAGTGCCATAATTCACTGGTTTGAGTCTTTATGTCAAATTAACGTCAGTGTTTTTTTTTGTTTTTCCAGACGGTCTGCTACATTCTGGTCATCACTGTTGCCAACATCGCCAACCTGGCGAGCACGGCGACCTCCATCACCATCCAGCGGGACTGGGTGGTGGTGGTGGCGGGTCAGGACAGCAGCAGTCTGGCAGGTGAGCGTTTCCTCTGGTTTCACCTGGTGCAGTGTTATCAGATCTCCTCCTTCAGAGGGGAGGGGGGACTTTGAACCTCTGCTGCTGACTTGGTCTAGTTTTCCACCTTTATAGCCCTGCTGTTTCCTCCTGATTGTTCTAAGCTGTTTAAAAGATTTACCCTCGCGAAGCCGAGCGCTTGGAGCAGCGAACCCGTTGACCCAGAAGCTGTCGTTCTTATAAAACTCACCATGATGTAAACGTGACAACAATAAAAAAATAAAGCTGTTCCTCCTCGCAGACATGAACGCCACGGTGCGGATCATTGACCAGCTGACCAACATCCTGGCCCCCATGCTGGTGGGTCAGATCATGGCCTTCGGCTCGCACTTCGTCGGCTGTGGCTTCATCTCCAGCTGGAACCTGTGCTCCATGTGCGTAGAGTACGCTCTGCTGTGGAAGGTGTACCAGAAGACGCCAGCTCTGGCCGTGAAGGCTGGACAGAAGGAGCAGCACGAGCTCAAACAGCTGAGCCCACCCAAAGGTACCAGAACCGCTGAGTTCACGAGAGTTCTGCAGGTCGAATCCAAGCGGATAAAGCCCAATGATTCTAGCTAAAACACAAGTTTCATAACACTAGCTTAAAGCTACAAGTATCAAAATGCTAACTAAAGTCTAAATTAGCAGAATGGCAGCTAAAACTACAGTGGGTTGCAAAAGTATTCATACCCCTTGAACTTTTCCATATGTTGTCACATTACAACCACAAACATAAA
>JARVGW010000136.1:4160320-4171509 GCA_031762495.1 Anablepsoides rubrolineatus
GCCCCCGATGTCCACGCGATATTGTAGAGTCGCGTCAACCAATGCAACCCCACAACATCCAGAGCCTTAAGGAACTCGGGGCGAATCTCATCCACCCCCGGCGCCTTGCCAAATGCTTGGAACAGATAAATGTGTGGATGTGCCAAAACTTTCTCCAGCTGAAAAGAAACAAAACTGAAGTTATTATCTTTGGACCTAAAGAGGAACGGTCTGCAGTCAATGAACAGCTTCAGTTGCTTCAGCTAGAAACTGCAGTCAGGCCCAAAATCTGAGTGTGGTGATGGACTCTGACCTGAACCTTCAGAGCCACATGAAGACAGTTACAAAGTCAGCCTTCTATCACCTGAGGAGCATTTCCGGGATTAGAGGACTAAAGATCTAGGTAAACTCGCATCCATGCATTTATCTTTAGTTGCATTGATTACTGCAACAGTGTCTTTATAGGTCTGCTTAAAAAATCCATCAGACAGCTGCAGCTGATCCAGAATGCTGCTGCTCGTGTTTTGACTAAAGCCAGAAGGATAGAGCACATCAGCCCAGTTCTAAAGTCCTTACACTGGCTCCCTGTAACTCAGAGAAGAGACTTCAAAATGCTGCTATTAATTTATAAATCACTTAATGGCTTAGCACCACAATACATTAAAGATCTGCTGTTGTTGTATCAACCTTCCAGACCTCTCAGGTCTTCTGGTTCTGGTCTGCTCTGCATCCCCAGAACCAGAACCAAACATGGAGAAGCAGCATTTAGCTTCTCTGCACTGCAAATCTGGAACAAACTCCCAGAAAACTGTAAAACAGGCAAAACTCTAAGTTCCTTTAAATCAAGACTGAAAACCCACCTGTTTAGAGTTGCTTATGAAACATAATAAATGAAACATTAATCAACATTTTGATGTGTAACAATGGCACCTGACAAACTGTGATGATTCAATTGTGAAGTGTGTTCTATGACTTTGTATTTTTTGTGTTTTTATGATCTATGTGCAATGACTCATTGTCATCATTCTGTTGTACTTGACAATAAAGATCTATTCTATTCTATTCTAAATCACTTTGAACTGCCTTGTTGCTGAAATGTGCTACACAAAAAACTTGATTGATTGATCTTTCAGGAGTTTTGGGTCATTTTCTCCATCGTTAACAAATGATGGAAGCCTACAGTATCCAAACCCAGAGAATAAGCTTCCAGCATGGTCTGCTCTCGCTCCAGGGCTTCCTGGTCCTCCACGTATACCCAGGAGTGCCGGTCCTCCAGGGAGGTCAGCCTCCAGCCCCTCAGGTCTGTGACTGGTTCTGTTTTATATGGTCCACCTCTCCTCCGCACAGACCTGCACACAGAGAGAGAGATAGAGAGAGAGAGAAAGAGAGAGAGAGAGAGAGAGAGAGAGAGAGAAAGAAAGAGAGAGAGGGAGAGAAAGAGAGAGAGAGAAAGAGAGAGAGAGAGAGAGCAAATATACAATTCAGCTTTTATCACACACTGATAAACTCATTTATTCAACAGTAAACATGGAAAATGTTTAACTACAATTTGTTTGATTTAATTTAGTCATTTCTCTACTTTTATGAAATCATAATTGTTGTAAAAAGGATCATATTGTGCAGAAAATAGAAAAAACTATATAAATATATAATAGTGCCATGTAATAGTTTTTTCTTATAAAAAGTTACAAAACTCAGATATAGTGTTTAATATTATGTCAAATTGAGATAATAATTGACTGTTTTAATACAAACGTGTTGGCATAACTAATAAGTGAAAAAAAAAATACTCACATTGTCTCAGTCATTGCTGCGGCTGATAAATCCAGAACCGAACACTCCTCAATGACACGAACCAACTTCTGACATCCACTCGTCTTATTTCAGTTCATAAACTCCTAAAACTTCATTTCCCAGCGTCCATTGCGGCGACATCTCAGAAAAATCTCTCATTGGCTGTAGACATTATTGTCTCCAATCAGCATCCGCTTGGGCGGGATAATAGTTACTTACGTCCAATCAGATTCATCCTGCGGTTAGCGCATGCGCTCTAAGTAAATTTAGTGGAAACTTGAGATTTACGTGAAATTAGACTTATTTTAATCAAAATTTAGCTCTGAAAAATAAGTTTTATAAAACGAAAGTAGCTTTACATCTGCTTTAAAACAACACCAACTATAATGGACCTGAATCGAGCAGTAATAAATAAACTGTTGAATTTTTTTTTTTCCTAATATGAGACAAACAGCTAATATAAGAAGCATGAGTGTTATATATTGTGTTGAATTTGTCTGATCAACAAAAAAAAAAAACCCCGATCAGCTGACTGAAACCCAGCTAAATAAAACCAGAATTTGTTTCCCATTTAGATAAAAACTTGACTCCATAATAAAAAATATCATAAGATTCAGCTGAGGGTGGCAGAACAGAGAGCGCTCTGACCCTTATCTACTGCAGATATGAGGCTTCTCCACACAACACCGTATAAAAAACAGACTCAGGATAAGATTTATTTAAGGTTTTGACTTTCAGATCCTGTTTATCTGCTATAGATTTAGTTTTTTTCCAGAGTTTAGTTGCTACAAAACACAAGAAGACAAAAGAACAGAAATAACTCCTAAGTTTTATTATTTTATCAAACAACCATAACTGTACCTCAATGATCAGGCCTGGAACTAGTATTATTATTTTATTTACACACTGCTTCTATTCTGTTCTATTTTGGTACCTAAAGTGTTTCATCACAGAGAGTGAAGCTAAACTTTGTTCAAAAACATTAACATCCAACAACTTCCTGTGTGTTACAAAAACAAACCTCCTTGAATTCAAGCGGTTTTTTGTGTGTATTATTGTGTATTGTTGTATATTAATGAGTATTATTGTGTATTAATGTGTGCAGCAGAGAAAGGTGAGATAACGTCTCACTTTTAGCACTTTTAGATTGTAAATCTGTCTCTTTCTAATCTCACTTTTCTCTGCAGTCTAAAATCAAGTGTAACCAAGGTTGTGTGTTAAAAACAAAATAAATAATTCAAGTTTTATCACCTCTGTAGCTTTAACTTCCTGATTAACAGAACAAAAAGGCCATGAACCTTTTTCTTACTATAACAAAATGAAAGAAAACTAAACTCAAGTCACTTAACATGTTTATTGTGGAAATAATGGGTTTGTGAGATTTACAAATCATTGTGTTTTTTTTTTAAATTTAGAATTAGATGAATTCATTTTCATACACATGTGTTTTTAATTTTACTTTTACAGATGCTCAACTTAAACTTACATTTGACATAGAATATTACTATCATGGGACTTTTTAATGTTAAGGTTAATGGAAGATGATTTATTTTGTGTGCTTATGTTACATGCTGTGGTCATTTTGTCTCAAGTACCAGAAAATATGTGTAAATAATCAAGAAAAACTGTATATTTTTATTTCAAGTTTACCACAGACAAGACCAATTTATTATGTAATACTGTGTCTGGCCACTAGATGTCAGTATTTCCTTTAAAACATGGTTTTGTCCATTTCGTTCACTCCTGGTTTAATAATCTGTTTTTAAAGAAGCATATCTTGCATTTGAGTTACGTATTAAAAAAACTTGAATTTTTTTTTTTAAATTGCAGCTGAATATTGCTGCCATTTTTAGTGTCAGGTCTGAGTTCTCCAATGTGCTCCTGCAGAGCAAGGCCTGGTTCTTCACGGTTCTGTAAATGTTTTTTAAAGAGCAAAATGAAGTTCAACCTTAGTTCATGGGAAAATGTAACATCACCACTGGAAGTCCTGCATAATGCTTCCTGAGAGGAAGCATTATGCAGGACCTTAATCCTTTCATCTCCCTTACACCATAGGGCAGAATTGTGATGCTGGAAAATGGTAATTTGTATCTCCACAGGGAGTCAAGATGACAAGACGGGGGATCTGCTGTGTTTTTGGGTAAAGAAAGGTTGGATAATCTGGCTTTTGTTTCTGTGTTCTGTGTGATTTGGACACCCTTTTTTTCCCTCCACACTCTAGTTTGGCCAAGATCATAACGCAGAACACTGTCTTTGATAATCAAATTGTGGCCTCTTTGTTTCAGGGGTCAGCCTGAACTTGGTTCGATTGGTTTCACGCCAACGTTAACCACGCTGGTTCTCGTCTGATGGATGTCATTATCCAAACTGGATCCGAGACCACAAGTAGTTTAAGTTGCACAAACAGGACTCCACCGCAGGGGAAGACAAATGGTTCTTTTGCTGTAATCTGAGAGGACTTTTCTTTTTGTTCAGGCACTACTTTCAAGTGTTGCTGTAAAAGGTAGTCGATGCAGAATATGAACTCAGTGATAAATAAAGGACATCCTGAACTATTCCAGGAGTTTTCAATCTGCAGACAACCATGTGGAAGGTTGAGTCACATGACCAACCTGTGTTGGGTTGATTTGAAGACATTTAGGGGGAAGGAGAGATGCTGCTAAACTGGCACCGCTTGACCCAGTTTAAAGCACAGTGTCAGAAGCATGATGATGTGGGAATATTTTCCACCAACAGGGACTGGAAAAACCTCACCGTTTCAGTCTCAAAGTCCAGATTTGAGGCTGGGACGGAGTTCCAACTTCTAGTAGGACGCACAACCGAAGCATACAGGAATCAGGGGAGGAGCAAGACTTTTCTTTTGCAAAAGGTAGCCAGGGTATTTTTTAGGGAGCCACAAACAAATAAAGAAAATCACTCTGGATATGAAAATTCAAGATGGCCACCACAGCTAATTCCAAATGGCTTTAATTTAGCTGTTTTAAGAAATACTGAGCTGAAAAATTGTGTGATCATAACTAAGAATGAGCCGAAAAGTATGCTGAATCCTAGTCTCAACTTATTATTCAGCAATCTTTAGACACACAAAGCTGAGAATCAGTGTAGAAGTAGCCAAAACAATCTTTACCAAAATCTAAACGCTAATCAAAACTTCAAGATGGCAAAAACAGCTAAAAGCTATATTTTAGCCATATTAAATAGGATTAAATTTGTTGTGGAGTAGCTATGAATTGCAGATTGCCAATGCTAATCCCAAAATTAGGCTAGCTACTAATGCTAATGCTAATTTTACCAAACATACACAGCTAAAATATTTAGTACAGTAGTATCGAATCTTTAACAAAATCCAGGATTCCCACTACACCCACTTGCCAATAATTTGTGGGTGGCTAATCAGGCCCCTCCTCTGGCTCCGCCCCCAACAGGAATGCTCCAGAAAAAAAGTCAACTGAGAAAGTCTAGTTTGATGTTTAAGACTTTTAGGACACAAGCAGCACCTGTCCAACCTGAAAGATCTGGAGCAGAATGACCTCTAAAACTAATTTAACGCCACCTATTGGATGGCGCCATTAGAGTTTGCCTATACTGCCTAATGGCCCGGCCTAAAACTTCAAATATACACATCAAGAATGCTCTAAATTCAGACTTATCTATGATTTATAATACAACTCTGGACCACTCATCTGCTCACAAGGTTTGTTTACATCAAGCTTTGGCAGAGATCAGGTCAGAGGTCAACTGTTGATTCGGACCCTTTCCATCCATGAGTTTCACTTTTATTTGCTCATCTTCTGAAGCTCAACAAGTGGAATCCAAACAGATCTGTGTTTCACGAATCAACTGGCTGCTGGGACTCTCTGCTGGTGTGTTTGGTTCGGACCCGTTCGTGTGTTGTGTATTTAAAGTTGGAAAGCAGCGTTACATGAGAGCTTTATTGGCTCCTTTTATTTTCCAGCTCATGCCATCTCATATTATAATCTTTACAGATGGAGCGGAAAACCAGCTTCACTGAGCCAGCTTTAAAAAAACAAAACAAAAACAAGAGTGTGGCTGGATTTCTGTTGTTGGGGTTTGGGATCACAAGAGAAACATTTCTTCTGGTTTTACTTTTTTTTTTTTTCTGCCACACTAAAGTTTCAGCTCATTTAACAAATGTTAACATCAGAAAAAGAAACATGTGGAAATAAAGAAAAGAGTTTTAAAGTAATGATTTAATTTATTAAAAGATAAAAGATTTATGGACCAAACACCCGAGACCTGGTTAGCCTCATGTGGCAAAAACTAATGAGCGATTTTCTACAGGTCACTGTCCCTCCTCTGGACCTGTCCAAACCAACCCTGACCCACCTCTGGACCTGTCCTCCATTTGATGTGGTGGTAACAGATGTTAGTAAATATGTTCATACTAAGGAAACTGTTGTTTTCGTGTTCAGAGCTTCTGACTATCCTTGTCGGGTCTCTGACCCCCCCACGCCCACCCCGCCTTGCCTTGGTGCAGTCGACACACCTCATCGCCCTTTAACAGATGGCTGCAGGGGTCAATGAGGGTCAGCTGGGTCAGGGTGGGGGTCTGCTGAGGTCAGGCCAGGGCTCAGAGGTGTTGGAGATTGTTGTGACATCCTGTCAGTGTCTGAACGCAGGTGGGTGACTAACATGTGACCCCCCCCCCCCAAACCAAAACTACAGACAGCCAATTCATCAAACGCCTGAAAAATGTTATAATATTATCGTCATATTTACAAATTCAGCTACAGATGAATCAAAAGACATTTTTAATCTTGGTAAAGAACAGGGTTTACATGAGCAAAACAGAGGCTAAAACTGGGTTTAAACGAGCTAAACCAGAGGTGGGCAATCCTGGTCCTTGAGGGCCGCAGCCCTGAAAGTTTTACCTTGTTCCCTGCTCAAACACAGCTGATTCTGTCATTGAATTACCTCTTTCAAGTTCTGCAGAAGCCTGATGATCATCCATTCATTCAAATCAGATGTTTTGGAGCAGAGAAACAGGCAAAACATGCAGGGCTGTGGCCTTCAATGTCCACCCCTGGGCTAAACAGAAGCTAAAACAGGGTTAAAATGAGGTAAACAGAAACTAAAACTGAGTTAAAACAAGCTAAACTAATTGAACTTGGGATTAAATGAGCTAAACAAACTAAAACTGGGTTAAAAAAAAGCTAAACAGAAGCTAAACCTGTGGTAAAAGTGTGGAAACAGGTCAAGCTGACTATGAACAGAATAAATACTGCTGACTCAGCGTTCAGGCTTAAATGTCTTCACCTTTACGCCTCAGAAGAACAGCACCACTCTGGGCTTTCTGGGGATTCTATGATTTACCGGTTCACCGCAGGCCCCCTGAGGACCTGCTGCTAAAGCAAACAGGCGAGAAACACTGACGGACACGTTTGTGTGTGCGTGTCTGCTCACATTTGTACGTCACTGATATCTCTGGGAAAGTGTTCCCCCCCGCTCTGGGCCGGATCTGGGCTGGCAGATCCGCCTGCCTGCTGGGACCGTCGGGACGGGTCGGTCTGCGTCGACGGGCCGGACTGGGATCACGGCAACCGTAAACAACCGCTGGTATCGAGTTCTTCCCTCCTTTTTGTCGTCCATTTCCTGCGCTCGCTGCGTGCCAATGCATGTGTCTGATTCCGTCAGCGCGTCTGTCCGCTCCTGATTTCACAAACTCGGGTGGATTTGAAAGGTTTTGTTTGGGTCCAAACAGTGAGATGATAATAAAAGATCAGCGACAGACAGGAAGCACAACCACGAGCAGATTTATTGTCCTGTAAGGGACACTGGGCCAGCAGCTCCTCTCTGCACCTGTTGCTCCTGCAGCTCCAATCTGACGAGGTTAACAGTGAAAGCAGGCGTCATCGTCACGTTTGCACTTGTGCTGCGAGGGGAGAGACCCCAACGTGAACTCAGACCACCTGCTGGCTCAGCCTTCACCTTAAACAGATGAAACGAAGGATTTTTAACCCCTCATATATCAATTTGTTGATTAATAAATGGATTTTCTTTAGAGAGAATCATGGTTTATTATGGACAGGGTGGGATAAATTGTCCTTAAATGACCACCTCTGACAGGTGGTTTAACTGAGAGGTTGTAGAGAAGGAAAGGGTGATAGCTGTGGGGATTGGGTAGGAGCAGAGGTGATGACCTTTGACCTCCCATCAGCTCTATGGTCTCAGTGTCCCAACCACAGCTGCAGCATCTAGCAGGTGTGGCGACTCATTTTCAGCTTTTATTTTTCTAGAGACATTCACAGAATGTGACGCTTCAGAGGATGAGTCAGCCTCTTCAGATTTAATAATTATTTTATTTATAGTTTTAAACTTTTGAGGAGTTTGAATACAAACAGTTCAATGAGTGAGAACCGTTTTTTTTTTTATGCCACGCTGCCTTCGTTAATGAGCAGCAGTCGGGCATGCCGGGTGCCAAGCTCCAGCGGGGAGGCTGTTCCGTGACCAGAGCTTGCGGTCCCGGGCTCCAGCCTCCAGAACAGCAGCCTGGCAGGCAGCGCTGGCTCTTGGCTGACCTCCGCGTCCACCAGGCTGCCCTCGCTCACTCACCTCATTAACTTGACAGGAGCAACCAAACAAACCGAGGGCATCGCGGAGCGCATTGCTCTTCCATGGGAACATAAAAAAAATACAAAAATTTAACCCCTCCCCTTTCATCCTTTTGTGTATGCGCTCTACGTAATCACAGAGTCAGAGTTTGTGTACGAACAGGAGCTGGAGTTATAAATCGAGGACACACACTTGAACCTAAAAGTGGAACAAAACCCTGTGAAGCCTAATTACTGCAGAGAACAGGAACTTCATGCAGAGCTCAGGGGTGTCCGGTCCTGGTCCAGGAGGGTAGCTATCCTGCTTGGTTTAGAGCAGGGGTGTCAAACTCCATGAGGGCCTGCCTGTAGAAATACAAGTTATTCAGATAGCATTGTTAAATGGTAAATGGATTGTACTTGTATAGCTGGACCTTTCTACCCAATCAGGACACTCAAAGCACTTCACACTACAATCTGTGTCCTCATTTACCCAATAACACAGCACTCTACTAGATCTCCTACAAAGCTAACATGTACAATCATCTATGGAGACTAATCAGTGCCAATCACATTCATACACTGATGGGACACACATCAGAGGCATTGAGGGTTAAGTGTCTTGCCCAAGGACACAACAACTGAGACAGCTGAATCGGGGGATCGAACTGGTGACCTTCCGGTTCCAGGACGACTCCCCTAACCACTCTTCCACAGCCGCCCCATTACTGCCGTTTTAAAGGTTTTTAATGATCTTATCCAGGCTCTTGATAGTAAAAAGCATCATGAGCTGTTGATAAAAGTTTTACACATATAGGCACTTTGTTGGTGTTGAAATTAACACTGACATTTTTGCTGTGTATGGAGTTAATGTTGTACATCACAAGAATGTAATATTAACATTAAATCATTGTTATTTCATAACTCTTATAGAGTTACTGTTTTACACCACAAAAAAGTAATTTTAACACTAAACTAGTGAACTTTTAAAACTCTTCTGGTGTTTCTGTGTTGTAACAGAACAAGTTACCTTCATAAACTGAGGAACCGGTGATTATTATACACACTAAATCGACGAGACTCTGGTGAAAACATTTTTCTCGTCCCCCATTTTGTGGCGCCCCCTGAGCCCTTGCCTACACTGCCTACGCCACAGGCCGGCTCTGCCAAAGCAGCACCAAAACCAAACAGCAAAAGTTTTCAGTAGCTCCAGAGATCAGAAATCCAAATAATGAACTACACTTCCCTGGAAAATGTTTTTTTTTTCCCCTCGTGTGTTCTCTGCCTGGAATTACATGAAAGGTGAACAAAAAGCTGCGCTTCCTGCGCTGGGTGAGATCCAAGGCCCCACTGAGCATATAAAAGGACTGCAGAGGAAAAGACTAAATCAGCTGCAGAAGTCGAGACTCATTAATTCCTCAACAAAGCCCAGCGGTTTTGTGACGACCGGAGGATTTGACGGGCGGATCGGCGCAACGAGGAGGTGGAAGCTTTAAACATCAAAAACAAAACAAAACAAAAAAAAAATGATGAAGAAGTGACAAAAACACGGATCTTAAGAGGAAATCTTGTGGTTTTACGTTTCCAGTTTTTCAAAACATGGTGGAAAAACCCTCACATGAGTAACTTTTCCACTGGGCTGCCTGGACAGTAGGAGGCTCTATTAGAGCCGTGTTGGAAGTGTAGTGGTGGTCTGCTCAAATGTGACCTGCAATTATTCTTTATGATGTGCTAGTTTTGTGGCAGGGGCCTGATTTTGCTTCTTTGAAGAGAACACACATTGTTGTTCTGTTAGTAACCTGGAAAATACCAAAAACATGCCGGCCTCTCATGAAAAACAGCCTTTTTTTTTCAAACAGCTGAAAAAAGTTTTTTTTTTGAGCAATTTTTTTTCATGCGAACTGGGAAAAATCCAAGGAAATAAACTGTTCTGACATTTCTTCACTTAGGAAAAAGTGACCACAGAGTGCCGAACAGCAGCTCGGGTCCAACACACGCCCACGCCGTCCTCATCCTGCAGCGGAACCCGAGCCAGCGCTCTGATTGTGTAATGATAATGGCTGTTCTTTTTCGCACAGAAAACACAAACACGCTGCATTCCTGCCATGTCATGAGGAAGTGTTGTGTGTTACTCTGACAGCAAAAACAAAGCTGGGGAGGGGCTGTTTTTGATGGTCGTCCAAGAAATATCAGGCTTAATATTCTTGTCACGTTGGCTCTAAATGAAATAAAAAGAGTTTTGGGCTTTTGTGACATTTGCAAAAACGCTCACAGGAAAAAAAAAACATTTCTTAACATGAAGTTATATTTGCTCAGCTGGCATCGCCAGTCTTCCCACAGCAAATTCGAAAGTGTAAATTTAACACTATCAGAGTTAAAATTAACACTTGTACAGAGTTTATATAGAAACCACCACTTTAGTGTTAAATTAACACTTATAAAAGTGTTAAATTATTAACACCAACTAAAAGGAAAAGCTATGGAAGAAAATAACTCGCGATGAGGAAGAAACAATGTTGATCGTTTGTGGATTATTTTTACCAGAGAACAAACAATTCCATAGGACTTTTACCATCCAGGGCACTTATTCAACCAGGTCAAAAGAGTTATTTAACCAGGTAAACAGAGTTATTTAACCAGGTCAACAGAGTTATTCAACCAAGTAAACAGAGTTATTCAACCAAGTAAACAGAGTTATTCAACCAGGTCAACAGAGTTATTCAACCAGGTCAACAGAGTTATTCAACCAGGTAAACAAAGTTATTCAACCAGGTAAACAAAGTTATTCAACCAGGTAAACAGAGTTATTCAACCAAGTAAACAGAGTTATTCAACCAGGTAAACAAAGTTATTCAACCAGGTAAA
>JARVGW010000136.1:4345783-4374993 GCA_031762495.1 Anablepsoides rubrolineatus
CCCCATTAATGTCAGATTACTTGATTGTGTTTGTGTTTCTTTTATACATATGTTTACAACATCAGCATGGATTAGCTGGTGGGGATCCAGCAGGAACGTGGGTCTGCTCATGTCTCCGAGCACACATGCCAGTTATTTCCTTCAGAGCGGAGCCACAATATGCCACACGTGCTGCAGATGACACGCTCCCCGCTATGCATAATGACCAATCACCTGCTGAGTCAGCAGAGCCCGATTCTTCCTGGGAACAGAAGCTAATCTGACTCATTTTAGAGAACAGCTACCAGGCAAGACTTAATCATTTCCCACAGACCTGAGGGCGACGTGTCCACACGGTGAGACTGACGGGGGGACAAAATCTGTCCGTTTGACGTTTCAGCTCATCTCTTAGTGGTGGGTTCATTTATTTACCTGTTGCAGGTTGATGAACACGTCGGCCTCAGGGACGTGACCTCCTGCAGCCATGAGGCTGAACGAGCAGAAGTCCGGACCCTGCAGGTGATGTGACGTGTCGGGAGGAGGTGGGATCAGGTTTGGGACGAAGAGGGTAAAGGTGAGGGAAGCAAAGCGGCAGGAAGCTGGAGGAGGGGGATCAGCCCTTCTCTTTCACAGCTGAGGCTTCAGGAAACCGTAGGGATGGCATAACCTGGAGAAGAAGAAAACAAACTTCTACTGATGTCGACTGTTTTTATCATTACAGAAATTTAGAACAAAAAGCAGCCTTGGCACCGGAGCTGAGACATGCTGCAGAGTTTCACACTGACAGGTTTTCACTCACAGAGCTGAGGGAGAGTGTAAGATCGTGACTTACTGCCAACCACAGATCCACTGCACAAATGTTCTCTCAATTAGAAACCAAACAACCTACAGCTATATATGTGACCAATCATATCAAAATGAGGATTAAGTCAAATTTGGTCAAAATGATCTACTGTATTTATTCATTCAATTTAACCCTAAAAATCATCCATAAAGTGGGGGGATAGTATTATACAAGGGTTATTGATAATTACATATTTATGGTTTGTATATCAAAAAATGATGATCGTATTAAACCTGAGATTGTATTATACATGAATAAATATGGTTATTACATTTTTTTAGATTACTGGCTTTAAAAGCTACACTTTGATACCTGGATCATCCTGATATTATGTGGATCCAGAGATATGACTTAGTTTGTTTTATTGGTTATGATATTACATGAATATTTTGTCTGAATCCTAATTTTATGTCATTTTAAGGAGGAATTGTTCATGTCATTATAAAGAAGAAACTTCAAATAGTATGTGACTATTGATATTTCAAAGCTGGAAAGAAACATAAACATTTGGCGCTCACAGGGAAAATCTCAAAATTTTAAGTCATTTTTGCACAAAATCAGTTTTTTTGTAGCTACTGCTCAAAAAAGTGCTTCAAAATGTTGTTTTATGATTATATTTCAGACAGTTAATTCAAATGATACATGATAAAGCTTTTATTCATTGTGTTTTGACAAAATGCAAAACGTTTTAATTAAAACACTAAATTTGCCTATTTCTTTGCATGTGATGGGTCACATATATCTGACCAGCAGCTAGACTCTTAGTTATTTCCTGATAATCCTACATGCTGGGTTTAGATCTGGTCCTTTAGAACCTGTTGGGATTCGTTGACTCGGTCGGTTCTGCAGCAGGTTGTATAACTCAGGAGGAAGCAGCTGCTCTCAGGTTTCTCACAGAACAGGAATGAAGTGTCTGTATAAACAGTTCAGTCTGTTTCCCCTTTTGCTTTATTTAGACTGTAGCTGTTAGCATCCTTTAGCATCCTTTCAGCTATTTTATTTATTTTTATTTATTTTATTTATTTATTTAAAAATTGTATTCATTTCATTTAAAAAAAAACAAATACTATACATACAACAAATAATACAAATCACAAAATAAAATGAAAGGTGGCAGAAAGAAGAAAACTTTCTTATTAACATCTGCCCCTTTTTTCCAAAATTAAAGAAAAAAAGAAGAAATATATATATTGAAACAAGTCTAATCTTCAATAACAAAACATAACAAAACACTTCAACTTCTTCCCGAACAACAGTTCTTATGAATGCACATTATACAAATTCATATTTCTTCAACAATCTGACTTTTATTATTCTCTTAAACATATTTATTGAGTTAATATTTTTATATTCACTTTCCAGATTATTCCACAGTCTTATTCCTTGTACATTTTAAATGTTCATATGTCAAATTGTTCGGCTCGGTAGGGACTGTCCAGCTATGGTTTTGGTTTTTGTAACTTTGATATTTGTTTATGGATTTAACTTTATTACCAAAACCTAAAATAACCTACATTTGTTCAAAGCTAAGCTGAAGACACAGAGTTGTGTTTAACACACTGTAGTGAACTGGTTTTATTTTTCTAACAACGTTGTTGGATTTTATTTTATTTATTTTTTATTACTGAACTAATGGAAAGCACTTTGGTTCGATTGTCACTGTTGTAAAGTGCTATAGGAATAAAATGTGATTGATTGATTTATGATGTTTTTTTCATTGAAATAAACTGTGAACATTTCCCATTTTCAAAAAAAACTACTTCCATGACATCTAATGTAGCAAACCTGCTTTGTTTTTAGCTAATGGGCTGTGTATTAGCAGGATTTGTTGATATTATAAATATAACAACACCAGCTGATATATGATATATCATTATATATTGAGATCAAGATGATATTTTGCCATCTTCATCTCCAAAAGATAATATTTTTAAAAACTCAGATCAAATATCCTGAGTTAGCATTAGCCTCTCAGACTCCTCTGTTTACATTTTAAGTCTTAATAAAAAAATCAATACAGTGTTTTTGAGAATCGATACAGCATCAGGCAATAAAATATTGCGATATTTCAATGTAATAATATTTTCTTAAACCCTGCTAGTCAATTCAGCTTTTAGCTACTGATTTGGTATTTGAGGCTTTGCACTGTTACTTTTGCTCATTTTAGTTTTTTAACTACTGTTCTGCTAACTTTCTTTTTTTCCTTTTTTTTTGTTCATTTTAGTTTTAGCTGCAATTTAGCCACTGTTATGCTTTTAACTAATAGCTTGCAAATTTCAGCTTTTATTTAGCTAAGTTTAGCTTTTGTTTTCACTTTATTACTTTAGCTTCAACAATTTTCAGCTGCTGTAATCTGTAATCTGAATAATCTGCAGATGTAGTCAGAAAAACACCAGATTCTAATTTAGATCAAATGACATTCAGTCCAGATTAAATCCAGTTCAGACAAGTTTAAATCCAGTTCGCTTTATTTTAATTCACTATTTAAAAAAATTGATTCGGTTAGATTATGTTCTAATCTTAATTTGCTCTATACTCTAGTCAGGTTTAATAAAAAAAAACCACCCAGACCAGTTCAAACCTTCAATTCTAGTCTGAATATAATCCAAATCCACTTCACTATAGCTCCATAATTAAATCCCGTTTAATATTTCAGACGGTGAAATTAATGTTTTTATTTTCTGTAAACATTAATGGAAGAAGGAACAGAACAGGAAGTTTAGGAATGTTTATTATTGATTGATTGATTGATTGATTGATTGATTGACTGATTGATTGATTCTTTAGGACTAAACCCTGCATTCTGATCTGTTCAGCTCATTCTTTATGGTTTAAATGAAAAGTTGATTTCTTTAAAGCTTTAACTGTTTCAGAGCCGGCAGGCTTCTGTTTGCTGAGTCATCCTTACTACAGAATGAAACCTGAGCGTCGCAGCTTCATGCACAAACCCCGCAGCTCACCTGCAGACAGAAGCAGAGCAGCTAAAGCCAACACGCTGCCTGCAGGATATGTGAGAGAACAGCGCGAGCCCCGCATCCTCCGTTATGTTCTGCACGCGCAGAGTCAGAAAACACGCACCTACCTGCGGCTCACACTCTGCAGGCCAGCTGCGGAGACAAACCGGGGAGAGGAAGGCGAGCCGAGCCGAGCCGAGCCGTCCTGTAAGCCGGGTAGAAAAGGCAGCCAGTCTGCTGGGAGGATGGGAGGGATGCGCTGCGAACAGATCACGTGACTCCTGCTGGACCAGCCTGCAGTTAAAGGTTGAGGAGCTGTTTGTGCAGCGCGCCTGAGGAGATATCAGGTTTCTGTAAACACGGTGTGGTCCAAACAAACTCAAACTGAGAAAAACACATTTGCATAGATTATTTATAGATAACCAAATGAACTGTCCTGATATTTTACAGAATTCAAACAGAGTTCTTCAGATGTACTGAAATGCGGGTATGCACTCAGTGTAAACAAAGTAAAGCCCGATGCTTGTGACTGACCTACATCAAGCTACTGTAAACAAATATGGTGGAATCTGAAGAAACTGAGAACAGGTTAAATCTGCTGCTATAAAAACAAAAAAAACTGACAGTGATCAGTCCAGGTGTTGTGACATCTTTTTTGTTTTGTCAAGGCCAGTTTGTTTTTCATTAATACATTTGTCAGTTTCAGGTGATGTTTCTGGGTTTTCTGTTTTTAACCAAAGAGTTTAAACCAGTGGTGGGGTTAGTGGGTGACCCGAGGTGACCACGCCCCCGCAGATTTCTGTCCTGCCCCCCTGCAGTACCCCCCAAACACTTCTTTACTGGCAACACTCGTGCAAAGCAAGTGTTCAGTTCAACTACACGCCTCAAACAGATAGTTAAATCAATGTTTAATTTCATTTTAGACTTTTTATTTATTTATTTATTTTAACTAGTTTATACATTTGTCAGTGAACGTGGAAAAAATGAGTGAATAACCAAGAAACATTAGCAGACTAAAACCCTGCACGTCATTTTCAGCAGCTATGCTTACATATATGACATGGTATATTTTGAAATCAGGTCAAAGTTACTTAAAGACAACAAGAGAGTTGCAGCTGTGTACTTAACCAGTTCATTTGTGTTGTAATTTTATTGGGGGGTGGGTTATATTGGATGGATCAAATTATTGTGGGGGTCATAACCCCACTAACCCCTCCACAAATTACACCCATGGGTCTCAGTCTGATCCCACTGCCTCTACCATTGGTTCAAAAGAATATATTTGTCTACAATTTCAACTGAACATTAGTTACACCAATCCCCACCAGGGGGCGACATAACCTTAAATTTATTTATGTGGTAACTGAAGATTGAAATGTGCTTTATTTCCTGTTTGTTGTCCCACTCTGCAAATCCAGACAGGAAGATGAGGCAGGGTGTCTGTTTTAAAGGTTCAAAGATCTTTTTCTCTCACAGTTCTTTACTGAGGGTCACAGTTTGTCAGGTGATTAGACATGGAGGACCTTAAAGTGTGATACGGATCCTCACTGACCCAACTAACCTGTTTAACCTTCTGACCCAATATCTGATCAAACCTGACCTTTGACCCAGCAGTTCACTGAAAACCAAGACTTTCTCCCTCCAGCTCCTCCTGAGGGATTCATGTTTCCCTAAAGCATGAAAGATATTTTATATTTTCCATCCAATGAGTTCTGGTTCTGACCCAGGGTCTCCTCTCTGCTGGATCCTGGTCAGACCCAAACCACCTCTGAATCCTTCCTGCTCCGAGTTCCATAAACCCTGTTTGTAGCTCCCACCCTGCAGAGGAAACCCTGATCCATCGGCTCGTCTCAGGAGAGCAGAACACTGAGATAGCTGAAAACAGAACCACATCGTCTGCATTCAGCAGAAATGAGATGTGAGGTTTAGACTTGGTCCTCCTCAGATGGATCAGAGACAGAGACATCCATCTGGTTTGGATTCAGCATCTTAATATTTTTTCTCAAACACAAACAGATTGTCAGAAGAATTCTTAATATTTATTTTCAAATGATGAAACATCTATTTTTCTAAAGTGGAAAGCTTCCTCTTCTTCCCTTTTTTCTCCTAACAAATTTATAATAAATATACTGAAACTTGAGCCACATGATCACATGAACAATAACTCAACAATACAAACATAAAAACAAACAAAAACTTCACATTAGAAATATTCTGAAAAGATTTATGGTAATTAAAAAAATACTAAGTTTGTGACTAAAACCAGCTGTTCTTTGCTAAGATTTGATTAATTTGACAATACTTGGGGGATTAACAAGCGTTTAGTTTAATTTGTTGCAAAGCAAAAAAGTACAAACAGCCATTTATGCTCTGAAAGTGATTATAGGAAAAAGTTCCAAAGTATATAAGTGCAGGATACTGCAAAGAGGGAAGCAGTGTGAATAATGAAAGGAATATTTTGATTTAAAGTAAGAAAATGTCACCAGTCAGCACCTCACTCATCCCTCCTTTGTTGACAAAGATCTTTATTTGCATCTCCAAACTGCCCTGTACCAGCAAAAAGTGATCAAACTACTTAAAAACAAACAAACAGAAAAAAAATCAGCACCTGGGAAAGGAAATGTACATGTAGCGTCACCGTTTCCTCCGTTCTGGTGACGAGGTAGCTAACAGCGAGTAAATCAGACCGTTTCATCCTCCTGGTGGTCGGCGCAGCGTTCAGAGCTCGTCGTTTCCTCAATAGCACCACAAAGTGTTAAAAACAAAACATTCAAATACAAAACCTGTTATTTTCTGAGAGCTGTGGGACAAATCTTTGTTTCAAACAGTTCTGGGCTTAAAAACAGCAGTTCTAAATCAAACGTTTTCTATGTTTTGGTAGGAATCAGTGAAGTGAAGTCATTTGTTTGGGCTCGTCACAATCAGTGAAGCTTAAAGCTGAACATATTCAAGGGAGTGGTTCTGATTTTCACCACTTGTTTTCTGTAAAACCAAACATTCAAGTTGTAAAGCTTTGACGTCTTGGACTTGGGTTGTAAAGGCACAATAAATATTTTGCCACGAGGCAAAGTACTCGTACTCGTATGTACAAGATGGCTGATCGCGTCAGCTGTCAGTTCAACAGTTCTCTCCTCGACGTGTCCGGCTTTACAAGAAGCACACGGGCCCGATGTCGATACCGAACTCCTGATTGGGGCCACCAATGTCCACAGGGGCCATATCCACAATGGGAAGTCTGGCAGTTTTCTGTGTCCTGTACTCAAACACTGTCTTGCCCCAGTTGCCGTTTGCTTGCTGTAAAACAAGAAACAAAAAGGGTCAGTAAACATTTTAACGTCCATCTCCTCTCTTCTTCAGAGCCCAGGGACTCTTATTTTGTCAACTAGATAACGCATAGTGCTAGCATATATGACCCCTGTACGTACGCAAAGCACCAATGCACCAGAACTCAGTGGGGGATGGGTTCTAATAGTTTTTGAGTTGTAAGCATTTTTATATGTCCAGACATCCCCTTCTTAGATGGAGCCCCCTCCTCAAATATGGGGTCTATCATAAAACCGTTGGCTGGCTCAGTGTGGGACAGACTCATCTACATTCCTGTCAAATTTCATGTTGATCGGTGCAGCAGTTTCTCTAAATCGGTGGACCAAAATTCACTGAAAAAAAGAACAATATGACCCCTGCTACGCAAGCGAGGGTCATAATAATCTAAGCAACAACAGCGCCAGACTCTTATTCTGAAGAATATCTACAAGCTTTTGTTCTAGGTTAAAACCACTTCGTGTTTGCTTTTCTCAAACCTTTTTAGGTTTGAATCATACTGTCCGTACATTTTTATTTTTATCTGTCTCCAGTGCATCATGTAGGAGATGTTACAGCTTAAACAACGGTTCGCTTCAAGTGTTAAACAGAAAAATCTGAGCTTAGAAGAGAGAAAACTATAAATTCTCACAGTGTGAGACACACCCGGTGAAAAAAAGACTAAAATCCAACACTTTCAGAAATGTAAAGTTTGTTCAATTAGGAAGAGTTTGTTTGACAAAATATTACACACTCTAAATCAAACATTCTGTCGTTAAAATACCTAAAATCATAAAACTCAGCAGGGATTCTGTTAAAAACCAAAGGTTTTAGGATGTATTCACTGCTGACACGTTTTGGTCTGGTTTAAACGGACCAGAGTTTGTTTCCCCCTTTGGTTCAGACCTTTTATGCAGGTGTGAATACACTCATGCAGACCCTGGTGTGGACCAAACAACCGGACCAAGACCAATTTTTGAGGTGCAGTCCCCTTCCAAACAAACTCTGGTGCTGTTCATTTCTGCTGTGAATACACACTTAAAGTTTATTAGAACAGAAGCCAACTTACTGAGCATGAATCCTCCACCACCGTGTATCTGAAGCGGTTGTTTCCCTCGGCCTTGAGCTCCAGGTCGTTGGAGCCTTTAAGGATCACGGCCTTCTTCATGTTGCCCGTCTTGGCATCCTTGTAGCCCACGGAGTTCTTGCAGTGGTAGGTGATGGTCTGAGCTGCCTCTTTGGACAGCAGACGGATGAAGGTCATCTGCACCGTGACCGTGTTTGCAGGCTGATCTTTGTTCCCGTAGGCGAACTGGAAACACAGAGGCAGAAGGTTAACGCCACTTCCCTTCTTCAAAAGAAGCTCCATCATTTGCACCTAAAACGGAAGAGGCAAACGGCTCACGTGTGTCCCGCTGTTGATGTCGGCTCCGAACCACACAGGTTTGTTCCTGGAGGTGCTCCACCACACTTTACGAGGAATGCTGGAAGGGTTGGCAGAGATGCAGGTCTCCCCGGTGTCCATGTTGCAGTGAACTTTGATGGCGTCCTCTGCGCTGCCTTGGTTCGGGTCCACCCAGTACTCCCCTAAAAGTGATCGGGATGAGAGTTACTCAAGAGGCTGTTGCACGGCTCGGCCCCTGCTCCTCTGCGAAACGTACCGCTCTTCTTCATGGGGTAGCATCTCTTCAGGTCGTCGCATGTCCTGGCAGGGTGCTTCCTGCTGCCGTCAGGGCTCTTCATGCTCTCAATCTGGCTGCTGAGAGCCTTCAGGGTGGCCTGAACGCTGGGGTCCACGGGCACGATGATGGCCGAGCCGTTGCTGTTGGGTACAGCCTCGTCTTCACTGAACTCTGGAGGAGGAGGGGGTCCAGAGTCGTAATCCTGCGGGCCGCCAAAGAGGTCATCCATGGCTGCCACAGGTGGTCCTGGAGGTCCTGGGGGGCCAGGGGGGCCGTCCTCTCCTGGGGGGCCCTATTGATTTCACAATTGACTTTTTGCATTTCTGTTGTTTCATTTTACACAAATAAGAATCAAACATGGTTTCCTGTTCAGCCATCTTTAGATCTGCCTCGTCTGGCAGAGATCCTACCTGAGGTCCAATTTCTCCACTAAATCCACGAGTTCCTGGTGGTCCCATTGGCCCTGGCTGGCCCATGTAACCCTCTTTCCCAGGAGGTCCGATAGGCCCAGGAGGACCCTGAATCATATTCCAGAAATCATTGTTACCAACTAATTACAAAATAATTCAATGATTTATCCAGCATCAAAGCACAACTAGACAAATTATTGTAGATTTGTAAAACTCACCCTCGGGCCACTTGGTCCAATAATCCCGGAAGTTCCCTGTTCCCCAGTTGTTCCCTAACAGATAAACAGATATGGATCAGTCTCCTGCTCTAATGATGAGGATGGCTTTGTTTCTTTATGCATTAGATATTTTAAGCCAAACTCAGCTTCTGGGATTTGTTTATAAAAAGTGGAGCTTTATGTGTTTTCTGTGTGTCTCTGTAAGTTTACATATTACAAGTTTCTGGTCTCAAATGAAGGTGTTTCTAGGCTGGCTATAATAAGAAATGTCAATACTGACCAAGAGTCAGAAGGGGAGGAGTTGGAAATGAGAAAATGTTGGAAGGTTTAGCGAGTTCAGACCAAACAAGATGTTTCTGTAGTTTTGGCTGCTTCATGGATAAAAACTGCTCACTGAGAGCTGCTTCAACTCACCGGAGATCCAGGAAGACCCTGCAGACCGGTGTAGCCTCTGTGTCCCTTCTGACCCCTCTCTCCATGATCACCCAGGTCACCTTTATCTCCTCTTGGTCCTTGTGGTCCCTGATTTGGAAAGAGTTGAACATATTTTACCAGTTTTCAAATGGAGATCTTCTACACAAACTTTAGCAGGATTACTAATATGTATCTACGTATTATTTCAAACATTTGGTATAAAAACCAAGACTTACCACCAATCCTCTTTTTCCAGCAGCTCCAGGTGGACCCTGAGGCCCTCTTGAACCCTGCAGAAGGGTAGACCAGACTTAAAACCATTCAAGTTCTCAAACACACCATCACTGTTAAAGATTTGTTAAAGATTTCAATCAAACAGAAGAACACCTACAGGCTCTCCTCTCTTTCCTGGATCACCTGGTGCACCAACAGGACCTAGAGGTCCAGGAAGTCCCTGTGGACCAATCATACCCTCTGGACCAGGATCTCCTCGGTCTCCCTGCAACATATCCACTGTCAGTTGTTTGCAGTATGAAAGTTGAAGCTAAAATCTGTTTTTAGATTCTACCCTTTGTCCGAGGACTCCGTCTTTTCCTGGTGGACCATCAGACCCTGCAGGACCCTGAAAAGCAGACACATAAAAACATCATCAGACCAGAGGAGATGTAAATTAAGAAGGAGGAGTTTTTTTTTTTTAAATGCTGCATACATCTGGACCAGGATCACCACGAGGTCCGTTAGCACCAGGAACACCAACAGGACCTGGTGGTCCTTTATCTCCTGCTTGTCCTGGGGACCCCTGTTTTCCTGGTGGACCCTAAAACAAGAAGAAAAATGGTACAAGATATAAAAAACCAGACAGAGTTTGGTTCTGAGACAAACATCTGTCAGAACCAAGAAGTTTAACATCGAACTCTAACAATAAATTATTTGTTTAAACTTCAGATAAAACAGGAGTTCTGTGAAACCAACCCCTGGTCCAGGAAGACCTGGCATCCCACGTTCTCCTCTCTGACCAGGAAGACCCACAATGCCTCTCTGTCCTGTGGTTCCAGCTGGGCCTGGAGGTCCATCAGGACCCTCAAATCAATAAAAACAATATAAAATGTAGCTTTTGTTACTTTTGACAGAGAAACCAGAATACAGTCACAAAGCTGGGAAACATCAAGTTACCGTGGGGCCGTCCTCTCCGGCGTCACCTTTGTCTCCAGGGCTCCCGGGTGGTCCCGGAGGTCCCCGCTCTCCTTGTCTTCCAGGGGGTCCATGATCACCACGAAGTCCAGGAGGACCTTCTTTTCCCGGGGCTCCCTGGGGTCCAGCTTCTCCAACTGGACCCTGATAACAGATGTTATAAAATGTGATTAAAATACATTTAATTTATTCTATTTATTTTGACCCGAGTTTTGCTGAAATCCTTTATCTTTTATATGTACAGATAATGATTGTTGGGTTTCATTATGGAAATGCATTATTTATATGTTATTGGTGGTGCTTACAGCAGGGCCTGGAGGTCCAACGTTTCCAGCAGATCCAGGGAAACCAGTGGGACCCTGTGATCAGATCAGAAAACCCCTCAAGTTTTACATATTTAAAACAGAATCCTGTACTGTTTGCAAAAAAAACTTAAAAACATAAACTATTATTTTGAAATTGATACATTAGGTGTTAAAGTCTCAGGGAGGGGAATAAAGAAATGTAGTTATTTATTTATTTTTTTTTGTCTTACCGGTGCACCCTGAGTTCCTCTTCCTCCTTTCAGACCTGAAACACCAGTTGGACCCTAAAAATATAAACCAACACTTCAGATAATTCCTCAGTATAACAAAAACTACATGTATTAAGTCAAATAAATTAACAGTTGAGTGAACAAAGACATTTATTTATGTTTTAAACTCACCGGGGGTCCGTGAGCACCAGCCAAACCCTGAGGTCCCGGAGAACCAGCGTCACCTTTCTGGCCTGGCTCTCCAGGCTCTCCCTTGACTCCAGGTTGACCATCAGGACCCTACAACGTGTTGGTACGGTTAGCAGTCATAGCTTAGATCACATAAATCATCACTCCAAGCCACGACTGCATCATATTTACTCACAGGGGGTCCAGAGAATCCAACAGCACCAATCGGACCTGGGTCACCTCTCGATCCCTGAAAGAACAACAACTTTTACTTCATTTGCAGTAAAACGGCGAACAAGGCCAACATGTGCTTATTGTTGCTAGAAAAGGACTGGTCTGGTTTACGTACGGGTGTTCCTCTAGATCCTGGAGGCCCAGCTGGTCCTTTGGGTCCAGGTTCGCCCTGTGAAAAAGTTACATCTTTAAATCCAGCTCAACCTTTCATGGTGGGAGCGTGAAACTGGTAGAAAAAACGAACCTTTTCACCACTGGGTCCAGCAGGTCCGAGTGGGCCAACGGGACCGGGGGCTCCCTGTGGACAATACAGAAATCTGGTTTGAGAGATCTGCTCCTCACCGTTGTGTCGGGCTGACAGTACAGTACAGTTCTGTCAGCAGACACAAGCTGGAACAAGTCCTGCGCCTGTGAGAATCTATCAGCAGCTAAAGTTTATTTTTGTCCCAGAAGCGTAAATTAAACGTTGTCGTTTGAGGACGAGCCAGGGGAGCATGTGTTCGCTGCGAGGTAAAGATGCTGTACTCACTCTTGCACCGTCGTTTCCAGGTGTCCCTTCGGATCCTTTCTCACCAACTGCTCCCTGAAAAGTAAAAAATATATAAAATCACTGGTTTGCAAATCTGTAACTAAAAGTGATTTATTGAACTTTACTGGCATCTTCCATGACGATCAAACTATTATCATTTAATAAGATTTAGCTTAACATACTCGGTCACCCTTGGGCCCAGGAGGACCAGAAATTCCTCTTTCTCCTGGCATTCCCTGAAGACCAGGTGGACCTACATCTCCCAAAGCACCAGTTGGACCAGGACTGCCCTGCGGTGATTGATGTCAGGATTGTTAAAACTAAAACATTGTTACAAACAAAGACCTTTCCTGTGTGACAACAACAATACCTTTGGTCCGTCCGGACCGGGGGCACCTGGAATTCCTTTGGGTCCCTGCAAACCAGTTGGCCCCAGATCTCCTCTCTCTCCTGGGATCCCTCGCTCTCCCTAGAAGTTTGACATCAGCTAAGTACTCAGTGTCAAAATAAGATCTAATCTAAAATATGAAACCCACATACCCTCGGTCCAATCTGACCCACAGGACCAATCTCTCCAGGAATTCCCTGACAGAGAGATTATTTTGTGTTAATCCAAACAATAAAGCACAAGTCAACATTAAATGTGTTTTATGTCGGGTTTTGTTGGACTCACTTGGTCACCTGGTTTACCGGGTTCTCCAGGAGGGCCTAAGTTTCCTGGCAAACCCTGAGAAGAAAAGTGTCAAACCTTCAAATTAGAGCTCATTTTAATTACTTTTATCTGATTTTAGGCAGATTCTTTTGTAGACTTCATCTTACTTCAACAAACAGAAATAATCCAGTCACAAGTTTATTATTGGAAAATAGCAATAACCAACCAATACCAGTGTACATCCTGTTGAAGTGCTTCAAAATACTCTTTAACACACCTGGAATCCATTGACTCCTGGTGGACCTTGTTCTCCTCTGTCTCCTGCAGGACCCTTTGAAACAAGACAATCAACCATTATATGTACTCAAATGAAGAGTCATGGGGTACAACAGGAAGTAAATACTTACAGGAGGACCAGGGGGCCCTGCAGGTCCAACTTCTCCATCTTTTCCTGGGGGTCCCTGTTGATAAAAGAGAGAAGAAACCCAATGTAGACCTGGAGTCTGGCGTGATGTGGCTAAACAACCTAAACTATGATGAAGTCCTTCCTCTTCATTGTGATGCTTACTCTTTGACCCGGCACTCCCTGAGATCCCTGTTCGCCAGTCTTTCCTGGGTCACCCTTTGAGGAAAAACAAGTTTTAAATTAGAAACAGGACCAAAGGTTGACACAGATTGGAGTAAACCTCCAGCTTACATTAAAACCTTTAGGGCCCGGGACTCCCATAGTTCCTGCAGGGCCTCGGTTTCCAATAGGTCCTGCTGGGCCTGGGCGACCATCCTCACCAGGGGCACCCTAAATAAATAAACAAACGCTGGTGTAACAGCTTGTTGCCACTTGTGTCCAAACTTCAGCAGGTCTTTTATTTATCCACTAACTGTAATTTTGGCATTGGAAAATGATTCCAATTCCTAATTTGTGTCTCTACCAGTGAGGACTTGCATAATTCTGGATTTAAATCTCAGTTTATAATGCATCTTTTATTGAACTCATTCTATATTTTTGTAATTGTTTGCATTTTAGTCCCTTTTAGCTTTTTTTGTTTGAACCATTAAAAATCAACAACACTTAACAAAACAAGTGCATGAGACCTTTAACACATAAGTGCAGTGTGCAGACACTTAGGACCTACCAGTGGTCCTGGCTTGCCCTCTGCCCCCTGGACTCCTGGGGTACCAGTGAGACCCTGAAGAAAATTGATCAGATCTTTAGTATTTAGAGATTTAAAGGTCAAATATATATATTTAAATTGTGATTATCTAAAATCCAGCTTAAAATTAAAAGTCCAAGCTCTTGTGTTACCCTTGCACCTGGTAGACCAGGCTCTCCAGGACGTCCCAGGTCTCCTAGAGAACCTTTTGGCCCTGGTGGACCAGATGTGCCCCGATCTCCTTGCGCACCCTTTGCAATAATTAAAAAAAACCTGTTAACTTTGCAAATAAAACATTTTTATAGACTAAATAATCCCAGAGAATAAAAAGTACCTTTGGTCCTGGTAGACCGTCGGCACCAGGGAATCCTCTGTTACCTGGAGAACCCTGGAAAAACATCATGATTCTGATGATTCTGATCTTTTTATGTTAATATTTCATAAAGATAAATTATATATAAATTACAGCTTAGAGCAAACATTTCACTGAAGCATAAAGTAAAACATAAATATAAATAAAACATCCAACTCACTCTTTCACCCACTGGACCCAGAGGGCCAACAGAACCGGGGTCTCCACGTAGTCCTCGCTTTCCTTCCTCACCCTGAGGTCCGATCACTCCCTGGGAGCCTGGTGGACCCTGAGACACAGACACACAAGGCAGAGAACAGGAGTTCAGTTTTACGTCTTCCCTTTATTCAGCTCAAAGGGTTTCATCAGAATCTTACTGGTTCTCCTTTAGGTCCGGCCTCGCCTTTAAAACCGGGGACACCGATGTCTCCCTTTAAAACAGAAGTGTGAGAATATAAACCTCCGTCAGATTCCTGAAGAAACCAGTCAAACCTGAGGAGTCAGCTTACCCCTGTTCCTTTTATACCAGGCTGACCGGTGCTTCCCTGTGGTCCTGGTGGACCAGAGGGACCGGGGTGGCCTCCAGGACCTTGAGGACCAAGATTACCCTGTAAAAAAACATGAAACATGTTTGTCTCATGTTTGAGAATTCATGTAATAATTTGATTGAATTATAAGAAGTGTCCACAAACCACTGGTCCTTTGGCACCTGGACCTCCATCTGTACCCATGGTGCCCTTTAAAAACATAAATAAAAATAAGATAAGCTCTTTAAGAGTGTTATTTTTTTATATTATGATGTTTAAATACAAATATTATCAAATATTAACCCTGAGGCCAACGGGTCCAACTCTGCCTTGGTGACCTGTCTCCCCTCTTTGTCCTTGTGGGCCTTCTGGACCCCGGACTCCAGTGGGACCAGGTTGTCCCTGTGGAAAACAGTTGTTGAGTACATTAAATTTAATTTTTCTGTTTAACTTAGACACGATTAAAACCTCAGACAGGTTCAGTGTCAGGTGATCTACAGGTGAGTCGCTACTAGCCTTCATTCCAGGAGTTCCAGGATATCCAGGTGGGCCATTAAGACCTAAGGGACCCTGTTGAGCGAGAGAGGTGACAATGTTAAGATCAAATCCTGATGTTTCAAAACCTCAACAGATACAGAAGGTTGTGAGGACAACTTTAAGGTGCAGAAAACAACACCCAAACATCCCATTTTGTTAAAAAATATAGATTTTCTATTGTCTTTATTTGTATATTTTTCCTAAAAATAAATTAAGAATATCCACAAACTGCATCATACTGTTTAAAATCCACTCAAACCTCTTCTCTTCTAGAACAACAGCAGATTATTGCTACCTATTGAACTGGAGGGTGAAATGAGGACCATTAATAATATTAATAATAATAATAATAATAATAATAATAATAATAATAATAATAATACATTTATTTGTATAGCACCTTTCAAAACACAGTTACAAAGTGTTTTACATCATATAGTAAAATCAAACACATAAGATACGTAGCACAAATTAAAATAAATAAATTTAAAAAACATGCAAAAATCAACAATTAAAAGCTAGCTCATAATAATATGTTTTTAAAAGAGTTTTAAAAGTGGACAATGAAGAGGCTTGTCTGATGTAAAATGGCAGTGATTTCCATAAAAGAGGAGCCCTAACAGAAAAGGCTCTATAACCTTCTGTCTGTAATCTTGCTCTGGGAACTAAAAGTAACGACTGATCAGATGATCTCAGAGGTTGTAATGATGTGTAAGTTGTAAGTAAATCAGAATTATAAGATGGAGCAAGTCCAATGATTTAAAAACTAACAATACCATCTTGAAATCAATCCTGAATGCCACAGGTAGCCAGTGTAAAGAAGCAAGAACAGGAATGATATGATCATACTTCTGGGATTTACTGAGGACTCTAGCTGCTGTATTTTGTACTAACTGGAGGCATTTAAGGATTTTATTAGGCAGACCAGCAAACAGAGAATTGCAGTAATCAAGATGATAGAAAATAAAAGCATGTATGAGGGTTTTAGCATCCGCAAAAGAGATCATTGATCTTATTTTGGCATATGATGTGATAAAAGCCAGTTTTAATAATATTATTAAAATGTTTAGTTCAGCTCCGAATCTAGAACCACCCCAAGGTTTCTAGCCTCATGGGAGCAAGTAAAACCTGAAGAATGAAGAATTTGAATTATAGGGACTCTATGAGCCTTGGGTCCCAAAACCAACACCTCAGTTTTATTATTGGTTAACAAAAAATAATTATCAGACATCCAGACCTTAATATCAGTGAAACAAGAACTTAGGATGTTTAGAGCAGACAAATCAGAAGGATAAATATATTTGGGTATCATCTGCATAAAAGTGAAAAGAGATATTATATTTGCGAATAATTTGACCAAGAGGTGTAAATAGAAAATAGCAGTGGGCCAAGAATGGAACCTTGAGGAACGCCACAAGAAAGTTTTACAAAATTAGAGGAATTGTTACCAATTGATACACATTTCCTGTTTATCTGAGGTGGGTTCAGGAGGGAAACCCAGACGTTCCTCTCCCAAAACGTCTCTCCTCTTGGAGGATCCTAAAACATCCCCAGAACAGGAAGGATTTATCATTCCTCTTGCAGGCATTAATGTTCACATCCTCCAACCATCCTAACTGACTTCTTTGAGTCCAACTGCTTTAATAGGGAAGCTCAGATCAGCTGCTTGGATCCAGGATCTGTTTTTTTTTTTGGTTTTTATGATCATATCTGAGCTCAGCTCCTTCGTCATCACAAAGGACCGGAGCAAATTCCTCATTCGACCCATCTCCTGATAACTGATCAGCCAAGTCTAAATAAACCAGCACAGAAACCACGCAGACAACTTCAATAACTCCTGTTTAAATCCACCATGACCTGGTCTGTAGGGGGTCACTACATTTGACTCATTTATGTGTGATTATATTTTCTAATCTGCGCTCACTAATTAACAGTTTGGGTTAAGTTTAGAAAATAAAACAGGGTTAGTTTTACACATTTACGCTATACTGTTTAAGGTTGGATATTCTGAAATACACAAAATAACAGCTTAAAAAAACAACCATTTTATGATATTTAATTATTAAAGGTGACACAGCTATAAATTAAGGAAATGGAAAAACACAGGTTTTCTTGTAAAAACATAAAGAAATATTTCATTATGCCATGCTAAAGTTCAAAAAGCTAAAAACATTATTATTTTTTTTACAAGTGTCCAAATAAAACACAAAGAATGTCGACTCACCAACGGACCAGGTTTTCCAATGTTTCCAGGCAAACCTCGTTTACCCTAACGAGCAGAAACTAATTACTAACAAGCAGAAAGGGTCATATTTGTGTACTAATACCATATGTATGAAACTGAAACATTTTTTACTTACAGCTACACCACCAGGTCCAGGACGTCCTCGCTCACCTGGCATCCCTGATGGACCCTGTTAGGAAAAACAGGAATTAATTATTAATCAGCTGTTTCAGGTGATAATGAGCATTCACTTTCTATTAATATGAACAACTGGACTCACCATGGGACCAGGCCCTCCCATTGGACCAGGAGGTCCATTAGATCCCTTAAAAAAAGAAATAAATCACAAATTTGTTTATTTACATTTAAAAAACACTCATACATGATGAACCAACCAGATAAATCCTGAGGCAGACTGAGACAATTATTTTACAAATAAATAGTGGATTTTTCATTTATACCTTTGAGCCAACGGCTCCGATTTCACCTTTTTGGCCAAGAGGTCCTGCATGACCCTGTTTACAAGAGGACAGAAGGATCAGAATAATAATAATAACAATAATAATAATAATAATAATAATAATAATAATAATAATAATAATAATAATAATAATAAATTATGTTTCAGGGTTTTAGGCCATTGACACTCACTCTGTGACCCTTTAGACCAGGGGGCCCGGGTGTACCAGGAAAACCTCTCGGACCCTAAAACACACGATGTGGAAAATATTTGTGTGAGCTAAAATAATCCTGAGGTTTTGTCTCGTTAAACAGCTGAAGAGGCTTACAGAAGATCCAGGAAATCCAACTTCTCCAGAATTTCCAGGTTTTCCTGATTCTCCCTGAAAGAAAACAGTTTTTTCTTTATTTTACAAGCTTTTAAAAAATAAGTTTAGCTGATTTTTGTTTTATTACAGGAGTTTCTGAATACATATATGAAACTTCTTATCAGCTGTGACATGCTACAGCTAACCTGCCCATAATAACACAATATAAACAACGACCAAAACCAGCAATGTAAAAGTTTGATAATATCCTCCTGACATGAAGTGGAGTTAAATCTGAGTTAAGTTATTTAAATTAGAACTATTTCTGCACATTCAAATGTTTAAAGACAAAAAAAAACTGTCTCACGTCTTCTCCTGGTTTCCCTGCTGGACCCTCAGAACCCCTTTGTCCAGGTGAGCCCTAAAAACCATAAAACCAAACAGATCAATAAATGATTTATATAAAGCTCAGAGCATCAGTAATGACCTGGAAGTTTACATCAGATTCATACCATGTGTCCTGGATCACCAACATCTCCAGGGGGCCCTTGTGGTCCAGCTTGACCCTTTAAAAGGACAAACAGGGACATATTAGGGATGAAGAGGAAACAGACAAATAAAGATATATATTTTTTAAAAAGCAGCTGAATTACAGGTGATCCGT
This sequence comes from Anablepsoides rubrolineatus, assembly GCA_031762495.1. NCBI lineage: Eukaryota > Metazoa > Chordata > Actinopteri > Cyprinodontiformes > Rivulidae > Anablepsoides > Anablepsoides rubrolineatus. The sequence goes on from JARVGW010000136.1 coordinate 4,365,116, forward strand.
TTGGCCCGGGGGGTCCTCTTGTTCCGGCTTCTCCCTAAAACAAACAAAAATCTCAATTAAACATTAAAACTCACATTTTATTACAAAGCAATTTATGTTTCATCAGTGACATAAATTAAACATTAAAATAATTTATGTATAAAACAAATCCTGTTTTTTCACTGATGTATGAACTGATTTAGAGTTTAAACAGAGAACTTCTGAAAAATAAGCAGCGATTATTTGTCAATTTCAAAATTAATGTGTCAAATAATTTCAGACTAACAGCTTAAATAATCATTCAAGATTGATCCTGAGTACCACCCGTGGTACTTGTACTACAGTTTGACAACCATTCAGAGTATCTTTGTTTAAATTAAATTGAAGCATCAGAAACAAAAACAAACTTTTGTAAAAGCTTCACAAGGAACAAAAAAATGATATTTCACTTTACAGTCAGGTTTAGCTGCTAATATAACTATTTTTGTAGTTTTGATGATTTCTTTTAATGTTTAAGGTTACAGAAACTGAGATTACATCTTGTAATAGATAAAGCAACAATTCAACAATCCTATTTATTATAATATTATAGCTGTTGAACTTCAATGTGAGAGGCGTCTAGCTTCAGACCAAGGAGAGAATCTCCACTTTAAATACCTGATATTCAGAACACAGAATCATCAGTGTTTGTGTTATAAAAACTTGACTCATGTCAAAAGATAAACACTTCTTGTTTCACTTCTGCCAAATTGTTTCAGGTCAAGTTGTGATTTGTTTTCATATCCTGACATTTTTCTTAACCTTAAAGAAGCCCAGCTAAGTTCTGAACACAACGTCTCTAAATATCTCTAAATTCTAATTTAAAGCAAGGCTTAAAGTACCTGTGACATCACATTTTTGTAAAAAATATGAATGCATTTTTTAAAAGATAACATTAATGAAATACTGAAAAAAGAAACATCACATCGCTGAGATGAACAGTTGTTGAGCTATTTGAATTAACAGGAAGTGATGTCAAAGGGGAATGTCTGAACAGACGGCTAACACAGACTGTAGAGAATGATCTGATTCTTTAGGTTGTTTTCAATTCAAATTCCAAAAATTTATTCATTTCATTGAAAACATAATAACTATATATAATAGAAACAAGAAAATACACAAAAAAATCAAAAATAAAATGAAAGGTAGCAAAAGAAGAATAAATATTATGTCTGCCTTTTTTATCCCCAAAATATATTCAATACTTTGAGTCCATTATAGAGATGAAGAGTCAGAGTTCAAGTAATATTGCTTCAATAAACAAACACCAGAGTTCATTTTTATAGATTTCCCCTTTGATGTCATGTCCTGTTTCATTTCAGTTTAAAAACTATGCATATATATGTGTTTAATGCCAAGTTTAGTAAATAAAAAGATGTTTTCTTTGACTTATTGTAGGATAACCATGTCAGACATTTTTAGTCGCTTAACAACCCAATGGTCTGAAAGACCTCCTGATCTGCAGCTACATCCTCAGGTTTAAGGGTCAGGATAGATGAAGCTGGTGGGCTGCTCTCAGGCAGAGGAACTGTTCACATCAACTCTACATCTCGTTACAATCAGTTTTAATTAATGAAATGACCAGTTACCCTTGCACCACTCAGCATGGCTTGAGGTCCTGTTTTTGAGTCAAATCCTTGAGCCATCTGAGATCCCAACCCCTGCAAGTAGAAAATAAAAATAATACAAATCAGTGTATCTGAGTTGAGTCGGAGTACATGGGAATGAATCCAGTTAATGCAGATTTAAACATGAATAAAACAGTTTTAGTGTTATTTATGCCTCGTACCCCTGGGTGTGTTGGAGGACCTGGAGGACCCGGCTCACCAGGCTGACCTGGTATACCCGGCTCTCCATCATAACCCGGAGAACCACGCACTCCCTAAAAGGTGCAGAAAATACACAAAATGCTGATTCAATCACTTTAAAAAAATTATATTTCAATCAGAGACTTTAAAGTTTTTATGGTTGTGGATTTTACTGAACTCAAACATGAAAACAAAAATGCATAAATGTAGCTTAATGTTCGATTTGATATCATTTTTTCCTCATTTTTGTTTGGTTGAGAACCAGGGGCGGAGCCAGAGATTGTCCACCTCAGTTATCACCAAATTATAGACAAGTGGGCAGGGATCTTGGATTTTTGTATATAGACTTTGTTAAAGATTGTTCTTTGATACTGTATATAAACTGTCAGCTGTGTATGTTTAAAATGGCCTAATTACAGACATTAGTAAAATTAGCATTAGCATTATTGGTTAGCTTAATTTGGATTTAGCATTGGCTGAATTATAGCCTTTTAGTTGTGGTTTTGATTAGCATTTAGAATTGGATAAATATTGTTTTCAGCTACTTCTACACTGATCTTCAGCTTTGTGTGTCTAAAAATGTCTGGATAATAAGTTGTGGTTAGCATTCAGCATGTTGTTTGGATCATTTTTAGCTACGGTCAATTTCAGCTCAATATTTCTTAGAACAGCTGAGTTAAAACCATTTGGATTTAGCGGTGGCGGCCATCTTGAATTTTTAAATCTAGAGTGATTTTCTTTATTTGTATGTATTTGTATGTGGCCCCCTGTAAAAAAGGTTAATTCCACCCCTGTTCAGAACTTTAAGTGTTCTGTTTTTGCAACACAAAAAGCAAAAGGCTGCAACTCTACCAATAAATTAAACTCTCCAGATTACATTTTGATTTCTAGTCTTTATTCAAACAACCTAAAATGTTTCCTTTACTTCAGTTCATAAGACTCTGGAAGCAAAAATGTTCTGATAAAAACACACCTGTTGACACGTTTATCTGCTTGTTTTTGATCTCTACATCTACAGAATCTCCATCTATATCTATTAACTCTTAGAGCAAACCTGATTTCAAAAGGCTGTCTCAGCTAATAAACTTGTTATGTTTTGTTTAAAAATGAACATCAGTAAAATTTCCCGACTTTATTTTAACAATAACGTTTGTCTTTTTGGCTGTGCAGGTTTGTGAGGGACGTACAGGTCTGCCTTTGTGCCCACGGTCTCCTCTAAACCCAGGTGAGCCAGGAGGCCCCTGTTAGAATAAAAAAAATAGCATTTTTAAATGTGAACAGTAACAAACCACACAGTTTAAGTCAGTTTTAAGGGGAAGTTATGTCAACAAACTAACTCCATAAAAAGATCAATAAACTCACCATCGGTCCTGGGCGGCCTCTGATCCCAGACACCTGCAGACGAGTCATCAGACGTCAGTTAGATCTGACCTTTGACCTTTAGGTTTAAAAAGAAATGCTCAACAAGCTGAAAATAAACTCACGATTGGAACTTCTCCAGGTTCTCCCTTCTGACCCTGAACACAGAGACAAAAAGATTTCAGACGACATCAAGGAGCATTAAACACGTGAGAAATCCCAAACAGATTCCTACCTTATAAACTCTGCCCCCACCTGCACGGAGGAACAAAACACATTTCAGTTTATTGTTGGCGAACACAGAGAGATGCATCTGAAATAAGGTGCTGACCCTCAGAGTCTGTGTTGTGAACGACTCTCAGCTACTACTGAGAGGCCCGGCTGACTCACCAAACCCATCATTCCCACCGCCGCCGCCGCCGCCGCCACCGCTGGATGTGTCGCCCTGACAGATGGGGCAGCACTCGCCCTCGGGGACGTACATCTTCTCGCAGTTGTTCAGCTCGTCGCAGGAGATTTCATCGCAGAGAACTTTACCGTTGTCACAAACACAGATCCGGCAGGGGTCCGGCTTCCAGATGTCGTTGTTCATGTAGGTCTGACCGTCCGCCTTGCAGCTCGGCTCGGCTTCTGCAGCAAAGAGAGGGGTTGAAATCAGTAAATATACGAGTTTTTATTCATAAAGGAAGAACATTATGAAAAAATATCAAACAGCTTTTTCATTATTACCAAAAACAAAACTATGTTTTTGGATTATTTTATGTAAAAAACAGAACCAAAAATCCTCTTTTTTTTATCATGTTTTATTTTAATAAGAGTCTAAAGCTAGGTGTGAACACATGAGGAATAGAAACTCTAAAACACACAAATAAACTAAATTAAAAAAAAGTAAAGGTGCCTCAAACTCAACACCAGATCACTATTAGGACTGGACCCCTAAGTCCTGGAAGCAGACCCCCTGTACCAGGGCTCTGCAACCTTTACGGTTAAAAGAGCCATTTCTGCTACTTGTCTCACTAATAAAATGTGTCCAGAGCCACAAAAAATGTTACAACTGTGATTATCATCTGGTGGTCCGTGGGCCTTTTCGAGGCCTTTTCAGGAACCTTTATGGCCAGTAGAGGTGACAATATAAAACTAAAATATATATTGTGAATTTTATTATTTATTATTAATTTTACACATCATGACAAATGAAAAGACCACATTCATGTTACAAAAACATATAGTTTATACTGAATTTCATAAAAACTAATGCAACTAAACTATTCAGGTATATTTATTCTAATTATTATTATGTAGTCTTTAAAGGAAATTCTGATGGATTTGGGAGAAAGATCATAGAAAGAAGTTGGATTATTTCAGTAAACAACAGGCTAGCAGGAGCTAATCAACATGTTTTACTTTTTGAATTAGAAGTATTGATCACATATTTGCATACAAATTGATTTCTGTTGTATAAAAACCAAAAAAATGATTCTGTTATTTTTGGTCACATTTTCAAAGAGCCACATATGGCCCCAGAGCTGCAGGTTGTACAGACATTAACAAGACGCAGAATAAAGCTGCAGGAAAAAAGACATTTTCTTTCCTTAATGTTTCCATCGTGAAGCGAGGCTTAGAGAGTGAAGTCTGCAGCAGTCAGACATGAGGTCATTTCCTCCAAAAGCAGCTAATAACGAACATGAGTCACTTTCAGAGCAGAAAACATGCAGACGCTTTTCTCCCCACATTCCTTTGAACCAGTCTTTGTGATTTCACTGAGCCGTAATCTGCAGGTCTGAAACATGTTTTTGTTTCTTTCCTGTTAAAACCAGGCCAGAGACATGATGGTGGACGCAGACTTCCTGTCTGTTCTGACAGGTTAAAGCCTCTAAAACAGATCTGAGCAGTTCTGTGAGTCGAGGACCTCAAACCTTTTTACCTGTTTCTGCTGTAAACAGCAGGTGGCAGCTGTGAGCTTCACACAGCAGGTAAATCTGATGAGTGACAGCAGAGAGGAGAGGAAAAAAAAGGTTTGTTCAGGAGACACATTAAAGACCAGACTGACTCCTCAAGCATCAGTTTCTGTTTTTAAACAGCTAGAGAACAAAACAAATGTTCAAACTAGGGGCCCCAAAAAAAAAACACCTCAGATTTTTGTCATCCCAAATTCAATTTTTGATTTTAATCGATTTTGTTACCCACTTAATGGAGTGCCTCTCTTTCAGATGTCGAAACAAATTTGTAGTAGCATTCTAACAGCTTTTGCAGTGAGGTGTTTGTTGCTCCAAGTGCAAGGTTGCAAAACCTAACCAGTTCCAGAAAACTGAAGAAACAGTGCCTGTTTTAGGAATTAGATCCTCTTTGCTAGCTGCCATATTGTCATGTCATGTACCAAGCGTCTTGAGGGACAGGTGGGATGACCTCTGAACTACAGAAGCCCCAAAGAGTGCACTGGTGGGAAAAAAAATCCAGATTTTCACAATATTAAATGGAAATTTTGAAAATGGATTTATCACCCAACCCTAGTTCAAACATATCCTAATGAGGTTGATTAAAACAAATCATGTTTCACAAAAATTCTTATAGAAATCATGGTACCACTTTACAATAAGGCTCCCCTTATTAATGTTTAATGTAAATTAATGTCTTATAAATAGTTTATAGATAGGTTATTGATTCATCTGTAAACACTTTATAAATCATTAATAAATGTTTATTATGGCCTAATTAAGAACAGGAAAAAGACAAAACTGTCCAGTTTCTTGTCAAATAGTGAGCAAAATCTGTTTGTGTATATTACTAGGTTTGTAAGCACAATTATGTATTGGAAACACATTTAAAAAATATTGTACTATATTACTGAATTACATATATTAACAATTGTCAAAGGGAGCCTTATTGTAAAATGTAAGACACACTATTTATTAATGACTAATAAACTTGTATAAAAGCCATTATAGAGCCTTATTATAAAGTGTAAAACAGTACACTATAAGGCTTTGTTATGATTCTTATTATTATTATACTGTTTTACACTTTACAATAAAGCTCCCTTCGATTACTGTGGATATGTATAATGCAGTAATACAGTACATTATTATATGTAAAATATGTGCTTTCAATAAATGATTGTGCTTACAAGGTAGTAAACTAATCTGAAGTGTTTATTATAGCACATTTTGATGTAATATAAACATGAACAGATTTGGCTCACTATTTGGCAAGAAACCAGACAGTTTTGTCTCTTTCCCATCCCTAATTAATGAATAATAAACACTTATTAATGATTTATAAAATGTTTACAAATGCAATAATAACCTATCTATAAACTATTTATAAACCATCTATAAGGGGAGCCTTATTGTAAAGTGGTACCGAAATTCTTAACCTTTGAACTGGAAATAAATTGGAACAAACTGGTTTAACTCAAGTGCTCTATTCTGGATAAAAATACATCAAGCTAAAAGTTAACAAGTTTTTAACAAGGGGGTTACCTGTGACCTTTGACCTGGAAATTGTTCAGCTGTTTAGTTTAATATTCCTAAAGATTTATCAATTTAGCGCTCGGACAAGAAATAGTCCCCAAACACACAGACAGACGGACAGACAGCATGTTATGATGGGTTTACAGAAATAGCTACAGAGCAGAGGGTGGAGCCAGAGGGGTTGCCAGGGTGGCAAGTGACCCCTCTGGCACCTGATTGGCCACCCCGGGTGCCACCCCTAAATAACTGATAAGAGGGGTGGGGTCTTGGATTTTGTATTTGCATTTCGATTGTTCTCTGATACCACTGTAATGTACACATTCTTTATATGTTTAAAAATAGCTGAATTAAAGCCCTTTGTAAAATTAGCATGTTTCTCAGGCATATATTTAAATTCTATACCATAATAAAGTATCTATGTCACCTCTAGATGTTATTAAAATGCTGTTTTTATGTTTAAATAGAAAATAAACTTCCTTCACTTCCTCTTCTAAATGCCTTGAAATTGGCCTGTGTCTCTTTAAAAACATTTTTCTGCTATGTTGAAATTTTTATTAGCATGAAGATTGTTTGTCTGCTATTGTTACACTAACCTTCAGCTTTGTGTGTCTAAAAATGGGTGAAAAATAAGATGTGATTAGCATTCTAACCCCTAACTATCACACAAACTTTAAGCTCAAAATTTTTCAGAATAAATAAATAATAAATGAATAAACAATATTTAAATACAATATTTTTTTAAAACCAAAAGATTAAAGCCATTTGGAATTAGCTGTAGCAGCCATCTTTAATTTTCAAACCTTTGAAAACACCTTGGCCACCCACCTGCAAAAAAGCTTAGCTCCGCCCCTGCTGCAGTGCAAACAGCTTTAACTTATAAAGCATTATTTTTTTTACACCTACATGTAAGAAAATGTGTCTTTTCTTGTGTAATCCAAGTCTCTAAATCAAAAAATGACACTTTCTGCACCAGAAGACTCCAAAATGAGGTCAGAGGTTTTACAGAAAACCTAAAAAAAACACAAACATCACACTGCTGTGAGATGACTCTTTGTACACAAGACAGACTTTCTGAAAATAACAGCAATTTTAAACATTTTGGGGATTTAAAAGAAAAAATCTGAACTCAGAGCTGAGCCTCTACTCAGCTCTGAGATTTAATTTAATCTTTTCAGCAGCTAACATGAAATGATGGATATTTTAACAACACTCAACTGTAGCGATTTGACTTCTGCAAACGATTCGAGCTGTTTGAACAACTTCTGACAATGATTCATAAGAACTGAGCTGCAGAGCCATTATTCCTCATAATACCTTCCTTTTAGATGATCACGCCTTCTTTGCTTTTTCACGTGAAACAGGCAGAGCGGGGGGCTACATCACATAGGTCGTGTGTGATGACATCACTCGTTTAACATCGAACAGTTCTTTTGAACGACTATGAACCAAACAACTCGTTCCAATCTCATCTCTGCGTAAATGTTTGCAGAAATCTTTAGCACTTTTACAGAAGTCTGTTAAACTGACAAACCCCATGTTTTTAAATGCCCCCCCCCCCTGGTAAAAGACGTCCACCAGTGCCCACCTCAATGCTGACACAATGAAAACTTCAGTCCAGACTCGTCTGGCTGAGCTGCTGAGCTGGGAACCATTTTTCCTGTTGAGGTTTCAGAGACTTGAAACTCTGCATGTTGGGAACGTTTGAGATTTACTGGAAGAGAAGTGTGGTTTTAGAAAAAAAGAGAAGAAAAGAAAAAAAAGCCACAGGCCTGAAGGAGGAGGAGGAGGATGTTCACTTTTCACCCCAGTCCCAGCTAATTTGTTGCAAGTTTTTTTTTATTTCTGTTTCTGAATTTTCCATCAGTCAGCTTCATGAAACATGAAACATCACCTCAGCGTGACTCATGTGTCTGCTCTCTCCACAGATCTTACTCAGACACAAAACATCAGCCAGATAACAGCAGTCCATTCATTGTCTTCACTAGTGGCTCCGAGACGAGGAAAAACCTGAGGAAACTACTCCTGTGATGCAGCTGGCAGATGTGGGGAGGCAAATAAAAAAATAAAAAGATGGGGATAGTTTATGGATTTTTCCTTGGCTTGTGTGGAAATACTCATAACGTAGAGTGTTTGTGGAGAAGCTTTGGCAGCAGCAAGTCAGTCGGTTAGAAAAATGACCGAATGGAAACAGTGAATCTTTTTATGTTGATTTAAAGATGAGCACAAACTCCAAAAACAACCAAATTTCTTTGATCCTTTTGGTTTTAAAGTCACAGTTCAGATCTTTAGAGGGGCAGTTCTGCAGAAATGTTATGAACAACTAGAGAATGCTTCATGCTTAAAGATTTTATCGGAAAAAAAGAAAGGCTATTTTGTTGTAAAATAGCTCAAAAAGCTACAAAATAGCAGAGAGGTAGCTGAAAAAACTGAATCTAGCACAAAGAATTGGGTTCAGTTTTTGATGAATTAAGCAGCAGAAAAAAGTAGCTGAAATCACCCCCAAAAGGTGAATTTAGCTGAAAACAGCTAACATTAGCAGCATTACAGACCTCCTCTGCTTTACAGAGCTCCTCTGCGTTACAGAGCTCATCTGCTTTACAGAGCTCCTCTGCGTTACAGAGCTCATCTGCTTTACAGAGCTCCTCTGCTTTACAGAGCTCCTCTGCGTTACAGAGCTCCTCTGCTTTACAGAGCTCCTCTGCTTTACAGACCTCCTCTGCTTTACAGAGCTCCTCTGCTTTACAGAGCTCCTCTGATTTACAGAGCTCCTCTGCGTTACAGAGCTCCTCTGCTTTACAGAGCTCCTCTGCGTTACAGAGCTCCTCTGCCTTACAGAGCTCCTCTGCGTTACAGAGCTTCTGCAGCGTTACAGAGCTCCTGCAGAGTTACAGAGCTCCTTTGCTTTACAGAGCTCCTCTGCCTTACAGAGCTCCTTTGCGTTACAGAGCTCCTCTGCTTTACAGAGCTCCTCTGCTTTACAGAGCTCCTCTGCGTTACAGAGCTCCTCTGCGTTACAGAGCTCCTCTGCTTTACAGAGCTCCTCTGCTTTACAGACCTCATCTGCGTTACAGAGCTCCTGCAGCGTTACAGAGCTCCTCTGCATTAGAGAGCTCCTCTGCTTTACAGAGCTCCTCTGCATTACAGAACTCCTCTGCATTACAGAGCTCCTCTGCTTTACAGAGCTCCTCTGCATTACAGAGCTCCTCTGCATTACAGAGCTCCT
>JARVGW010000136.1:4375093-4389192 GCA_031762495.1 Anablepsoides rubrolineatus
TCTGCATTACAGAGCTCCTCTGCTTTACAGAGCTCCTCTGCATTACAGAGCTCCTCTGCATTACAGAGCTCCTCTGCATTACAGAGCTCTTCTGCTTTACAGAGCTCCTGCAGCGATACAGAGCTCCTCTGCGTTACAGAGCTCCTCTGCATTACAGAGCTCCTCTGCTTTACAGAGCTCCTCTGCGTTACAGAGCTCCTCTGCATTACAGAGCTCCTGCAGCGTTACAGAGCTCCTCTGATTTACAGAGCTCCTCTGCATTACAGAGCTCCTGCAGCGTTACAGAGCTCCTCTGCTTTACAGAGCTCCTCTGCATTACAGAGCTCCTCTGATTTACAGAGCTCCTCTGCTTTACAGAGCTCCTCTGCTTTACAGAGCTCTTCTGCTTTACAGAGCTCTTCTGCGTTACAGAGCTCCTCTGACACCACGCCATGTGAAACCTCCACTCCGACATGTTTTCAACATGAATCAACCTGTTTTTATGAAAGCAGGCTGGAGGATTTAGACTTTTTAATCCTGCTTCATTTTAATGCAGAATCTCTATTCATGTTGTGTGATGGGTTTAAACACGCTCCTCAGCTTGGCTTCCACAAACAAAGCTCTGGCTCTCATGGTGGAGGGGGGAGACTCGGGCCAGGAAAGTTGAGATGAATAAGTGGCTCGCTGATTACATGTCTCGGCTTTTCCATCAACAAGCCCCCCGTCTCCTGCGGGTCCTCCTTAAAGAGGCAGCCACAGTTATGAGCCCAGCCCAGAGGAAGGTCTGTGGTACTGCTGAATTACAGCCCCCACATCCCACCATCATCATCATCACTGTTGCCTGTGATTCCATTCAGCTTCATCTAAGATCATAAATGTCAGAGTCAGACGGCCAGTCTCTGAGTTTCCTAAATTCTATTAAAACAAAACGATTCTAAAAAGTTTGAATAGAATAATTTGCAAATCTCATAAACTCTTGTTTTATTCACTGTGGAACAAACATATCAGATGCTGAATCATAAATTGGCTTAATTTTAGGGAAAATAAGGTCATTTATTTGAATTTGATTGCAGCAACATGTCTGTAAGTTTGTAAAAGTCAGTGCGACAAATAAGAGCTAATAACAGCTGCAGAGCGTTTTATAACAAATTAAGTTGCCTGGCAGGCGGTCAGTGAGAAAAAAACAGCTAAAGATTCCAGAAGTAAAGAGGTGCAGCATCTAAAAATGGTGAAACAATTACAAAATAATGCTGTAGAGTGGAAAATTGTGAACTTTAAACACCCCAGCAGCTGCAGATTATAATCTCATCAACAGATTATTATTATATTAGATGGTTGTGGTCTTCAACCCCTCAGGGGAAACAGAGTTAAAACCAGATTTGGTTCTGCATAGACTGAGAAACACTGTGACTGTAAACGCTGGTTAAAGCTCTATCGTGCAAAGAAGAAACGCTGCCGTCTTCTCTGGACTAAAACTTAAAATGGACCGAGGACCGTCCTGTGGTCAGATGGATCCCAATCAAAACAAACAGATCCTCTGTAATAAAGACGACAGGGATCATTCAGTGTTTTATCAGCCCCACAGTTCCAAACTCAGCCTCTCTGATGGTATGGGCCTGCATTAGTCCCTCTGGCATGGCGCAGACAGTTGTGGTGGGTTTTGTTTGATTTGTAGTGTTTTTCAGTTGCTCTCTGTAATAATTATGAATTGACCTTGATTTTAAGCAGGAGTTTGTATTATTGTCACCAATTATGAGCCACACCGGTTTTAAATCCCCTCCATCCCTGAACTTAATGACTGCTGTGCTGTCATTGGCTTGGAGGGAAAAGGAGGTGGAGTCTCATGTCGATTTGAGCTGAACATTTTAATCAAAAGAGGTGAGAGATGGTGGTCTTTGACTCATTGGTAGTGAGTCAGGCTGCGTTTTCATTTCTTGTTGTCTGCACAGCGTTGGACAGAGAGAGACAAGGACGAGGATGTGCAGCTGGGACACACAGAATCTGATCTACAGAGATTTAAACCGGAGGAAGATGGAGACCTGACCTCTGACCTCCACAGCATCTGGAAGGGACCAGGTGCTTCCTGCTGGGGTCAGATGGTGGTATCTTTATTTTTTCACACTTGTTTTTATTAGGATTTTAAACTGCTTTAACAAATAAAATTTTTGTCTCAGTCTTCACTGTGATCGTGTGACGACAAATCGAACTTTAAATTGGTACAAAAAGCAGCTTCTGGCTGCGATGCGTTCACATCTGGAAAGGCTGCAGAAGACAACATCTGTGCATCTAAAGCAGAGTCAGGACAGCATTCTGTATTTTACATTTAATCATTACAATTATTCATCTTTGTTTTGACATAACTGTAAAGCCTTTCAGTCATCAGACACAATAAAAAACCTCATGATGATGTCACCTCAGGGAAATCTTAAAGGCTGCGTTCACAATCAAACTCACAAATCATTAAAGCAACGACACAATGCAAACATAAAACTGAATACTTGAAGGAATAAATATCACCTACCAACTCAAACGCCAAACATTCAAACAAAGATCTTCCAGCTACTGCCACAACTAACTGTAGCTCAACTTAAAATGACTAGAATATAACAAAATATTTTTTAAAAGTGCTGCCAAAAGTTACACCAGTATGTAAATCATTAATTATGAAAAGATCAAGAAAAAAAAGATACAATCTCATTACATAAATGATCAAATTTCAGCTACTTTTAAATGCTTTCATGCTTTGAAGTTAGTTAATCTGTACAAAACTATAATTTATAAAACATTTATGTTTTAAGGAGAGACATTTTCTGTGTTTCAGGGGTCAAAGGTTAAGTTCTTCAAAAACCACTATTGCTACTACTCCAATTTTGTCTTAGCTACTGTTTAGCTTCTTTTACCTAGCACGCTATCACTTTTACTGCTTAGCTCATTTTAGCTGCAGATTTTTAGTTTTAGCAGTTGTTTTTCTGCTTTTGGCTACAGTCTTGCGATTAACGTCTATTTTGCTGTCTTAAGCTCATCTACTTAAAATTTTTAGCTTGTGTTCTGTAGTTGCTCTGCATGTTTTAACTGAAACAGCTCAAACTTAGCTTCTTCAGCACATATCATACATGTTTTTCAGCCCTCGTGCATATTTCTTCTCCAGTTTAACATGTGTTAAAATACTTTGGGTCCGTGAAGGAAAATGATGACATCAAACATTCCAGCTGACCAGAGCCCACGGTTAACTTGTGCCAGAGGTCAGAGCGCCCCGGTGTTTCACATCAGCAGACACATGTGGAAAATAAGCTGCATTCTGTACACAACGCTCGTTTCCAGCTCCCGATGAAACACAGGAATTCAGCTAAATGAGATGTGGGAGTTTTTTATGCTCACGATCCACATTTTCAACTTGAAATTGTTTCTCTAAACATTTTCAGTTCATAAAAACAGAATGAAATCAACTTAAGTATTTTAAATGACCAATGTGATCTGTTAGAGGGCTAAGCTGCAAACGTTTCACACTAATCCAGCTGTGGAGTGCACGTTTGGCCCGTGGGCCTTGAGTTTGACACATGTGACCATGTAGATAAGTGACACAGATATGTGATCAATAATGTTGATCAATAACATGTTTTATCATCATAAGATGTTTTAAAGCCTCTGACGTCTTCAGTTTTCTGAATTTCCAGATAAATAAAACGTTGCTTCAGTCATGACTACATTTTCTGAACAGGTCAACGTTCTGCTGGTTTAAGAATCCACCTAAGCTTAAAAATGTACAGTTAAAACGTTTTAGGCAGGTTTTTGGGACTATTTAAAGAGGCAGACTGTAGAACTTAGTGCCATCTAGTGGTGGAGTTACAGAATGCATTTACTAAAATTCATATTTCTTCTTCTTTTCCTATATAAAAGCATGTTCTGCTTAATGTAAACACATTAAACCGCTCTCTAGAAGCAGTTTTTAGTTTTTTCAATTCAGTCCAACCTGGTAAAACTTTACCATAGATACATATACAGTGATTTTACTCTTTAAACTTTATGAACTCTTGTTTTCCATTTCAGTTTAACCACATCTGGGACGCTCATTTAACCCAATGTAAAGAATAATAAAATGTTTTCATTTTGAAACACTTGTAAAGACGTAGATGAGTTATTGGAAGGGGGAAAAGAACGCTAACTTATTCCCGTTCCTCTGGTTGGAAAGAAGACTGCGCTGTTTTATGAGACGTCCTGGGTGCGTGTTATAGAGCGAGCCCCGAGGCAGCAGATTTATTGTCTCCACATTTTGTCTGACCTCAGCCTTACAGCAGTTAAAGGAACGCTCCATCCCCTTTCTCCTCTGACTCAAATGGCTGCCGGAAAGCCCTCGCTTTTTAAATCCCACTTTTTCCTCTTCTTGCATTAGCCTGGGCTTTCTCAGATCCCCCGTCAAGCTCTTCAATCTCCTTTTTTTCTTCCTGCTTATCCTTATCAAAACACGGTGATTTTTATGGACTTTCCCTACACACTTCATTCTTTTTCTGCTTGTTTTTTTCCCCCTGTAAAGCAGCTGTTTTACTCCAGTCTTTGCAGCTCGACAAAGAATGTTTAAAATAAAAAAAGCAGCTACGTGAGCTCTCTTCTGGACATCTCTGTGGCTGAAAACTGTTGAGTCATTTAAAGCGGAGCTCCAAAGTTCTGTGACATGATTGTATAAACAGAAGTGTGATTTACTGCTAACATCATCATGTAAAACAGTGAGCCGTGCCGTATTTATGGAGAAAGCAGCATTGGGAGTGTTTGAGCCAATTTTGAACAGAACTGGCTTGTTCTGCTGAAAGTCCAGAAGAATAAAACAGTCTGCTTCCAAAAAAACGCTTCTTGAAAGCTCGTCGACCTAAATAAAAGGCAGCTGGACCTAAATCCTTGACGGCTGAAGATATTTCATCTTTCATCCAGAAAAAACAAAAAATAAAAAAAAGCTTTGAGTGCGAGACAGAAAGGAAGTCCACTGGCTTTTTTTCCCCCTGCAGGTATTTACTGAGACTCTTCGAAGGCTCATCGATCTTCTGGTGGTTCAACATGCTGCTATCTGCCAAAGCTCTCTGTCCTTACAAACATGAGCTTCTCATTAGTCAGCCTATGTGACAGCCATGAAACTAAGATATGTGAGCTTCCAGGAGAGTCTGAGGTGTAGGCCTCCTTCTTTACAGGGACATTACACGGACAGAGACTCAGAATTTATCACTTTCTCTTTAGAGCTTGAATGAAGACCTTGAAGTCAACCAAAACCACATAAAAGCAGACGACACACAAAGACCAGTGAAGGTCAGTCTTTTGATGCTGGTTTTGACTTATTTACTTCATGCACAAAGGACTCAGGTTTTTAGTTGTTTTGGTCAAATCTCTCCCAGATGTTAATCTCTGTCATTTGGCAACAAAATGATATGTCTTCCTTTAAGAAACACTTTAAACCTTTGGTTTTATACATTAAAACATTATTTCACGCTCCTTAAAAATCAGTCAGATAATTCTCTCTTTAGAGGAAACCAGAAGCATCTGGTTGAACTGATCACCCAAATAACACCAACAACTTTGTCACAAATCGAAGCACAGACAAAATAATCAGGGGCGGAGCCAGAGGGGTGGCAAGTGTCACCTCTGGTGCCTGGTTGCCCCCCCCCCCCCCAGGTGCCACCCCCAAAGTAATGGACAAGTGGGTGTTTGTATTTTAATTTAGTTAAAGATTGCTCTCTGATGCTGTACTGTGTAAGTGTTTTAGCACAATCGGCTTCATTACAGCCCTTTGTAAAGTTAGCATTAGCATTAATGTGAGCTTAATTGGGGATTAACCTCAACAAGTGTACTGGAACACTGCATGAGTCTGTCATGACTGATTTCTTGTCATTTGCTTTCTGCACAGTATCCTATTCTCATTTTTATGTTCTTTCAATTTTATTGCATTGTACAGTATTTTTATTTTATTGTATATTATTTTCTGAATTTTTAATATCATTTTAATTCTATTACTATTGCTATTATTGATAATGTTGCATAGCAATATATTGTTTTGTGGATTGATGTATCTGCAGCTGCTGTAACACCTGAATTTCCCATCTGTGGGACAATAAAGGCTGTTTCTATTCTATTCTATTGACATGTAATCATCCTTAGCTACTCCACAACAAATTTAATCTCAATAAGTCTTAACATGGCCAAATTATAGGCTTTAACCCTTTAAAGCCCGACCATTTTAAAATTGTCATAGAGATCATAGGAATCCTGTGTAGCAAATATGATACGTTTGGCTTTATAGGGTTAATATATTTATTAATGATATAGTTAGTTGTGGTGGCCATCATGAATTAGCATTTAAAATTGTTTTTTTATGTCTGAAAATGGCTGAATAATAAGTTGCAAATCATTCTTTGCTACAATCACACATCATTTTAGCTCAATATTTCTTAAAACAGCTGAATTAAAGTAATTTGGAATTACAGGTGATGGACATTTTGAATTTTCCAATCCAGATAGTTTTTTAAATTATTTTGCATGTGCCCCCCCTAAAAACACCGTGGCCACCCCTGTGCCACCTGTTGTAACAACTCTAGCTCCACCCCTGCTAATAATGCAGTTTGAAAGCGTTTACTCCACTAGTTTTCCATAGATTGTGCTGCAGTTCTGAAATGAGGGTACATGCTCAATGTACAAAGCACTGAGCTGAATCTGACTAAAAACAAATGAATATAGAGGAATCGGACAATCTCAGAGATAACATTTAGGTGGAAACATTAAAGTAAATCTCCTGCAAAAAGAAAAGAGAAACAAAAGGTAAAACAACTGTTATGAATAAATGTTGGAGATCAATGCAGATGAAAACAGCTTTTGAGAAACTTCTGCCAAACCACTAAGTTCATGGTTTCAGTTTTTTTAAACTCTAGTCTAAAACATATACCTTTAATTTAAAGCCTCATTAATCATCAATATAAAAAAAATGCACATTTTGTTTCCCTGACCCTAATATCAGATTTGATGTAGCTGATCTGCTTCTACGTGTTTTGCAGTGGACATAAAAACTCTTCACATGAATCTCAATCTTGGCGTCTCTGCTGCAGTTTGTTTACTGAAACTCCTCCTTCTATCTGTGACATCCGCATGTTTTTACCATGAGGTCATCAGCAGCTGCGAGGGGCAAAACCCAGGAAAACCACTAGTGTTTTAACGAGTTCATGTCTGATCAGATTTTATTTTCGGGTTATATTTGTGGAGGCATAAGGCTTGTATCAGGAATTTCTCTGTCAATTTAAAATATTTTTCATTTATTAGTGTGAAAAAGCACACATTAATGCCTCCAATTAAAAGACACTGAGTCGTCTCTCGACCTTAATGAAACCGGCTAATAACCAGAACCAAAACACAAGCAGCTCCAGAGGAAGTTTCATCTCTGCAGAACTTCCTGAGCTGGACTTCGATCAGATCCACGGCGACTCACGTGCACAAAGATCTGATGACACGTTCCAAACAAAGTGGGTTTCCTCCCTGTCACTTCTCCCACATCCTTTCTTATGACTGTTTTAGTCTGATTCCAGAAGCTTTTCTCTGCTTTTTTTCTTATGGTTTTACTTTTGAAGCCACAGAACAAAAACACCAGGCTGTAAAAGAACTTCTGTCTTTTCTAAGATGCACACAGGCAATCCCACTTTCACCCATCTTTCATGGTAACAATCAGCAGATATCTGAGCCACTCAGAGCCTGTATTTAAGGTAAACCCAGGTAAATAAACACTGACTTACTGGGAGCTGAGTAAACCTGAGCTGTAATGCAAAAGAAAATGATAAGCTTTCCGTTTCTGCGCCCAAACATGTGACTTTGCTTAAAGTTTGTTTATAAAAGGCCAAACGTTAGCGACCAACTCAACCTAAACCTTCTGACTTCTACCGTTAGCTCCGACAGGCTAACCCTCCAACAAGCTAACCCTCCGTCAGGCTAACCCTCCAACAAGCTAACCCTCCAAGTTTTGGTCACGTTGGAGTGATTTGGTCACCGTGAATCAGCAACAAGCAGACATTTCCACGTCTCCGTCTCAGCGTGAGACTCTGGTCTGGTCGGGAACTTTGACTCCACTGTGGTCAGCAGCTAACGGGCAGAACAGACTCGGCATTGTGGGGGAAAGAATGCGTCCTCCTTTTGACTGAATTCCCTCTTTTTCCAACAGAGACAGTGAAAACCATGCAAATTTTATAAAGAAGCTTAAGCATTGGTTGAAAGCAAATCACTTATGTACCCATTCATAATGTCTTCTATTGCCCGTTGCTGAGTGTGTTTTTTCCCTTTTCGTTTTCAATTGTGCTTTTTTTTATTTATTTATTTATATATTTTTGTTACTGTTGTTTTTTTTATCTGTTAGTTATTTTCTTTGTACTGTGTTCTGTTTTATGAATTGTATAGTGAGGTGTTCTGTTTTGTGCATACTTGGACAAAGGATGAAATTTAGCTACTGTGCTAACTCCATATATATTCCATATTTACACTGTCATTTAATGTGGTAATTTTGATTAATGTGCTGTGTCCTAATAAATAATCTAATAATAAAAAAAACAGACTTCATGCATTTATTAGCCTGCTTGAGTTCAATCGTTTAGATTTCAAGCTTGCAGAATGAGCGTTTCTATGTCTTTTACCAGCAACACTATAGATAATAACAGATTTTAGACGAGAGGACCACCCGCACTGAGCCGTACCTGGAGGCGCTCTGCCTCTGTCAGCGTAAAACCATTCAGCTGTTCTGCAAGCTGTGGAGAGCCTAAACAAACCTGAGGCCACGCGGCTGACCCCCGTCACCCACTGTACCACCGCACGGCTTCGCTCGCTCGCCCTGACGACTTTTATTATACACAGCTGGGAAGCAAACGTTGCATTTAGGTGGAGCCACAACGTGCAATTATGGCCGCCCGTCACCATTCTGTGGCGTTTGGACACGAGTGAGAGCAGCATGACAGGCGGCGCCCTCAGACCTTTCAGGATTTATGGGTTTGAGTTGATCAAAACGTCACTTTTGAAGCAGAATCGCTTCCTGGACCGGTTTAAAAGCCAACATCTCCTGTAGCTGACCAATCACAGCAGCCTCTCAAACAGCCCCAGGGGCAGATTTGAAGTACATGTTCGCAGTGAGACCTGCCGACCTTTAGAGGATCAGCTCCGTGGGGTAAAAGTCCTCTGAATGAGCTGGAAACAACCACAAGCAGCTGCATCAACACTGGCCGAAGCGCACACCAGCTAAAGGCTTATCGCGGTCAGGATCGCGTGCAGAATGTTAACTGAGATAATGTTTGCTCAGACACAAACAGTTGGGAACAACTAAAGGGGTACAATAACAGTGAGGGGCCATTTAAACCCACCGAACAACAAAGAAAATTGATTAAACTGAATTAGAGGACTTTTAATTCTACGTTCATCCTGGTTGAGCGTGTTTTTAAGTCAACAAGAGCAGCTTCTGGTGAACGTTCTGTGTTTAGGCTGCGAGGCGTCAAATCACAGGACAGACGGGTGAAAAGGTGCCAATCAAACAGCAGGAGAGCGTCAGGAGGAGCAGTAATTATCCAGCCTTTGAACAAACAGTCGCTTTAACGCAAAGGCTGTGAAAATACAGGCCGTGATGCCGTCTCCTAAACAAGGCAGGAAGCTGCACATCTGTCCGAGCAAATAGAGCCGGGGTGCATCTGCAGTTTCATTTCCTCCCAGTGACATCTGGAAATCATCCCTCCTCCTTCCCCGACTCTCCGTTCGCTGACTGCGCTGCTTTAATAAGCTTTTCTCATGGTGCAGCGCTCGCAGGCTGCATTAGAACCATCAACCACCTCAGGTTCACACCTCAACCCCCCCCATCAGACAAATAATTCCTCCTTTAACTCTGGACGACTCTGCTGAACCCGTCCTCCTGTAACTTGGGGAGAAAAGAGGCGTGTAATCAAGTCATAGCTGAAAAATGCAGCATGTGTTCCTAATCGGCTCCGTCTGTGGACCTGCTCGCATTCACATGTTTGGAGCTTTTGGAAGAAAACAGCCCATTTGTTGCGATGTCAGTGATGTGGCAACAACAACTGGAAGCAATTTGGAGAACGGGGTGACCTCATGTTGATTTGTTCGTTTGAAATGCCAGATTTTTTTTTTTTTTTGTCTTTTTGTGGGCGGGATCTGAAAGTGTTTGGAGCTGATTTGCATCTTTGTCTGAGATGAATATTAAAAAGTTTGAGAAGTATCTCTTTGATGCAGGACATCTCTGAAGATGTTTCACAGCTGGGTGGGAGTGTGAAAACACTCAGAAACAAAACCTTATTCTTTTTCTTTAACTTTATATGTCCAGACGTCACAGAACCGTTCCTGTGTTCAGATACAGTTTAAACAAAAAGGCTGGGATCTATTTTTATCCTGCTAATCTACTCCAGAGACACTATTTGAAGATTTAAATCTGCTCCTTGATGTTTTTATTCACGAGCAGCCGTACGACTCCACCCGCTGTAAAACAAAAATTAAATGTTCAGCATCGGCTTTAAATGGGTTTTTAGTTTTAAAAGCTGTTGTTTTATTGGATAAAACTCAATAAGTTTTCAAACCAAAGTCTTTCTAACTGTTTAAAGGTTTTTTTTAGCTCCTGCTTCACATTAAAGTTTTTTTTTTTAATCTCTACAGGGACCAGTGATGTGAACTGACGTGATTGGCTCAAACAGATACACAATGATTGGCTGAGCAAACTGAGCGCTCCTTCAGTAACTTACACAATAAAATTGCATTAAATTAGCTAAAATACCCATTTCATTACTCTCTCTTTGATTCAGTCTTCTTTAAAGCAGTCTTGACATTTTAAGTTTTGTTTTTAAATGAACACAAAGAACCAGCAGCTCCATCCCAGTGGAGCTGGTGAACGTCACATTCCGTACATACGTGACATGACTGCATAAACCATCATCCAACTGTTGCACAATCACAGAACAAAGGCTTATAATGGAACCAACAGTCTTATAGTCCCAGGGAAGTCCTTAGAACTGGTCCAAAAAGGTCCATGTTCAAAGCCTGGACATTTCACATGAAATGATCTCAGCGGGTCCTAAAGTTCTGCAGAAACCTGTTTCTACAAACCAGGTGTGATGAAGCAGAGAGTAGTGTGTTTGAGAGACAAGTACTGGTGCTACTCAGGATCCATCTCAAAAGAAACTTTGGTATCGACTCTTTAAATAAGGAGTTGGTAAGTTTGGGATGCAAAGAGACAAAAACTGAAGAGTAAATTACAATCTTAAGAACCTTTAGAGAAACTGAACCATACTGATAAAATCTGTTCTTCTAACCCAGTCTGACAATCTTCTATCAGCCTCTTTTTGATCTTTCAGACTGACACAAACAAGAGCAGAATGTGTTGGATCATTGATTAAACAGCAACAAAAAGTGCAAAATGGTGACTTTTCACTCAAGTTCTCTCAAATCGGTGCTTCGTTGTTGTGGAAAGAGTTGGTGTGTTTTTTGGTTTTTTTCTTCAGCCGACATGTTTTTGTCATACATGAACATAAACACGTACAGTTGTAGTAAAAGTTAATCATACTCCTGCCTCCCTTCCTCCCCGCTGCACGTTCATCACCCCCCAAAGTGTCGATGAACCACATTTTCCTCTGGCCTACAAACCCACCCCTCCACAAAAAAACTTTCCACTGGATTTTATGGTTGATGTGCAATCCCCTCATCCACAGCCGTTCCATGGAAAAAAGCTTGAAAGATGTTTTGTTTTTATTCCCATGAACAGAGCAAAATCAGAACAGCTAAAATCAACAGTTTCATTACTTAAAGCTCCTCCTATTAGCAGAAACTCAGACTTTTATTTATTTAAAGAACGACCTGCCAATGTTCTGCTTGTTAAAACGCAGCATCAGTTCAGTCTGGTCTTTAATGCTCCACCAGGTGGCGCTCTGACTGGTCTCACAGCTTCACAATGTTCTCAAATACTCAACAAAAAGAGAAAAGCTCATTTAATGACACAATGAGAGGGGAAAAAACACCTAAAAACTGCTGTTATCTTTCGTTTTTTCAACTTTAACGATCAGCTCGTGACGTCATCACAGTCGTTGTGACGACATCAAACATCAAACTTTACAAAAGAAAGAAAAAAAGGTGAAACAAGAACTCTCAGGTGTTTCCATCCTGGATCCAGCAGCATCTCCTCACTCACATCTGTCCTGAGTTAAACATCTTCCCTCAGAGGCAGATGTGCAACGCAGTCCAAACATTTCTCCTTTTACCTGGTGACCGCTCCAAAGTGCTGCCAGAGCGGTGCCAAACCTCAGGCTGACATCACTGACAGATGTTTCAGACCATCCGCCGTCAGGTGGGTCTTTTCCCTGAGCTACACAGACTCAACGATGACCATGTAAGGCTCGTAGCAGGGCCTGAGGAGGTCACAGATCTGACGTTCACACAACAGAAATCAGTCATTAAAGCGAATCACTTACCGTTTGGCCCATCCTGACATGTCACAATCAAAACCCGAGAGACCACCAGGAGGATAAAAGTCCTTAAATGCACAGAGAACATCATGTCTAAGAGACAGACATGAGCCTTTTCTGTGCAACGAGGGAAAAAAAAGGGGGGAAAAAGGGATGGAAGAAAAAAGTTATCACAGCACCATGAATACAGGAGTGCCTCTCCTTGTAAGCAGCAGGCAGACCCAGCCCCGACTGCTTTTCTTTTCTTTTTTTTTTTGTGTCTGTGTGTGTGTGTGTGAGTGTGTGTGTAGTTACAGCTTCAACTGAGAAGAATGCTGGCAAGCCTAATTTTCCTCCCCCTTTTGTCCCACAGCCATCCCCTCGCAGAGAACTACACCCATGTTCAGCAGATCTCAGGCTTTCCAACGGGACTCTCTGTGAACCGGGACCGGATCAGATGATTCTGATTGGGTTTTTGTTTTTTTTACAAACTGTTTCATGGTGGAGATCATTAAAAAGTGCTGCGTTGTTGTGGTTCCTACAAGACTCAGCTGAGAATCAAGAGCTGAGGAGGAGTTTGTGATTGTTTGTCTCTAAACCGGCTGCAGCTTCTCAACTTTGTTGAAAAACCCCAAAGTCCATCCTTCTGCACCATGAGGCAGAAAGAGTTCAGAGCGCGTGTTGGGGATGACTCTCAGCTACTACCACACCCAATGTCAACCCAATATGTAAGGTGACAGGTTTTCTAACAGGGATTAACTGCAGTGACTCATGTGAGACGGTAGATTTAACCCTGAATCGATCATTTTGACCTCGAGTGATTTTTTTTAACCTGCTGCTCCTTTCCTAACCATGAGCATGATGCCTGGGGGACACCTGGACAGGTCTCTTGTCCATCGCAGGGACACACAGAGACAAACTACCCCCCTCACACACACTTGGTCCCAGCTACAAACAGTTTAGAGTTCCAGTTTAAACTCAACACAAATGTCTAAAAGTTTGGTCTTTGCTGCGAGTCTGTATGAGAGGAACCAGCTGTGAGTCATGTTCACAGCGCCGGTGTGTGTGTGTGTGTGTGTGTGTGTGTGTTGAGGAGGAGGTGGGTCAGGACAGAGTACAGCTAATGGGAAAGACAGCTGTTTTTTTTACCTCCCCTCCCCTCAGACCAGTTCCTGCCAAACGTCTCGTCTCTTTAAGACAAACTGGCACAGAGGAAACAAACATTTTGAGGGTGAATTTGTGTAAAATGGGATTTATTGCTTATCAGATTGTACACAAGCTTGGTTGGCATGTGTGACAAGAGTAAAACAGAACGACGTGAATTATTTGAAATGAATTAGTTCCACGGCGAGGTCATGTTATCTGCAGGTCAGTGTTCAGTGTATGGACAAACGTCTTTGGTTTTAGCTGCACTGTTGATGTAAATAATGCAAGTTGTGATTTTAGTTTCTTTAGGTGTGCAGTTCACCTGAACCTGAGCCACACCTGCACACACACCTGTCAATACAGTTAAAACATGGGACGACAAAACCAAAAAATGTTTAGACCAATTTGGTTCAAAACCAGCTAAAAGAAGCTGCTGGTTTTTATTGCACAGAAGCAGGGTCTCAGTTAAAGATAAGATAAGATAAGATAAGATAAGATAAGATAAGATAAGATAAGATAAGATAAGATAAGATAAGATAAGAT
>JARVGW010000136.1:4391352-4407204 GCA_031762495.1 Anablepsoides rubrolineatus
AATATTCCAACAGAGAATACATGGAAATAAAAATAAAATCCTTTACTGTGTGAGAAATTAGGTAAATAAAAAACACAATATTTTACACCTCACACACAGACTCCTTTTCCTCTGACCCCTCTACCTTTTTCTCTAACTACCTCTCATCTGCCTTAGACCTCCTCAATCCATGCTTACAAAAAACAACACAGCCTGCAGACTGATTTCAAATTGAAGAATTCTGTGAAGACGTGTCAAACAAGTGCTTTAGGTGATTTCATACTGACAGCTAAAACGGAGGTTGTACTCCTTGAATGACATCTGCATTAACTGTTTTACAAAGGGTTGGAAAACTGTGTCAATTCAATGAGAATGGGTTAACACATTGCAAGAGGTGACTTCTTCAAACAGGTCAAAGCAATCAATAAAAACTAAGTGCTTTTGGTTGTATACACACTATGTATGGTATGGAACAATACCGATTTTTAAATTTTATTTTATTAGCTTCTGAAGATGCTCTGTGTTGAAGGATCAGTGGATCTGTGTTCGACTACTCCATCTAGGCTGCATTGTCAAGCGCAGATCCACTGTTAATGTTTCAGCAACGTTTAATTTAAAACCTGTACTTTTGAGGTTAAAACAAATGTTCATAGTATCAATACATTACAAATGGACTAAACTTATATAGCACACACACATTCACACACTGATGATGGCAAACTACACTGTAGCCACAGCTGCCCTGGGGCACACTGACAGAGGTGGGGCTGCCATGCACCGGCTCCACCAGACCCTCTGACCACCATCAGTAGGCAAGCTGGGTGAAATGTCTTGCCCAAGGACACAACGACTGAAGCGGCTGGACGGTGGATCAAACCAGCGACCTTCAGGTTCCTGGACGACTCCCCTAACCACTCCACCACAGCCGCCCCATACAAGGTGAGAAGGGCAGGGAAATTCCTCTTTGTATCAAAAAAATATTTAACTGTGATACTAAACTATCAAACCGAATTGTGGATTTTCTGTACATTTTTTGCATCTCAAATTATACATATATGCATATATTCTGTGTTCTTTGTATTTAGATCTTTTTAAATAAGAAAATGATATAACAAAAAAAACCTATAACATTAAAATAAAGCCATGTTCAGCCAGCATCATTAGAGCTACAACAATTTGAGCCTTAGTATGATGATAAATTAAATTTTATTTATCCAGCTGCTGAATCTTCATTACTAGATGTGTGATGAGGCTCATGTCTGGTGACTCCATCAGGATCAGATTTACACTCAGTAGTTTATTCTCTATGTAATTAGCAGAAGTTATGTTTTATATACTGTCATATCTTTATTCTTTAACTTCATTAAAACAATTTTGTTTTGTCCTACCTGCACTTATAAATGAATCCATGCACCACTCATAATATCCTGAGTCCAGATATTATCACAAAAAAGTAGGAAAAGCAGGAAAAAGTGGTTTCTTACAGGATCCAGCACGATTTCCTGCTGCTTCAAATAAAAGTCAAGTTTAGAAAATAGTTTGATGGATTAATAATCCTTCATCCTGAAAGTCAGGCTCAGTGAGACTGTTGCACTGGACTTGCTAATTGTCAAAATCAATTATTTACACATCAGCTTGTCTCTTCCTCTGCAGCTGTGAGGTGAAAAAAAAAACCCTGACTCACGAGCGCCCCTACCCTGCAGCAGGAGAACTGCCAGCCTCACCTCCAGCCTCTTCACAGCATATGAATAAAAACAATTTTGTAAGTTTTACTTAAATGGAAAATTAGCTTATATTACTACTCATTGAAACTATGCCTAATAGGTTATGAGATATTTTGTTAACAGACAGAGAAGAAACAAACTATCTTACCTGCTGGGAGGAGTTTAACCTATGTCCTTCAGAGTCCTGCTGTTTCCACCTTTATGAGTCGAAGCTGCCACAAATATCATAAATCATAAAAACCTTTTTTGTGTGATTAAAAGTTTATAATTAAAAACAATGAACAGAGTCACGGGAGATTATTTTTAATAGCTGCAGAGTCAGTGGAACCAAAAGTCGGATAATGTGAATATTTCTGCATAGATGGGAAGAAAAAAGAAGTTACAAACTTATAAAATGCAAAATAAAAACAGGTGTAGAACTGTTAATTAAAAAACAAAATGTCTGGATGGACAAACAATATTAAATTTGTATTAATGTGAGCTAAAACTGATGTTAAGGATACAGATTTTATTTTGCTTTTCTTCTCAGTGCTCCATACAAACAGGAATGTGTCGACAATACAGAAACACTCATAAGAAAAGTCAGACACCAAGTGTACCGTTGGACTTATTGGAATATTTACATCTTGCCCGCGCAAGTGAAGGTACTCAAAACTACTCCTTCCATGACTTCTTGTACAAAAATAGCTCTTTTCTTTAATGGATCTGAGTTCACCTTGAAATACTGCAAACCAATCTAGATGCAAATGCATAAAAACCCCCAAGATGACGACGACGTGTGGCGTCTCGACTCGACCGCGGAGTGGCTTTTGGCACTTCTTCATACAAATGGATTTAAAAAGTCCGACTCGAAGGAGGAGTCTGCTCGGCATCAGCAGCGGCTGTCCAGAGGGTCCAGAGAGAAGATGGCGCCCTCCAGGGTCAGTCCCATTTTGAACCCCTCCTGTTGGACAAACAGGACGGATCAGAACGCTGATGGGTTCTGGTTTCATCCAGAAACAGGAGCTTTTTTTTTGCAAGGGGTGGCCAAGGTGCTTTTTTAGGTGGGGCGGGGGCACATACAAATAAAACAAATCACTGGATTTGAAAACTCAAGATGGCCACCATAGATAATTCCAAATGGCTTTAATTAATCTATTTTAAGAAAATTCAAAAATTCAAGATGGCCACCACAGCTAGCATTAAAAAGACCATAATTCAAACATTTTATGACTTATTAAGATCATATTTGTTGTAGTGTAGCTATGAGTGATCACATGATGTTTGCAGATCCCAAATTAAGCTAACCACTAATGCTATTGCTAATTTTACAAAGGGCTATAATTTATCCATTATTAACGTTTGTAAGATCAGAGAACAACTATCAACTAGACTGTTGGAATAAAATGTTGGTTTATGAGTTGTGCAAACATTGCATTTTGTTTATTCAGAACAGAATAATGGCTAAAATTCACACAACCCCACATTCAAAAAGGATAGAAACTCATGCATGCCAGAAAAACATATAAAAAAGATTCACAATAAATTATGATTTCAGAATGGGTTTGGTGGTAATGACATACTTAAAGTTTGAACAAAACAAAGGTTTATGTGTTCTTTTTAAGATGCTGGGAGCAGACATGCTGTGGACTTTGTTAAGTAACATGCAGAACTGCACAGAAAGAAAACAAAGAGTACAAACCATCTCTGCCGCTGAGAGAGGAGGATAAAACACACAATCAGCTGTTAGTGACTAAAGAGAGAACAACTCCTGCTGACAAATAGAACCCAACAAGTCAGTTAAGCTGCTCTTTTCACAGATTCTACATCCTTTAAGTGGTTATTTGATTTAAAAAAAAGAGCAGTTTTCCAGTTTAAAATTCCTCCTCATGCAAACACGACTCACCTGCATCTCATCCAGCTTGGACTGGATATCTGGCGGGAAGTCTGCCGCCCCGCAGGTGAACGGATCAAACGGCTCGGCACCGAACAAATCTTTCCCTGCAGAGAGCAGGAGCCAGCAGAATAAATACATCTATAACAGCAAGCATTAAAACAAATCTGCCGAGCCGCTCACGCACTCATATCGGGGGGTAGGCTGGTGGGCGGGGGAGGGGGGCAGCCGTTGCTGGCCCTGGCGGGAACCAGGGGCGTCACCGGGG
This sequence comes from Anablepsoides rubrolineatus, assembly GCA_031762495.1. Taxonomy (NCBI): domain Eukaryota; kingdom Metazoa; phylum Chordata; class Actinopteri; order Cyprinodontiformes; family Rivulidae; genus Anablepsoides; species Anablepsoides rubrolineatus. Next base: position 4,395,197 of record JARVGW010000136.1, read on the forward strand.
AGAAGGGGACCATGTCGAAAACGTCCGTGGACTGTGGTTTGATGGAGATGCTCCCGGCCTGGACACAAACACAGACAGGTGAGGCCGGGGGGGCCGGTGCGTTGGCACGGCGCTCCGAGGAGGAGCAGGAAAAACAACAGCAGAGAGAAAAAAGAAAAAAGGTGTTTACGCGAGGCCGCGGCACGCTGAAGCCCTCGGCAGCTTTAGCAGGAAGGAGAGCGGGTTTAGCGGGCGGAGGGGTTAGTAACCCGGTGGACAGGTTGGAGTCCGGCGAGCTCATGGGAGTGAGAGTGACAGAGGAGATTTCCAGACAGGAAAGCGACGTGACGCTGCGGCACCAGAAGAGAGAGGACGGCCTGTGCAGCAGGTACGCCTCGTCCGCTGCGTCTAAGTGCAGCGGCTGGAAACACACGGCAGACAGAGACGGAGCAGAACCGGGACAGGCTGAGTCAGAAGAGAAGGTCATTTCATTCACATCAGGCTGTCACCACCACCGACATCTGCCCCAATTAGCTGCTGAAAATGTATCTCGTTCCTCATCGGACCAATCAGGTGTGTAATTGGTTTGCTTCAGTGGCCCGCTGGCTGTCTGCAGATAGGCCGGCTGCTTCTGAACCCGATTAACTCAGGCCGGATCAGCAGAACCAGCAGTCTGCCAATAAATGGGCTCAACTTTTTAGTCAGAAATTTAGATTTACTCATTGTTACAACTTTTAATGATTTATTTAAATCATTCTTTTAGAACAATTACAGCATAAAACTTGAGATAAATTGAAAAACAAGTTGGAATTTATGGTGAATTTATGCAAAAATCTTCCACCCTTCATGTCCACGATGAGTCGACTTCTGTTAATCAAATAGTTTTTAAAAGTTTTAGTGTTTTTGACGTTGAGGAGACATATCCTGCTTTTAAATCCTTCTTTTCCCTCATTTAAATACTTAAGTTGGGGTCTATGTAAAGTGAAACTGCAAGGCTTTGGTCTGAACTCCACAAGCCCTGCACCTTTTCTGAAGCGTGTCTCAGATTAGCTCATTTTGAAGCTGTCTCTTATGCCCCTCCCCCCACCAGCTTCCATACGGATCTATTATAGTTTGATAGCGGGGTTTAGGACTATATATCTGCTGAAAACTACAACCCAAACTGAATATAAAGATATTTCTGCAGCACCAGGAGGAAAAAGTACACAACAAAATGTATTTAACAGATGAAAAAGTGGATTTTGCAGGATGTGTCCCCTTTAACAGATAAGAAAAGCTAAAGATGAGTTAGTTGTGGTTAAAGAGCAGCATGCTTCAGTTTGAAGATAGTTAAGGTTAGTAAACTGTCTTACCGGTGGTACGTGTGCGATCATCAGCTGTTCCTCCAGCTCTTGAAGCTGCTTCTTCAGCTCAGCGTTTTCTGTTTCCAGCTCCTGAATCTGTAGGAAAAAAAACAACAACAACAAAAAAACAAAGATGAAGATGTGAAGCAGCAGCATGATGCAGAAACACAGAAACCAATGAAAAAAGACTTGACGGGTAGAGGAGTGATGTCATCAGTGACTATTTTCACTCAGGGGCGGAGCTAGACATTTATAGGGGTGGCCAAGGTGTTTTTAAAGGGGGTACACACAAATAAAGAAAAAAGGACTATGAATTTGAAAATTCAACATGGCCGCCTCGGCTAATTCTGAGCTGAAATGTTGTGTGATCATAGCTAAAAACATGCAGAATGCTAGTCACAACCTATAATTCAGCCATTTTTAGACACACAAAGCTGAAGATTAGTTGGGATGTAGCTAAGGATGATCACATGTTGATTACTCATGCTAATGTCAAATTAAGCTAATCACTAATGCTAATGCAAACTTTACAAAGACCTATAATTTTATCATTTCTCAACATATACAGCTACATAGCACAGTGTAGAATTAGCCAAAAACAATCTTTACTAAATTTTAAATGCTAATCAAAATTCAAGATGGCCACCACAGCTAACTTTAAAAAGAATATAATTCAATCATTTTTAGACTCATTGAGATTAAATTTGTTGTGGTATAGCTAAGAATGATCACGTCAATTACTAATGCTAATGCCAAATTAAGCTAACGACTAATGCTAAGTGCCACTTTTAAACATACACAGCTAAATATTTATAGTAGGCCTACATTCCTATTAAAGAACAATCTTTAACCCCATCTAAATGCAAATACAAAATCTAAAATTCCCACCCACTTGTCAATCATCTTGGAGTGGCACATGGGAAGGCCAGTTGCTTGCCACCCCGCCCCCTCCCCCACCCTCTGGCTCCGCCCCTGTTTTCACACTGTCATTTAAATAAACTGCAGTGTTTCTGTGTTTTCAGCTATAATTTAATTCCAAACTGCAACTTCAGAGCTTTCTTCCATTATTATTCATTCAGGACATGTTTTCTGCTTAGACTAAAACATAATTTAAAACAAATCAATGTAAACCAGCTCTGTATTGATTAACAACAACATCAGGCTCCACAGGAGCCGTACTCGTTTCTGCAGGCCTCCGATCTGTTTCCTGGTCTCCACGTCTTTGCCTCCGGACTCCAGGAACTTCTTGTAGGCCAGGTCAAAGGCCTGGCCGATGGTGAGCGTGATCTCCTCTGCCTGAAAGCAGCGGGAGTTCAGACGGTTTATTTCACGCAGGATAACTCGGCGTGTGTTTGGAGGAGGAACCTACACATTTCTCACTGTCGAACACGAAGCACAGGTGCTTGTTGGACTCGGAGTCTTTGCAGATGAAAGTGAAAATCCTTTTGTCGGTTTTGTCGTCGGCGCAGAACGATATCCTGTGCAGCTGGCAGTTATGCTGCACGTCCTGCAACACAAAGCAGATTAATCTGAGAGTTCTGAGGGTCTCTGCGTGGCCTTCGTTCAGCACAAACTCAACTCACTTTTGATTTGGGCTCCAGGATCTTCACACCGTAGATGGAGATCTGCAGCTCCACTTTGGGGATCTTCTGACCCTCTGACTTCTTGATGTGCCGCTGAAACTGAACAGAGTCCAGAATAACTTACTGATCAGCTCCAATAAAATAGTAATATTTATGGAAACATGCAAGCAGACAATTTGAAAGTCTGGTTAACATTTTTCTGATAAACAAACTTGTTTTTATTTTCACAGAATCCACTCTATTAATTAACTAATTACTCTCTGGTTTGGTTACATTTATCTGTTTTTCTTGGAAAACAACAAAAGCTAGAGAACTGCATTTCCTGCAAAAATGCTAGTGTGAATGCCTGTTGCTAAAAACTTTAGCTGAAAAAAGCTGCTTAAATTGAGCTGAAAATGTTTAATAGCAAAAGTTTTATTGTAAGTTAAATTTGAAAATCTGAAAGAAACAAAAAAGCAGAAAATCAGTCAAAATGAGCAAAAATATAGCTGAACTAGCCTAAAAAAACTAAAAGCTAAAATAGCTGAACATGGCAGAAAGCAACAGTAAGAAGCATAAATAACTCAAAATAGCAGAAAGAAGCACAAACTTCAGCTAATATCAGCTGAACATTAGCTAAAAGTTTAGCAATTAGCTAAATATAGCAGAAACCATTTGTAAGAAACTTAAATAGCACAAAGTAGCAGATAAAAAGCACAAAAAAGTAGAAAAAAGCTGAAGAATAGCAGAAGAAAGCAGAATTTTAGCCGAAATAGCAGAAAAAAGCTAAAATTAGCCAAAAAAGTAACTAAAATTCGAACAAGGGAGTAAAAAAGAGCATAACCAGAACAAATTGTGCAAAATTTTGTAAAGATTTCGAAACATTTTAAAGGATTTTAAGGTTGTTGAAAATAGCTCCATTGATTTTCAATGGCAAAAAAAGTAGCTAAAAAGTGAAATAGCTAAAAAAATATATAAATAGCAGAAATACCAAAAGTCATAGCCGGAATGTCCTGCATGAGCTGAACGTTTTGATATATGAATTGTTGAAATAGCATAAAAATTGTGGAACGAGAAAGGGGCCAAAAAACGTACAGAAGAAGAAAATCTCAATAGTGTGAAAGCTGTGAGGAATTCACACTGAATATCTTATAGCTGAAACAAAATGAACCGAACTGAAGGAAACTTAAGCTAAAGAACCAAAGGAAGCTGATGATATCTTGCTGTGGGAATAAATACTTTCATGTTTTGCAATAATTTTTTTATAAAGATGTTGACTTTTTAAAGCCTGCAGACACAAACATGACCTGAACTTTAGGATTAAGAAGCAGACAGATTTCTTCTCTTTAGGCTTTTAGAAGCTGAACAAAAGAACACGCTGTTCTTTTAACTAAACTAGACAAATCATTTAAAGGCCATCTCCCAGGTGTTACTTTAATAAACCTGCTTCTTTCTCTTCTTTGTTTTTTTCCTGGACTTGATCTCAGGAAACATAACTGAGCTTGTCCTCTGCGTCTCTGTAACTACGGAGCCGGAGCCTGAAACTGGTCTCCAGGATCAGGTCTACTGTAACAATAGACCCCCCTGCCCCCCTCCTGGCAGGCGAAGACAGCGAAGAGGCCAGAGAAACAGTTCCCAGGCCTAAAGGTTTCTGTGTGAGCAGAGTGTTTGTTCTGGAGGGGGGTTCGGGTTAAATGTCATTAACTGGGTGGGATTTTATCAAACGGAGGAATAAATCCTAAATAACAAACATATGGTGCAGCAAGTGTAAAACAAAATGTTAACATTAACATATTTTTCATTACTTAACTCACTTTTCTTAGCTAATTTTTACTATGTTAAAAATATATATTTATATATTAAATCCTAAATGTAAATGTTAAACCTTAAATGTTGAAGTTGTTTTGAATTTAGATTTTAAATATTATTTCCAGCAGCATTAGCAGCAGCCATTGTTGATGTTTGTCGAAGAATGATGACATCATCCTGGTTATCTGACACTAACATATATTTTTAAGTGTTTTTCATTTAATTAAAACAAACAAAATTCAATCATAACACAATACAATGTCAATAAAATGAAAAAAATAAATGAAAAGAAGCAGAAAGAAGAAATAAATCTTATTATGTCTGCCCCATTTAACAAAATATATATATATTACATTCACCCTTACAAACATATACATAAATAAAGAATTCATACGCTAACGATCAGCAAAAAGAAAAGAAAAAGAAATACAAAGATTAGCAATTATTTAAAAAGCAGCTTATATGAATGCTTATTATATGTTTTCATATTCTGTCAACAAGTCAGATTTTACCAATCTTCCAAATAACCCAATAGATCCAGCATTTTGTATGGAGCATGTATGTTGAAGAATATTCATGGGTTGACTGGGATATTTTAGTGCTTTAGAATTAGCTTTTGCTAATTAGGGGACCTAAATATTTGATTCAGTGTTTTAGGGCTAGTGGAATTAATTTTTAGATTAGTTCTGCCTAAATGTAAGAACAGTCAGCTAAATAACAATATGTTTGTGGAAGATTTTTAACACTCAAAAAGTGAGCTACACAATGAAAAAAATTTAACATTTCATTTTGCACTTGGTTGAACTTGATCCTTGCAAACCTTTTACCAACATGAAATAAAAGAAGGTTTTCAGCTAATGTAGGATTATTTTGCTGAATATTCCAACAGGGCAGGACTGTAGAAACACACTCAGGGCTCAGAAGGGCACCTTCCTGGTGACGGACTCGTTGATTTGTCGCCCCTCCTCCCTCCAATCCAATCTGCTAACTCAACAATCTCTGCTCTCCTGGAGGCGGCGGCTGCTTCAGGACTTACCTTCAGCTTTCTGACCGCATCCTTCACAACTTCTGTGCCTTTTGGAGCTTCCACTTCTGTGTTTCCGAGGAACTGGAGACGGGAACAAAACAAACTGGTTAAATATGCAACAGAATAAAAACTGGATCATCAAAATAACAGACAATATTGGACAAACAGTTTGCTGCAAACCTTTAGCAGCGTCATGATTCCCCAGCAGAGGGAGCTATTTCACCTGCAGCCTCTCACTGTTTGGTTTTATCTCAGGGTTTGAGTCTGTTCCAGTATTAAACTTCATAAAGAGTTGTTTTCAAGTCCTTAAAGGTTGGGAAACACAAAATAACTGTGGCAAAGCAAATAGCTCACACAGTCAGGCATATACACCATGTGCAGATATGTTTAGTTTTTGTTTCTAAAACAAGGAGGAGTCAGATACAGAGAATCAGAATAAAAAAAAACTTGGTTTTAGTCAAGAAACAACCTCAGCTGGATTATAAGATTATAATAATCCAATGAAGTTCATTGTATCTATGTATCTAATAAATCTCTAAACTTATCTTTATCAGCTGTGACACCTCTGAGATGGAAGTAAAATGTGGAAACATGTCAGGTATCTCTGAAGTTACATAAAAAAACATAGTGTCTAGTAACAAACAAAAGTTTTCAGATATATTAAGATTATATTTAAGAATAAAGTCTCAAGTTATTCGTATAGGGAATAAAACATGTACAACTTAGAACAAGAATAGCTTTAAAATATATAAATCCAGTTAACACTAAATTATATTTTTTTCTTTTTGTGTTTTTTTTTATTGTTGCATACTTTTACCTGTTTTACTACTTTTATCGTTTAACAAGTTTTTTGCTACTTTAGTTTTTAGCTAACCTTTAGCTGCTTTTAGCATATATACGGTTTTCTTACTATTGGCTTAAAGCTAGCATATTGTTACTTTTAAATTTATTATATATTTTTTGTCATTTTGAGCTTTTAGCTTGCCTATTGCTACATTTAGCTGACATTTTAATATGTTTTATGTTTTAGCTGTTTTGTTACTTGTGGGTTTTAGTTAGTAGTTTGCTAATTCTTTCTTGCTAATTCTACTTCTTTGCTCACTTTTATTCCTTTAAAGTTGACATATGATGCTTTTAAATCCTTTTCACATTTAAATCTACAAAGCGATGGTCTGAATTCCCCCTTATTTTAACTTTACCAGCTCCTCTTTCAGCCCTTTTCTGCTGTGTGCCTCAAAGCAGCTCGTTTTGTTACTGTTCCTTTAGGATGCTTCAAGCCCCCCTCCTGCTTCCAGACCGGTCCATTCCGTTTATGTTTTCTACCTTACAGAAACGTTTTATTTACAATTTAATTAAAAAATGTCAGCAACAGAAGACTTGGTCATCCAGCCTTACATGTTGGAGCCAGAGTCTGACCCAGAACCAGAGTCTGACCCAGAACCAGAGTCTGACCCAGAACCAGAGACTTCAGTGTTTTGCTCTATGTATGTGCATATGAATGTACTGTACATGTGTAGATAGATAGATAGATAGATAGATAGATAGATAGATAGATAGAGAGAGAGATGTAACATGGTGATTTTCACTATGATGTTGTTTTATTTTTTAATTGTTTTGTACCTGCTGCTCTGATTTCTGTGCTGTTCACTTCCTGCCATGACAACCTATATCTTATCTTATCTTATCTTATCTTATCTTATCTTATCTTATCTTATCTTATCTTATCTTATCAGTTTGTCATATTGGAGTAAAATCATTCAGAACTCAATGAAATCTGTGGTTTCAGAGCCACGTTAACTCTCAGATATCATTAATATCATTTTGTCATCAGGAATAAAGAGACAAACACTGAACTGTTGGTGCTAAAGAGTCAAAAAACACACAGTGTCAGCTCTGCACCGCTCTGACAAATGGACTCTCCACACACTCGCGGTCGCGTCGGCCCAGAATAGAAAAGGAACAGCACACGCTCCCGACCCGACCGACCGGTGCAACGTGGGGACGTTTCAGCAGGCAAATCAAGCTCCGAGGCTCATCCATCAGCCTCAGCTGAACACAAACCGCCCCTCACACACGCACGCACGCACACACACACACACACAACCTTGTGGCTGGACTGAAACGTTCACGCAGATGACAGAATAAGAAGCCGGGCTGCTGCCTGCAGGCTCAGTTAAAGAGCCGCTCTTTAATAGAACTAATTTAAACCAAAAAGCTCCGACTCGATTCGATTCTCAATGATTGACACTCAAACACCAGCAGCTACACACAATCCTACTGATCCCATTAAACCTCAAATGAATGAAACCCTGCAGATGATGTCACTGTTTGCTCAGAGCCGCTCTGTTCGCATGAAACTCAGAGACTTTTAATGATTTTTACTTTTTACGTCTCAGATTAGAGATACAACGTGGTTTCATTTCCACCTCCAATCACTGTCAAAAACATTCTGTTCCACTGGAAGTTTCTTCATCTGTTAGCAAATTATCTCATGACATAGAAGATGGAGTTTAATGAAACTCTCAGGAAGTAACCATTTAATTCACTATGAGTTCATAAGTTTTAGACCTGACAAAGATGGCTGCCACAGTTGACTGATCTTAGCAACATAAAACTCAGTCAGTTTGACAGATATGGAGCTAAAATTTGATATGGGAGTAGCTGAGAGTCATTCTCAACCCATACTCTGAGCTGTAACTGCTCACATAAAGTTTACCTCATTTCTCAGCATAACATAATCCCAGATTTAAACTCTGTAAGTTAGTCAGACGGGGTGTAACAATTCATCAATCTATATCGATATATTGATTTGAATGGTTCATGGTTCAGATATATTGAGGCAAAATAAAAATATTGATCTATATCGTCATCATACTCTGCATATGATATCGCATTATATCGATCGCAGACATGTGAATTGAATTAAATCGAAATCGCATCATGACAGATTTTGTGATATCGAGAAATATTGAATCATCATCCAAACATATCCATGTAATATCGTATTGTGATAAAGCTGCTGATTTACACCCCTAGTCAGAACGCCAGGCTTTTATTTATGTTTTGTTTTCTTAGTCTTGTAAAATAAAAAGGGTCTGCCGTCAAGAAGTCACTGTTGCGATTAAAAACCTCAGATTTGACAAATTTGCTGCGTTACACTGAGCTCTGCTGCGTCGCAGGAAGTTTCTGTGAAGTGGAGAAGAGCAGACGACGGATCTGAACCTGACTGAAGAGAGGCGCCGACATGAGGAGTCTCTCCTCGTTTAAAGAGTGTGTGTGTGTGTGTGTGCTGGATGTGTGAACACACACACACAGAAACACAACTCACGCTGCGTTAGCATCAGGACCAAAGAGGCTGCAGGTTCCCACAGAGACAGGAGGCACAAACACCCCCCTGATGCTCCCATTAAAACCAAACAAATCAAGGTTAAAATAAAGACGCCGTGCTGAAAATAAGCAGCCAGCACAGAGGAGGAGCAGCTGCTCAGGAGGATTAATGAGGCAGGATCAAACTCCTGACACTTCAGACTTCCAGTTTGCCAAATTTCACCCTAAAAATAAACGCACGCTGGAGTGGAATGTTGTCTTTTCTTCCACTGGTGAAAAGCCTGTGTGCTACAGGCTGCTGCAGTCTGAAGGGGATTCTTTTCTTACCTTGGCGTTGTAGGCGATGTAGTGCTTGGCCAGAGCCTCCGGGGTGTGCATCCATGACTTGTCTGAGGAGAGAAACAAAGCCACACTCAGCCGTTCTGTTCACACACACACTTAGCAGCATTAAAGAATTACTTATTAATGAAATCCTAATGAGAAGAAACTGGGCTGAGCTCGTCCAGCGCTGCAGAGGACGCAGTAAACCTGAATCAGCCACACTCTGCAGGTCGAGACGGACACAAGTTGGACGCCCTCCAGGTCACATTCATGCACATTTCATCTGAAGATTCATTACGGCGGTAATAAGCCGTTTATGAGCAGGAAATGAAGAGTGAGGGAGGCTGAGGAGTAATGGGATGATCTGGATCGGACCACCGGTGACCTGGAAGGACCTCCGATCTGATGCTCACTTTCAGAATCCTCACAGCAAACTGCAGAGTGAACGCCTAATTCAGCCTGAATGATGGTGATTAAACACATTATCTGCTAAAAACTGATCACCAAGACAAGAAATGTGGCAAAGCTGCTCACACACATTAGCATGGCATCAAGCATAAATATTAAACATAAAACACATTACTGAGGAGCAGACAGCTTTAGTTACCACCTGAATTAGCAGCTGTGTTTGCTCTTGTCTATCGGTCGATGGCAGCGATTTTCTTTTCTCTTTAGACGAATTATGAAAAAAGCCAGAACTATCAGGGTTTTTAAAAAGGTTTGTGTCTAATAAAGTAAGTGAAGAGCCTAGGTCTTCTAGCTGCTAGCCTCTCCAATGCTAATGCCCCTTTATCCATTTTTCTATACACTGGATTAAACTTAACCCTGGATTAAACTATACCCTGGATTAAAGTGCATCTTTCTCTTGAGCAAGCAGGAAAATATGGCTTCACAAACATTTCCATCCCCTTAAAATAATAACTGTCTCTCAAAGTTTGCCTGAATGTTAGAAGGTAATCCACGCGAGTTGCTAGCCTCTCCGATGCTAACACAAATGAATAGTCTACTTCTCATTAATCTCTTCTCTCCTATCATTAATCAGATCCATAGTTGGCTTAGGAATATTGCACCTATGTTTCTCAGCTGGCCTGGGAACGCCACAGGATCCCTCCAGAGGAGCTGGCCCAAGTGTCTGGGGAGAGGGAAGTCTGGGTCTCTCTGCTTAGGCTGCTGCCCCCACGACCCGGATAAGAGGAAGAAAACGGACAGACGGACAGAATAGAAGTAGCCTCCTGCAACAAGGATGTAGCAATGCTGGTTGTGCAATAGTCTTAATGTTGGCCCTCATACTGTGCCATAGGCTGAACTCTGAGCAGAAATTGAACCCGTTCACTCTGGGTTTATTGTTCTGATGCAGAGCTTCACAGCAGCTAATAAATGCTTCGCTTCGTTTTAACCAGATCCAGAGAACTCGGGGTTTTGTCAGGAAATTCCAGCCGATGGAGACGACTCACATGTGAGTTTTCACAAAAAACAGCACGAGTGCATACTCAGGCGATGACACAGACTCAGGACTCTCGATCACATGATCCTCCTCCTCCTAAAGCAGGAAAACAGGAACAGATTTCTGCTGGAGTCAGAACACAAAGTTCTCCTCAAACTCAACATCTGTGGAATAAACTAGGTTTAGTTTTGTCCTGGGGTGCTCTCTTGTGATTTGAGCTCAAAAATCTACAAGCACTTTTGTGCACATGGGTATGTGAGATATTTTACTAACACACAGATGAAAACATCATCAGCCCTCTTTCCAGGCGAGGGACAATAAAATCCCATCGTAGATCAAATAAAAGCAGAACTCATCATGAAAGTTGGGATCGTTCAGCTGAGAGCGGCGGGTCAGAACCAGAACAGATAAAACTGACCCGAGCTTCCAGAACCTGCAGGACCGGGTCAGAAACAAAGAGGGAGGTAAATCAGTTCGGTGGACCGGTTCTCGGGTCAAATGTCTCGCTCACCGACTGAAAAAAACTGCACAGAAAATAAGATGCTTTTATTCTGAAGGAGGCAGATTTCTTTTTATCAGGTCATGAAATTTATCCCATCTTTCTAATTTAACGTTGAAAGATGAGGGAATATAATGTAGTCCAGAGATCAGAACATTTGTGGACGTTAATGAGTTTTACTTGAAGGTTGTTGAGGAGAAATGCTGACGGATCTCAAATTTGTTTCGTGTGAATGCTGAGTCAGCACTTTGATACAGATACTTCTCTGCATGTTGTTTTTGCAGTCTGAGTATTTCTGCACTTTTTTTTTTTAGCCGATCGTGTATCAAAACGCTCGGCTCATCCAGGAGACGGGTTCTCAGACCAGCTGTTATTTTCACACAAAATGCTCGTTTCTTTACTTTGGTTCTGAAGAAGTCAAACAGATAATTGATGTTTTTGTGCACACGCAGCTGTTTCTATGTATTATTTGCAGCTTCATGACTTTTTCAGTTTGATTTGTTTTTGTTTGATTCCAGTTTGACTAAGAGGGGCAGAAATCTGAGCGGGTGTTTGTCCTTTTCTTTGAGCAGCACGCCGCTCGGCTGCAGGTGAACCCTCACAGACATGCGCTTTAAAATTTTTTTTTTTTTTTTTTTAAATCCTTTTATTCATTTCATTTTAAAAACAAAACCAATACCATACACATAACAAACAA
>JARVGW010000136.1:4441606-4455220 GCA_031762495.1 Anablepsoides rubrolineatus
CACTTCTCTATACAGAGAGTCCAGACCCTCGTCTGAAGCAAAGTGAAGGACAAGGGTCTGGTTTTTACCAGGCTAAAGCTGCACAGGTAAAACTAAATATTAAAGTGTTAGTATTTCTTAAAAGAATGCTTATCAAGTACTTAGCTAGAGGGGCATCAAGCCATCGTTATGACACAGAGAGTTTTTTTGTTTGTTTGTTTTTACACTCCATAAACTTTGTAAAGTCTATAAACTTTGTAAGCAGCATGCAGGTGAGCTCAATTATTTCATCAAGAATAAACTGAACCAGCTTGAATAGAGGGGGTAGATGTTACAGCTTCAGCAACTGTTGTGTTGTTTTTACAAACTCCTCTTCCATTCTATCCAAAACTATACATAAATTTTGTAAACTTCCATAAACTTTGTAAGCAGTGTGATATAAAACCAGAGGACACAAAGAATAAATGGCACCAGTTTGGATAGAGGAGGTTGAAGTAGGGCTAAGCGATTATTTGATTCCGATTATTGATCAAGAAAAAAATTTAAGTCGATCACGGTGATCAGCTGTGAGCCTCTTAAATCCAAATCCACTCTAAAAACTAACGAAAACTAAATTAAAAGAAGAAGTCCAAAACTATTATAACCTTGCTGCAGTTATTTTATAAAACCAACAACACAAAATAACACAAATAATAAATTGCACCGGCTTGAATAGAGGTGCTAGTTAGTGATTTTTGTTGTAATAAATGTCTTAACAAACTTAAGTCCTGCTCGATCATAACTTTTTTTTAAAAAACATACATAAATTACATAAACTCCACAGTTCATGCCAGAGTTTTAAAACCAGTAAGATAAGAACCCAGTCTGTATCAATAATAAAATAAAATCTTTTTTTCTGCAGCTAAAAAACAATTTTTAGTGTTTGCTAAGGTTGACTAGCTGTGGTGATCAACTTAACTCAGTTTGAATCCAAACATCGATCAGCTGTAGATCCAACGATCCATTTAAAAAACAGAGAGAAGCAGCTCAAACTGAACCCACAATCAACACAACAAATTAAATGTGTGAACTGTCCTCCTGTATTCTGTGTAATGGATCTTCTTTGGTCACATTCCTGCAACAAACTGTCTGAACCATCTCCTTTTTCTCTGAGAAAGAAGAGGTTTGGGGTTTTAAAATGATTAAAGAGCGTGCCATGTCTGATAAATGACGTTTCATTACTAAAAGCAGAACGCTGCGTGAGCTCCATTTGTTACTCTGTGTTTATTCCTTTCCAGGAACATGTAACGCTGCCAGTATGAAAAGGAAAGGAATTTAAATAGCAGCTCATCAATAAAAGCCACACAGGTTCAGAAAAGTCAACCAGTTTCTGATTCTGTGGAAATAATAAGCAGGTCAGAAACCTTCATGTTTAGAGCTGCAGTTTATTCTTCCTGTTTTTAAGAAAAAGGTTAAAAGAACTTCAAAAATCTGCTGCTGCATCAGTAGCGGTGCAAAATAATTTGACATAAAGACAGTTGATGTTGCAGCCAACAGAAGTGTGTTTGCACAGAGAGGTGGCTCCGTAATGAGTCCAAATAAATCTCATTAACTTTAATGTGAATGATCTTTATGGACCGAGCTCTCAGGCTGATAGTGAGGAAGAAAATGGAGTCGAGGGGGATTTACTCTAAAGGGGAAAAGCTTTGGCCGAAACACTTGAATCGGTCTTTTGGGTCTGCGAGGACGAGATACGCTCCAGAGCGATCAGGAAACACAAATAAAAACACACAACTCGTCATTTCCCCGCGGTCCAGGTTAACTCGGTCGTGTTTTCTGGAAGGGATGAAAGACAACGCCACTTTCAAAGAGCCGTTAATGATCGAGACATGAAAAAAAAGCTGCATGTTTTCACCCACAAAAGAATGCCTTTGTAAGATAATAGAGGACAGAAAATAGTTTTTTTGTTTGTTTAAAAGGATCAGAACGTTGACTTAAGAAGACATGATTCTTAAAGCCTCAGATAAATTGGAGAGGCCGTGTCTTTGTGGGATCTGCTCTGAGCAGGAGATGCGAACGCCGGGTGGAATGAAGATATCTGCAGCTTTTGTATGCGCAACATTATGCATCTCACTAATGCAGCTAAGCTAGTGATGTAGGACAAACAAGGCTGTTTTGTGCCAATATTAAATGTGGTTTGGCTATCCAGGCTCTGTGCCCAAGTGCTCATGAATAAAACAGAAATGTTGCTGTTATATGAATTATATGGCTGTCAACTGGAAGCCCCTCATCCTGCCTGATGTCCTTGTGTTCCTCTTCTTTGGCAAGTGGTGTGGAAAAGTGGCACACAGATCTAAATCTGTATCAGTACTTAATGTTTAAAGACTTCTTTAGTTTGGGATGTCAGTGCTCATCAATCAAAATCATCATTAAAAGGATTTGAACAGTAATAAAAAGCAGGGCTTTCGCAATTATTTCAAGTAGTTGATTAAATTGATTTTTATGACTTTTTTTTAAACGTATCAAATTAAATAACCACCGCTTTTCTCTATGCTGATGAGTTATAAAGTGGGTTTAAGGGAAGAAAGGGCACTGAGTACTTTAAACTAAATGACAGTAAAAGAGGGGTTTTTAAGTTCTACAAGGTTTCTTTATTTTGTATTTGAAAAGAAACTGCTTGGAGCTCCTGATCTCAAAAGATTAAACTAAAACTAAAAGACTAAAATAGTTTTTTGTTTTAGGGAAGGCGCCGTAGGCAGAGTAGGCAGATGCTAATGGCACCGTCCATCTAAGGGGGCGCCACAAATGAAGGATGAGAACTTTTTCTCAGAGTATATATGAGTCTAGTTGTAGAAAAATCACTCAGGTTTATGAAGATGACTGGTTCTGCTCAGATAAAGTTCAGGTTAAAGTCTGATTTTCAGTTTTTCACATACTTCTGGGCCGTATAGCGGTTTGTACCGAAAACTAGTTTGTATTTTTGTTATGATATGAATTTTCTGAATACTGCCATTCCGGTTTAAAGAACGTTCAGAACGTTACGCCACACCTGCGAACTGTTTCATGGGGGACACTTTTTCTTGCAGCACCGCTATGTGCATTAGCAAGCTAGCAGCTTCTCGGTAACTGTCCAAGGCTGGATATTTCTCTACTTATATTGACTGGCGTTAAAAAATAACTCTCCCATTTTCACCATCACTGAATTTAGTAGACACCTCTTCACTGATGTCCGTGGATAGATTTTATGCGCAACTTGGAGACAATAATGGGCTTCTATTGTGACAAGCCTGGGGGGCTTCTGGGGGAAGGGGTTTTGTATCAGGGTTGAGTTGACGGGTGCACAGAGGCTGAAATAACCTGTTAAGTTGTATTATTATCACAAAATGATAGACCTGATAATGAAATTTGCTCAACCCTCTTTGTTCACGACCAGACCAAAATACGTGACTACTGTCTACAACCAGGCAAAGAAGGAAAGACACATAGAGGGAAACAGCGACACAGACAGAGGGACAGTTAAAGAAAAAGTCAATAAATAGTTTATGTGTTGCAGAAAGAGGTAACTTCAGGTTTGCTAATCAATAGGCAACTTTTGCACTTTTTATCATTAGCTGAGCTGTGATGAAAAGAAAAATATCATCAAATACCGTGATACCAGTATGATTGTTGAAGAATTCAGTAAAATGCCTCCAAATGGCTGGAAAATAGCAGAGTTTTAAATAGATCTTTTACAACATGTTCTGGGTGAGTATCAGAGGTCTAAAAAGTATTTGAAAAAAATAACTAAGTAAAAGTAAACTTACATGATCAGAAAATGACTTTGGTAAAAAATAAATTTCACTGATGAGAAAACTACACAAGTAAAAGTCATAAAACTGTTTACAACAAAGTGAAAGTAAAGGTAAAAGTACTTTTACACACTCTCCAAGAAAGAAAACTGTTAAATTTACTGAACCAAACTGGTTCCACTATGCCAGGTTGCGTAAATTAAGCAATATTCTGCTCAGTTTACTCAACTAGGCTTAGTGGAGCCAGCTGACATGACTTTGTTGAGTAAATTCAACACTTCATGTTTTAGACTGAATGAGTTCCAACATATTTAATTTTGCAACGAGTAACTAGGTGTTACGTTTTAAAGTAAAGAAGTAAAAGTATCATTTTTAGCTTTAAAATGTAACAAAATAAAAGTAAAAGTACCTATTTAAAAAAGTAATTGGTAAAATTACAAATCCTCAAAAAAACTACTTAAGTACTGTAATGAAGTAAATGTACTTAGTTACTATAAACCTCAGATGAGTACACCCCTGGACCCCCCCTAGAACTGCTTCAGTCCACAGCTGCTAGTTAACATGAACAGCTGTTCCTCGTGATGTCAGCAGATGTTGGCATGTATTAACTGCTTTCATTAGACAACCTGGTTTCTGAAGGTAAAACATAATTATTTGTGTGAGTGAATGTTTGTAAATTGGCAATCTTAAACAAGATTTCAGAAGGTGCTTAGGGTGCCAAAATGGCTTAGGCCGGCCCTGGTTTACGTCAAGTTTAATTCATAAATAAACAAGGAGGCCTTCCATGTTTGTTTCATGTGGTCCTACTGTTCTTGCAAACAAAATCAGAGTTAAGCAGGTTTGTTATTGTCACATTTGACACGTGTTGAAAAGGACTGAGCAACAATCTGCCTGGAAAAAGCAGCAAAGTGCGCAGAAACCTGTAAATGGTTGGTAAATGGACCGCAGTTATACAGAACCGTTTTATTCAACCAGGGTACTCAAAGTGCTTTACAACACAATCTGTGCCCTCATTTAACCACACACATAGACACACACACACACACATCCACGCAGCACTCCACTACGTTGCTGTCGTCAGTGCTTCAGGTCACATTCTTACACTCGCTCTAGCCCCTAATCCACTGCCAGTAGAAATGGACCACAGCACGACTACCACAGATTTACTGACGGAACACAATACAACTGTTGCCTGACAGATGAAGGTAAGAATAGAAGCAGATGAAGGGAGGATGACTTCAAAGCCACTCTTTTATTAGAATTCTAAAAGCTGAATGAAACGATCAGACAATAAAGGGAAACAGTCGGTTCTGTACATTCAGCTGGGTTAGCAGGCAGGATGGTATCAGGAGTCCCTGCTCTGCAGCACAATATACTAAGACTTACTGTTTTTACTCCTATGTGATTTCTCACTGTTGAATACTGCATTTATACTAAAGTGAGCGTCCTGGTAATCTTTCACCCCCTGCTGTTCCTGCAGCAATAAAGCCGTGCACATCGGAACAACAGGAGACTTGGATCCCTTCCATGTCCAGCGTTTAATGATTTCATAAAGTGTCGAAGCCTTTCACTCTGGCCAAGAAAACTGTTAACAGCAGTTTATCATTAACTTGTGAGGAGAAGTCTCTGTTCAGCGTTCAGCACAGATCAGAACACAGTTCTGCAGCAGCTCTAACTTTGATCAGTAATGATGGGAACCCAAAGCTTGTTGGAGTCACTAATTATCTGCTGCACTCAGGGCCGCAAGAGTGGACACAGCTCACTAGCTCACCTCAGTAACAAATAGGCTGTTTTTGATGTAAACGCCACTTAAACAGGTGATATAGCCCAAGATTGTTAACTGATACAGAAGAAGGAGAACTCACATCTTGACTTTCAGTCCACTTATAATTCATTTTAAAATCATTTTGTTTGTTTTTGCAGCTGCAGTCATACGTTGTGCTGCACTCTGAGGAAGCAGAAACCCTGGAACTGCTTGTTAAGCAGTTAACACCCCATGGATGCTAAATGTTAGCATGTCGATCCCGAAGCTGTTGCATAATCAGAGCTGGTTAAATAATTATCTAATTAGCTAATCTTTTGGAACCGGAGCGACGTGCTGGAAGTAAAATATCGATGTAATGTCTATTTTATTTATATAGCACATAAAAACAACACGAGTTGACCAAAGTGCTTCACAATTCAGCCAAATAAATGAATAAAACAACAAAGTTACCAAAAAAGGTTAAAAATACGTAAGATCAATTCAGAAAAAAATGCAACATTTAAAACATTAGCTCTAAAAGAATCTCAAATTCTACCAGAATGAAAGGCCAAGGAGTAAACATAAGTTTTAAACATAAATTTAAAAGTCTCAGCAGTCTGGATGCAAAAAGGCAGTGGTGGGTACAGTTCCCCTAAAGCCCTAAAGCACTAGCAGAACTAATTTCCTGATTAGTCCTTTAGGGCTTTTGCTTTTTTTTAAATTCATTAGTGGATTAGCAATTGCCAAATTTATGGGCAAAATTTAGAAAAACTATTGAGGTTTTTAAATGTTATTTATTTTATTGGTCTTTATGTTGTAACATTATTGTTAACAGCTGAGAGTGACAGCTGTCACTCATTTTGTTCATTTGTCACTCATCCACTAGGTGACATATTGACATTGATTATTGACAATATTCTGCACACAGTAAAAACTGTCTCATGTTGACTCAGAAGAATGTGTCAACTGGGTTATATTAGTGCTTTAGAATTAGCTTTTGCTTATTTTTTCAGTGCATTGGTGCTTTAGATTTAGGGGAGTGCAACTAATGTTAAGATTAGTGCTGCCCACCCTTGCAAAAAGGTAAGCCATTAAAAAGGTTTGGGCAGAAACTGCAAAAGCCTGATCACCTGTAGATACATCTAAGAGAAACTGTATGAAGTGCTCTGACTGAAGTGTGGATGTTAAAAAGATCACACAAGTAAGATGGGGCCAGACCTTTTAAAGCTTTAAAAGTAAAGCCATAAAATCTTAAAATCTATCCTAAATCGAACAGGACGTCAAGGAGAGAAGCCAGAACCACAGATATGTGTTTGTGTTTTTTTTTAATTCCTGTTAAAAGATGAGCTGCTGCGTTCTGGACAACCTGTAATCGATGCAGAGAAGATTTCTCTAAACCAACAAAGCAATACAATAATTCAAACGAGACATAATAAGAGCATGAATCACTTTTTCAAGGTCTTTAATTGGGAAAAACTTGATTTTACAACTGAAATCCAATAACTTTAGTATCGATATGGTCCAAGACAGACTATCATCTGTTTCTGTGGATTCTCAGTCCAGGACAAGGAAAATTAAATTAAAATTAAAAATTTATACTTTTGTTTTGTAGCTGAAGACATGTGGAGCTACAAGAGCATTGAGAAATATCAGATATGTTTCTAACTCAGTACCACACCAAATCCAATATGGTTGCAGATACTTTCACTCCCTGGCCTTCGATCCAGTGTGAGATGTTAACTATGCTATTAGCTATTCATATCACAGTATAAATTGAATCCCTTCACAGTAATGGTATATACCATGGTAGAAAATGATCATTAGAAGCAAAGATGATGTCATTTTTAGAGGATTTATTTAGCAGCAATCTGTAATCATAATCAAACCCAGCATTTTTGCTGTAGTGCAAATGAACATAGCAGAAGTAAAAAAGAATGTTTTATATATATTGCAAAACAGTTTCAACAAAAGTATTTCTAAATTTTCAACAATATGAAAATAAAGTGGATGTTATAACCAGTACTTCAAGTAAAATTAGTCATTTAGACATAAAAAAATTCTAAGTTGTCTAAAATGTTATAGTGTGACAGGACCCTAAGAGGCTTAAGCTGCACATAGTCCTGTCATAAAACTATTTCAGATAACTGGAATGTTAGTGTGGTGAAACCAAATAAATGTAATATCTGCCTGCCATACAATGAGCTTCTGCCTGTTGAACTTATCGGCTGCTGCTCTCAGAGCAGAAGATGATTTATGACTGAACGAACGTCCACATCTTTTTTTATCATCTCTGTGGGTAACAATAAATAAAAAACAACTTTTTTCTCCGACAACTTGGGTGTTAAATACTACGGTTGTTAAAGCTTCGCTCTGCCTGACTTGCAGTGGGAGAGGAGGGAGGAAACGATCCCGCAACACGACAGCATACGTGTTTGAAAACGCTATATTTCTTCATTTATTTTCAGAATATTTGGAACTCCTCCTGCTCAGCTGTGTCTGTACTCGCAGTGACACAGGTGTTAACATGTAACTGACGACAGGACAGTAGAGGGTCAATTTCTACCATAAGCCAACTTTATATCATTTCTATCGTCTATCGCATATACTGCATAGCCTACTATGAGCTTACTGTAGTTTTAAGTGTCTGTTTTAGTTGTTTCATTTTGTTTTTTTCCTCCTGAGCTTTACTGTGCAGCACTCACTCTGCTTATTCAGTCCTTTATGATTATAGCATGGTATCTTCTCTCACGCTCTCTAGTCCTCCACGGTTTCAGGGGTGAAACTCTCTTCCTGGTCTTATCTCCTCCTCTGGGCCGGGTTATTACAGCAGTATATCTGATGACTGGCAGGGCATAGGTGCATGTATAGAAATACAGAACTCATAAGCATCCCAGAGCTCTCCAATCTGTGCATCTTTAGTTTGTAAACTGCGAGCTCGTCTCCAGGGAGCTGCAGGCGCTGCAGGCGCTGAAGCCCTCACAGCACTTAGAGTAATCATGTTATTACTGCTAATGGGAAGGGCTTTAATTGGCTTGTTTTAGCAGGTGCACCCATGTTTTACCATCCTGTTTTTACACAGAGCTTTTAGTTTAAAACGTTCATTCCAAAGTTAACAATAAAAGAGTTTAGCTTCAGTGCTAATACCTGTCTTTAAGACTCGATGTGTTCGGTTTTATTAGGTTTCCCTCACTTGCTTGGCAGTAATTTCATTTTATCTAGCTAGTGTTTGACTTATTAAAGAGGCTTTCATGACTGAGTGGCCAGCTCATTCTGCTCTACAGCAGAGATAAATCATTATTCAACAAAGCTGCCACAGGGACATGATCACACGCAGGGCAGGGCTGGGTGCAACGTCTCCCTGTGGATGTGGGATTCTTCAGTCGTTTCTGACCTCTAACTGAGAGATAAATGGGAGATAAACAAGCTCAGGTGTCAACAAGCCGGCTGCCAAAGATGCTCAAAAGACGCAAAAGCGAAAACTTGTTTCCCATTCAGGCCAGATGTCTGCCGTGTTTAAAGTTCCAATCATAATCAAGTTTTGATAGCTGGGGTGCAAATTGTGCGAGGACAGGCTTCTCATCCTATTAGCTTATCTCCTACAAAGAGACACTTACTCATCAGGAAATTGCATTGCTGAGACTTCCATTAATCACTCCTGATAACCCCAACCATGAATAAACCACGACAAGCAGTTCTTATGGACCTTCAGCTGCGCCTGAGCCACAATGACACAAGAGGCATCAGAAAAAAGCAAACAACACTGACTAAAGGAGAGCAAGGACACTTTTTTTTTTTACAGGAAATAAAGGAGACATATCAGAGTCGTTTAGGTATAAAACAAAAATCTTCAGACGAGAGCAGAGGAAGCAAAAAGCCTGCAGAGCTGAAGATGGAGACCACATCAAATCCAATCAGCGCCTCGTTTGCCTCAGATGAGAGGAACTGCGGCGGCGGAGTAAAAGCAGTAAGATAATGAGGCTGATGAGAGGGGGGTCTCCCCCCCCCTCCACCACTATCATCAGCTGCCTTTGTCTCAGATCTGACTTACAGACAAGATCAATCCAACCCATTGCACAGCAGACGTTTCCCTAAATGTCAACAGACAAAAGCGGCTCCTGAATACAAAAAGCCTTTTTTTTAAACGTACAAACTTGAGAACAGAGCAGGTGGAGCTGCTGATAAGATGCTATTAAAGAAGAGTCAGAACGATCTGATCAGGGAAATCAGTGGATCGTCTGCAAACACTTTAATCGTCACCCTGAAGGTCAGGCCGTGCAGTGTTCAGAGAAACGAGCTCCATCTCAGACGCCGGCAGGACTTTAGCAGAGCTGTTTGGATAAAGAAACAATCTGCAGATGTTTCTTTACAGAATTTCACCGCTGCATTCAGCTCAGACCCCGTCTTTCCGGTCGACCAGGGGAGAACGAGCGCAGCCCCTCGCAGATATTGTTTGTCGAATCATCTCACAACCTTTAGCTGCAGATTGAGTTTGCCCAGTTGTCATGGAGATGCTTCAGTCGCTCTGAATTGAACAATCCGCAGCCTCAATTTATCTGAAAGCTCCAAGAAAGTTTCTATTAGGTGGATTGAAAAATAAAAAACATCCCTTTTTCGTCTTTCGTTGGCAGAAAAGATGTTAGATTGCAGCCTTAAATATAATGAAAAATAGTCCTGAGACGTAACTTTATTGACCTCCTGCTGAGTCATAAATAAATTTATTTCAACTTGAAGGAGTTTTATTGTTGAAAGCTTTACATGTCTTAATATGTGGACTATTGTACTCATTCTTGAATGTAGTTTAATCCAAAATAATTCTATGGGAAGTGATTTCTCGAGTCACTGACCAGAGTTTGTAAAAGCTTGTCTTAATCATCGGGTTTTACATAAAATCCTATGAGTTGTGCAACAAGTAAATCTTGAACATATCCCTCTGAGACCGTGGCTAATCCCAGACCAGCTCTTTGCATTTTGCCAGCTTAAGAACTAACTCTAGGCCACAAAAGCAGGTTCAAATTGGGGCATACGTTCATTGGTAGTCTGGAGGTGAGAGCTGCTTAAAACAGGCTGAAGGTGGGAGATATTTTTAAATCAATAAAAGCAACAAAAGTTGGCAAATGCTACTTGTGGTTGGTTGGCTGCTCAAGCAACAAATAATGAGATATCTGGAGTTCTTCTTATTTACTAGCATCCATTAAAATATTCAGTTTGGTTTTATAACGGAGCCGAGCCAAAATTTGTATCTGCTGGAGGTCAAACGTGCTGCAGTTTGAAGCTGTTTGCTCCTCTTAGCAGGAAAAAAGAGACAGCCTAAACATCTGTCTCTAAAACAAGTCTTATCTGAACCCACATTAGTCTAGTAGTGGTCCCCAAAGTTGGTGAGGGTCCCCAGATTTTTGAAATACTTTATTTGACTCAATTTTTTTCTTATTTTAAGAATCTTACCAAGTAAAAATGTCTTACTCCATTGGCAGAAACTTTTGACCAAATTTGAGTCAAATTTTCAGACAAATAATCTGACACATTCTGAAAACAAGATTATTATTCTGACACATTTAGTTCTTGTTTAGTAAATCAGTCTCAAAACAAGATCAAAAAGACTTTTTGGCTGGATATAAGCTTTTAAAACTTGGTTAGATGGACAGTTTTTGCAGTGTAGAATTCTGGATATTTCTTGAAAATGATCAAAGCAAAAACCCCAAATTTCAACTTACCAGTCAATAACAGAGATATCTTTGAGGAAGACTCAGTGAAACCTTGAAGCTAACAGTAAAAACCACACAGAGATCCCTCAGCAGGCCGTACAAACAGCTAAAGTCGTGTTTAGTAGTTTTATTCATTCGGTAGCCTAAACCCTCCTCATTGATTAGCCAACTTTAATTTTTAGCTAATCATACACTCATGGGGAGTGTGGTGGGTCAGTAAGTGTGGAGAACGAGTCATAACCATCATCTAATGATTAGCCAAGCATGTTTTTTGTCCCTTACTTGAAAGTTCTGGCATAATTTCTTCATTATGTTGATGCATTTGCTGCCAACACTGAACATTTCTGTAGGCAGAGTGCAAATTAAACATATTACACACGATGGATTAACAATTAGCTCCTCTCCAGCTCGGGTTCAATACTGAACAGCGTTGGCCAAATTTCTGATCGAGTGTCATCTGTTTTTTTAAACAAACCAAACAAAACTATTGTAAAAGCAACATATTGTAATGGGTTATGTCTCCAACTTATTTCCATATACATGAGTCAGAGGAGAATATCAGCAGTAAAACAGACAGAGCTTTTGTCTTTATGTGGCAGAGTTCGGCTTGGCTTCGCCGCCCAGCATACAAATGGCTTTTTTTTTCCTGCATATTTCCAGTGTGTGTGAGTGACCTTTAAAGCACTGCCTGTTGGAGTGAAACTGTATGAAGCAAATACACAAATAAAGAGAAACCTATAAAGTCCTCCTGTTTGTTTATTGGACCAATAACAATAAACACAAATCACGGCGTTGGAGGAAGTGCTGCTTGGCAAATTGGAAAACGGCGCAGAAGGTAAAGTACTGATCTGCTGAGACACCTTTAGGCACAAATGGGAAGTATTTCACTGAGAAGCCATTTCCGTCCTGTTGTGTCTGCAGGGCAGAGCAGAAAGCACAGAGATTTATCATGATGAAACTTTCATTAGGACTAATTAGACAAGTTATTTACCTGTGCTTCATTAGACTCCTTCTTCCAGGACAACCAACAGTAAGCAGTCTGTTCAGACACGGAAACATCTGCGAGGTAGTTTCTTATAGTTCTTATCGTAAGCATGCTTTATGTTCTTCCACTTTCTGGTAATAAAATCTGTCCTTCAAGGCTGCAGCATGAACTACCACAAAGGGAGTTTAGTGCTTAAATGTAAATAACTATGTGAGGGGATGACCTGATCACTTCATCTACACTCCACACTAAAGACTGACTGATTCATCAGCTGATATTTGTCACTTTTAAAAAGAAAAACAACTATTAGCCACGATGTTATAATCAATTAAGTGACAACCAGCTCACTGAAGCCCACAACTTCATTTTATTAAGAGGGTTGCATTTTTACCTCTCTATACCAATGATTACCAACCAGGGGTACACGAGCATATTACAGGGGGTACATGGAAAAATTTCCCAAGTGTGTAAATAAATAAATAAAAATAAGACTGAGATATGTAGGGCCCTATGATTTCCGAAATGCAGAAATTGCAGATGGAATTACGGAATTAACACAAAAATGGAATGCAGTATAAAACGTGGAATCTCATAGAATTTTCTCATTTGGGTGAGTTTCTGACGTATTTTGGACAATACTATGTTTTTTGGATGCTGCTGTTTTCTGCACCTGCCATTACCTGGTTTATTTATTTAATTACATATTCACTTTCAAGGCAACATTTTTATCTTTGTTTAATTTGAGCTGAAAAAAATAAAATGCATGAGAAGTAAATGTTCTAGGGAGTTAAATAAATAAATTTCATTTAATAATCAGTTGTAGTACATTATAGTTTTGGAGAATCATCATTACATTTGACTGAAGGGGTACTAGTGGTATGACAAAATGGCTCAGGGTCGCATTTGCCTGCAGTGTTAAGTTAACGCAGCCCACACTCGCTTGTCCAGTTAATCCATCTGATCGTATCAGTGATCGGCAGTGATCAAAGGTGATCGGTATCAGAATCGGCAGGATAAAACCTGATCGGAGCATCCTTAACAAAAACAGACTGTAGAGAAGATTCTGGTGTTTCTTCAGATTATTTTGAGTCACTATCAGAAATGAAAAAGAGGCAGAGTTCAATAAAATTGTTTCAATAAACAAAGGGCAGAGTTTGATTTTCTTAAAGAGTTCCCCTTTGATGTCACTTCCTGTTTCTCTTTGGCCAAATACATCTGTTGTGTAGCGAAATAGGTAAAATCATGTGTTTGTGTCAGGTTTCTTAAATATAAGGATGTTTTTTTTTGGACTTTTTGTATTTAAAGGACATGCAGGTCACAGGCACTGTAAGATTTTTTGATAAATCCTATAGTTTGGGTTGTTTTAGGTTTCCTGCTGCAGGAGGACAAACTGACCGCTTTTCTTCACAGCTGCTGTCGTCACTGCCAAGATTTCAT